>SJYO01035988.1:19636942-20069410 GCA_006410555.1 Capra ibex | reverse complement strand
CCTCTTTATAGTTATTGGAGTCTATACGTCTACTGTGGTGGGAATACCGTCTTTCACTTCTCCTTGATTTTTCGGAGAACTACTTTCACTTTCTCCTTTCACTTTTTCAACCGAATTTCGAGTTGTAAGTCTTTTACTTCTAGTACCGTAGACCAGGGTTGTGAAGTACTGTTTATCTACCCCTTTGTCACCTTTGTCACCGACTGAAATAAAACCCACCCACCCCCCGCGAGGTTTTAGTGACGTTTACCACTAACGTCGGTACTTTAATTTTCTACGAATGAGGAACCTTCCTTTCAATACTGGTTGGATCTGTCGTATAACTTTTGGTCTCTGTAATGAAACAGGTGTTTTCAGACAGATCAGTTCCGATACCAAAAAGGTCATCAGTAATTACCTACACTCTAAACATGATGTTTCTTTCGACTCACGGCTCTTAACTACGAAAACTTGACACCACAACCTCTTCTGAGAACTCTCAGGGAACCTGATGTTCCTCTAGGTTGGTCAGGTAGGATTTCGTCTAGTCAGGACCCACAAATAACCTTCCTGACTACAACTTCGACTTTGAGGTTTTGAAACCAATGGACTACACTTCTCGACTGAGTGAACTTTTACGGGACTACGACCTTTTGTAGTTTCCGTCCACCTCTTACCCTGCTGTCTCACGCTCTACCGATCTACTGTAGTGACTGAGTTGCCTGTACTCAAACCCCTTTCAGGTCCTCAACCACTACCTGTAACTCCGGACCGTACGACGCCAAGGACCCCAGTCTGTGCACGATTCTCAACCCGTACTGACTCGCTGACTTGACTTGACTTAGATCAGGAGACTCCCGGATGAGTGTCTCCAGGACTACGGTATCAGACTACTTCTCGTCTTAAATTTAAGATTGTGTCAGGACTCAATATATTAAGATGACCAGGTGTATATTTTGAACCTTCTAGTGTATCTCATCTATATTAATCAACCGAGAGGTGAAAAGTAATGATTGTAGGAACACTTTTCTTTAATTAAACAAGTCGTCGTATGTTTATAGTCCTTCTACTACATCAAGACTCGGATGACCATTTAGGACTAATAATACGTCATTTAAAGGTTATCAGTCACTGAATAAATTTCTCTTGGACGGTGGGACAAGATCGGTTACTCTAAATTCTTTCATATAACCTCCTTCCAAAGATCCTTTCGAAAAGTAAGAGTTTCCTTTTATAGTCTCTCTACCAGGGGGAGGGAAGAGACCTACAAAAGGACAGGTCTATACTGAAGATTCTTCACGACACCAGTAGAACGTTGTCTCGTTTTCGACAGTGTAGTTTTATTGTCTCTTTTTTATACATAAAGATAGTCACAAATAATTGACAACTTAATTTACTGGGACTTGAAGTACTATATATTTGGACATTTTCAAAGACAATGAGTATCAAACTTCTCCATATTGACTAATTTACGTTAAATTAGGACTTTATTTCAGTAAAATTTCTACTCTTTACACTTTGAAACCGTCGACGGATATAAATATCGATTATTAATTGTTTCGGTTGAAAATATGTATCAAGATGCCTGAGGTTTCGGATACAATAAAGGTAATGAGAAGTATGACTATCTATACAAAACTCCACAACAAAAAAAAAAAAGGTAAACAAACAACAATTGGTAAGACTCACTAAAAAAAAAAGAAATTCGGTTTGTCCTTATTTTTTATAGAGATTTGAGTTTACAACGAATCTCACGTTTATATTAAGTTGTGTCTACAAACTCTAGTGGATAAGGTATAATTTAAGTTTGTAATCCTTCTTTTTTTTTTCCTCCTACCTACCCGATGTATTTTATACAGGGTATATGTGATTTCACAAGAAAAAATAATTTCACAAGAAAAAATAGATTCACAGAATTTTCTATAAAAAAATTCCGAACACTATAGAGTTATTGTTCTTGTTGGTCATCCTACTGGTGTAAATTTTGTCATTCTCTTAGAAGTCTTTTATTTGTATGTTTAATTTAAACTAGTGTATTTTATAGTTCCTACAACCTTAGTTCTAGTTCGTGGTTTAGGATTTACCGGAAACGAGAAAAATATTGTCTTTTACATGATATATACGAAAATATTTTTTTAGGAATTTGTATGAATGAACTAGAGTAACATATTACAAAAGAAACTTTAGAACTAGGATTCCAACGAATTCTCTTTTTCATATATAAAGGATACAAAGTTGAGTTTAATGTAACAAGGAACATTATTAACTTTACGACTGACGATTGTCTCTCCGGACCACACGCCGTTAAGTACCCCAGCGTTTCTCAGCCTGTGCTGACTCGATGACTTGACTTGACTTGACTTGATACGATGACCATTTTACTTCACAAACTTAATCTATTTTCTACAGGTAGGAATATGTAAGATAAATGATGGATCGGTTTATGTTGAAGGTTTAATGATGTAAACCACGAGTGAAGAGAGGGATCGGAGTGTACGCACCGGAAGTTACATAGAGTTTGACGTATTTAATATTGTATGGAAAGTTAAGTTACATATGTTTATACTTCAGTAGTAGAAGATTTAAAATGAAAAAATATAGAGGACAGAGTCATTTACTCTAATGGTGGATGGGAGGCTACCGTGGGGTGAGGTCATGAGAACGGACTTTTTAGGGTACCTGCCTCCTCGGACATCCGACGTCAGGTAACCCAGTGCTTCCTAGCCTGTACTGACTGGCTAAAGTGAAAGTGAGAAGTGAAAATACGTAACCTCTTCCTTCACCGTTGGGTGAGGTCGCAAGAACGGACCTCTTAGGGTCCCTGCCCCCTCGGATCACCCGACGGTAGACACCCCAGTGTGTCTCAGCCTGTGCTGACTTCACTGAATCGTCGTCGTCGTCGTCGTCGTCGTCGTCGTCGTCGTCGTTCCGGGAACATTGGTTCTACTGACCCTCTGTAAGAACGGAATAGGGGAGTTTGAGATAAATGTGAAAGAGTAGTTTGTACCAATGAAAAACGGAAGACATATTAAGAACTTGACCTTAGGAAGTCTTCGACATTATGGTAACGGAATCAAGTCCGAAAGGAAAGACACAGAGAGTCCTACAACTGACTCTACTACGGAAGAGATTGAGAAGACAGTACATTAAGAGGTTTGACAGGTAGAGTGATGGTAGTACCATCAGTAAGACTGATGGTCCTGAGTGGTAGAGAGACTGGACCACTCTGGGGAACCACCTGAGAATTAAAACTTTCATACTATAGGTTGTAAACTCAGTATCTTTATTAACGGAAGCAAATTGAGTAAGGAAGAGGAAATCGGGGTAATGGTCATTAAAGTATAGACAGTGACATGTGGAACTTGTAAATTTTGTCGAACATTGGAGGGACTGTTCGGTCGAATAAATGTGGAGAGATGTAAACATGTGATAAACGAAAGATTCGGAAAGAAGTATAAGGAGTAATGTCATTAAAGGGGGAGAAAAAATTTCTCGACTATGTCTATGATGAATTAGTCCCTCGGAAAGACTCTTAAGAGGAAAAGAGGTGGATATAGAGTCTAACATAATAATAAGACGAAAACACACAGTATATAATAATAAAAAGTAAGATAAAATGTAAGATGTTTCTATTCCGTGAATTTTCCACACACACGCACACACACACACACCCACACCCACACCCACACCCACACCCACACCCACACCCACAGGGGATTTTCGGACCTCAGTAGTCGAAGAGAGTGGTTTAATTGAAGAAAAGGGGTGTATAGGACGTGGAAGGTATAAGTCAGTCAGTTATTCGCACATCTAAATCGGAGGGATTATACAAAGACCGTGTATTATCAACGAGTCACTCACTTATATGAAAAGATCGAGTTCAAAGTATTAAGTATTCGGATGAAGAGACATAAGAACCTGACCCTCTTATGAAGGATTCAACGGACTAAAATGTTGACCTTGAGTATCACCTTATTATAAAACTTTATTATGGCAATGATTGAAATGGTAATCAATTTTCTTAATGACTTAGTCAACGTCTCGTAAATTGAACCCAGAGAGGGACACCTTTTCAAGTAAGAAGTTCAGACAAGACAAGGATAAGTGATTTTGAGTCAGTGACGATACGTATCGAAACGGAGATATCACGTGTGTGTCATGTAAATCAAATAATGTCCACCTGTTTCGAGACTTCAATTCTCCTAATTAATCCTATTTTGAACTTTATGGGTTTCGATTGTGGTTAAGGTACCCAGTCGTCTTTATAAGACTTTTGAAAAGTAAACTACATTCTTTTCGAAGAAGTCATAGTGAACTGATAAAGATGGAGACCTTAAAAGATTTTCAATGGTCCTTAGACGTCTTTTTCATTTCTCTCTTTCTTATTTATTCGTAAAAACAACAAAGATAAGAATAATCAGAATCTAAATAGACGACGAAAGAGGAGTCTCCCGGAGTAGTGATACGAAGTCATGGGCGACAGGAGTTCTAAGGGTCTCTACAGGTCATTTAAGAGTATAAGTCCGATAGTAACAGGTAACGAAAATAGAGATGGTACCCTTTTTTTGTAAAGTTATCTATAGATGAATAGATATACGTATTAATCGAGATAGGTTTCTTCTTTAGTTCTAAGTCACTCGTTTAAGAATACGGTCCTTAACGTATTGATCATCTTCTACCAGAGGGTTTATTAAGATTTTTGGTCGGAAATAGGGAATATGAAACTTTTGGATGGAAATTTTCCAATCGTCTTACAAACTACTACATTGTTCATGTACCGTTTAATGTACCCCCGGTGTTTGCGTTCAAAACTATAATATAATATCTCACTAGAATTATTCAATAGACAACATATAAAGACACAAAGGGTAATGGATACCTTTTGTTTCGTTTTTGTTTTGTTTGTCTTTCTTCCGTTGATGGTATTTTCTTCGTATATTTCGAAGTTTCTATAATTTTTAACTACTCTAATATAGGTTAATTTCTATAAAACCTTTTAAGAGTATCTTCTCCACTGTACCTTTCGGAATCCGGAACATCTTACTTATTCTATATTTGTCTCTTTGTGACCTTCCGTTCAACCTCTTCATATAATGTGTTACTTACCCTGTACTCTTTGATGTCTCTCTGAATCTCAACACTGAATTTTTTAATCGTTTTCATCCCAAATGAGACATTATTGTTAGTTTCATCTTTTTGTCGTTTTTACGATCGTCAATTAGACTAAAATACGGTCCAAAAATAATTAAAGGTTCGGTTTCTTATACAAGGAGTAAACCGTCTATTGATTACCGGAAACCTTTAAAACTCATTCTAAGATTGTACTGATCTACACTCTTTCTTTTAGAAAAGTATGGTATAGACCCTGTTTTAAAGAAATATATTAAGTATTGTAAAAGATCCCTCATCAATTGTAAGGACCATTTTATTGGTCATATTGAAATACTCAATACTCCAATATTAAAAAAGATCTTTAAAATTGGATGGAGTTGATGGTACGATTCTCGTACGACTTAAAAACCATACGACGACGATTCAGTGAAGTCAGCACAGACTAAGACACTCTGGGGTATCTGCCGTCGGGTGTTCCGAGGGCGTAGGGACCCTAAGAGGTCCGTTCTTGTGACCTCACCCAACGGTACAGGAAGAGGTTACGTACTTTCACTTTTCACTTTCACTGCAGTGAGTCAGCACGGGCTGAGAATCGGTGGGGTACCTGACGTCAATTGGTCCGAGGAGGCGGGTACCCTAAAAGGTCCGTTCTCATGACCTCAGCCCACGGTAACGAGAGAGGTCTTAAAAACCATATCAACATATACTAGATTCTAAATAGATTAATAGAAATAAAGAGATACTTGGTAGAAATAATTCTACTATGTAAACTTAAATTAAAAAGATTTCGAAGAAGGGAACGTCGTATAAACTTTATATTAAAATAGTGGATCAGTATTATTTAAACTCTTATACAAAATCGTCGCCAAGAGTTGATGTGAGGGTACTCTCGTAAAGGCCTTCGTGATACCCACCGTCTTCTCTCCATCCTATTTCTCTTCTTACCGATGTTAATCCACACTCAAGGTTATGAGTTATAGCCGAAGTTTCTTTCGTCGAGACAAAACATATAAACTCAAGGTAAAGTAAACTTATTTTTAAACGTGACGTTTTTTGTATCAAACCTTTCGTGACAAAATGTATTACCTAAATATTCACCATATATTAACAAAACTTCGTCCTTCTGTTCAATCCTCTGAACCACGTACGATTTTTGTTTTAAATATTTATAAACTTATTTCTACAAAGGTCACTCTTACCTGTACTACTCTGTAAACGATGACTCTATTTTTTTTCGTCTCTAATATAATGACTGATGCACGTTCTCCATTATCTTTTTTTCCTTAGGTTCTGTAGAGTTCACAACTATGACCTACAGATTGTTTTTGCCCCCTTTGATAATAATGTCATTTCTTCGGTCCTCCATTTCTTCAGAGTCTTTCTCCTATCAGATAAGTGCGACACAATCCCTACTGGAAGTTCGGGTCTATAGATGGTCTGTCCTTCTTCTGACTCTATTACCTCTCAATCTTAGTCCCCTCCCTACCTCCCTTCCTGACTCTTCCTCTCTTTCTCTCTCTAAACTGTTCGTAAACGTTTCTCTACTGTAAACCACGACACCGTCATCCGGTTCAGTGTCTTGAAACCTTTTCTATAAGTAAAACCCCCTTTTATATATCTTCACCTCAATCGACTACACTGTATCTAACTCGACTCTCGATCTTCTCTTAGTCCTCCCACATTTGGATTTTTTACATGTAATTCTATATATACGAACCACAGTACGATTAAAAGGATATCAAAGTTTCTCCTTACACCATCAGTCTTAATTTACATAAACATAACTATCGTAAAGTGTGTGAACTCTTTTTTCCTCGAAACAGGAAGTCCACTAATCGACATGTATGACGTCCTTATAGATATTACATAGTCTTTTTCGATGTCTTTAGTTTTACTAAAAAGTTTACATTCTACCTTCATAAAAAAACCGTGACAACAAAAATGAGAATTTAATACTGTCTCGGGACAGTTGGATTCTGAAGAAAGAGAAATAAGTCGTAAGTAATTACTTTGATGTAAATAGATTACGTGACAACCTTGTTACAGGATACGGTCGTCGGATTTTCATCCAATTTTTTATGTATTAGTAACTGAATCATTAGAGAAATGTCCACTATCATCATTTCGGTTGACAGGTCGTCCCTCTCGACTCATTAAGTCTAAAATAGACGTACACTAAAGTAGACGTAACGGTACTCAGAATGATATAAAGTGACCATCCTCTCACCCTTTTTACCGTGGTCTTACCTTTCAGACACTAATGTGTTGTACCCTCCGTTAACACAAATATCCCCCGACCTGTCTCTCCCACGGATGTCTCTGGTAAACGTTCTTTCATCGTAGTCGTTGTCAGTGGTTCTCTTCTGTCTTCAGTCTAACGTATCGTCGGTTTTCCTTATTTTTTGTCTGAGTCGACTGAGTTTCCGATGTTCCGGTGTTTACAGTCCGAGAAGGGAGTCACGGACGACGACAGTTGATGTTTTCTCAGAAAGGACCGTTCCTGTCGTCCAGTGTATAGAGTCAATAACGAGTCCTTTATTGGACAGTCGTGTAGTAGAGACTTGTATTTCCTGTCCTACTGACAGGGTTCAAGACAGTCGGTTTTCAGGGTCAGTAGACTCCTTCGTCATTATACCTTACACCCGGTAAGAATAATTATAATAGAGAGTGACAGAGAACGAGATCATCCTTTATAGAACCTCCGTTATTGTAAAACATCATAATCCAACAAAAAACAAAAAAAAGTTTTAGAAAGGATTACACTAAATAAAGATTTAAACATCTATTATTTATTCCTTATAGGTAAAACTTACTAATAGTATTAGTTGTGGCTAAAAAAAAAATTTAAAAGAGAAAACATGAAGTTGGTTTTATCTTGTTTTGTCTACATCAAGGTCTAGACGATTCTCATAAAAACCCAATAGACATCCCTTTAATCGAATTATAATTTTTCTCTAAAATTTTCTAAATATCCTTCTGCGTTCATCCGTTTTACCGGGACAGTCCCGTAAAATACCCTATTTCCATTTTGACACACGAAAGATAATATTAAAGAGTCGACAATGAGTTTAACTAATATTGGTATTTCCTTAAAGTATAAGACTAAGTTGTGGTACAATTTACTGACGTCAGAAGATTTGTTTACATACTTTAAGACGAAGGAGAAGGATCATGATCTAAACGTATTGTTCTAGAAAAATCTTTAACAGTAGTGTAAGAGACAAATTAGGATTTGCACAACAAAAAAAAAAATTATCGATTTCAACCTTAAATTTTTGTTTTGTTTTGGACCAGTGTAGAAAACTAATTAAAACCTTTGATCTCCCTTAACGTATTACGAATATTAGGGTCCCTCTTAATAGACCTACCTAAAGTTCTTTTAGGATTGAGGAATTTACACTGTAAAATCTTTTACGACCAATTCACAGTGCGAAAGAGGAGTCGAAATTTTTCAGTGTTAGGTTGTCCCAAATTTGTAAATTAATTGTTTGTGTTTATTGTTTATCTTTTCATCCCGATGAGTCCCTTCACACACACACACACACACACACACACACACACACACACATATCACCTACTCAATTTGACTTTCGTTTTTTCTTCGTCCGTACAGAAAGAACGAGGTAACTTTTAAGTACGGGTTTTACTGACCGAAACTAAATAATAAAAACAACAGATGAAAGAAGACCTTTGACTGTAAAGTTTAAAACAGACAAGACTTGTTCTGAGTGTCACAATATAATAAAGTGACTTACTTTTGTAATTGTTTTATATTGTACACTTGTCTTTGTAAGACACGTAAATACTCACTTGAGTATGTTCTTTTCAACCATACCATCATCTACTCCCCTAAGATCATGATATATATATAAACTTTCCTTTTATTTTAGTAAAGAAATCTAAGTAGGAACTTTATCTTTTATTAAATTTTATTAAAGACCTTTTTACTACTTTGGTATTTGAACCTTTCTTTGTAGTCTTTCATCCAAGTCTTATATTAATTAGTATATAAAATTTATTCCTTAATATACTCTGTTTAAAATGTAGATATAGTTTTAGTCATACCAACTTTCTTTTTTTTAGTGTACTAGTATAGTTATCTACGTCTTTTTCGTGACCTTTTTTAAGATGTGAGTAAGTACCATTTTTGACAGTCGTTTGACGACGATTCAGTGAAGTCAACACAGGCTGCGACACGCTGGGGTACCACCGTCGGGTGGTCCGAGGGGACAGGGATCCTAAGAGGTCCGTTCTTGTGACCTCACCCAACGGTAAAGGAAGAGGTTACGTATTTTCACTTTTCACTTTCCCTTCAGCAAGTCAACACAGGTCGAGGATCGTTGGGGTACCTGACGTGGGATGGTCCGAGGAGGCAGGTACCCTAAAAGGTCCGTTGTCATGACCTCACCCCACGGTAACGGAAGAGGTGAGTCTTTTGATCCTTACACTATTCTTTGTTCAGTTCCTACAGACGAGAGTGAGGAGATAAGTTGTAGTATGACCCTGAGGATCCGTTGTTAATGCTGTTTTTGTCTTTTGAATACCTTTCCCTTCCTTCTTTGTTTTGACAGAGACAAACGTTTGTACTAATAATAACATCTTTTACGGTTTCTTAAAAATTTTTAAGGAGTTTTATTTTTTACTGATGGCGTGTAAAAGTCATATGTTTCGATTATATGTTTTCAGTAAACCAAAGAATATATGGTTGTTGCATGTCAATTTTAGACTTTAATTTCGTATTATGATAAATATAATCGTATGGGGTTTATTTTTGCGAATTTATATTTAGATGGTTTATATACGTTCTAGATGTATTCTTTTTGATGATTCGAGAACTATTTCTTTACTTTCTGATAGGTTTATTTACCTCCCTGTCAAGTACATACACCTATCTTTCTGAATTATGTCCGTTTTATAGTCAAGAAAGATAGAACTAGATGTCTTTTATGTTGGGTCTAGTTTAAGGATCGTGTAATAAAACCCATAACTGGTTGACTAAGATTTGACTAAAATCAACAGTACTTAAGATTTGAAACGTACCTTCTGTTTTCTAGGACTTATCGTTTATATTATTACTTCCTCTTATTTAGACTTCCTGACTTAATGGGTTGAAGTTCTGAATGATGTTTCGATGACATTAGTTCTCTCACTTACTTCTCTGTTCTATTTATTCCTTTGACACTCTTTGATGGTGTAAAACATCCTGGGATTCTTCTGTCTCATTGATCCACGTTGCACTCTAGGACCTAACCTAGAACCTTGTTTTGTACTTGTAATCTTCTTTTTGACCATTTTAGACTTATTTCAGATGCCATCTCACTTGTCAGAACATGGTTTTGATAAGAATCAAAACTGGTTACATCACACTATTTCATTCTACAATTGAAATCCTTTACGTATCCCTTTAAAGTGATTAATATGATAGTGACTATATTTTAATAAAAATTTATTTTTACAAAAATTTTTAGATAAGATCAACACTGTGTAAATATATATATGATTTTAAAATTACTTTATAATAGTAATGTATTCTATATATGGTGTGGTTTCAATGTCGATAAAGTCCTCTGATAAAACGTTCTAACAAAATTGTAATCTTGTGACTAATTAAAAGATTAAGTGAAGTAATTGTCTACTTTCCTATTTATTATATATTAGAAAAGTTATCTATGTCCCTAATTGTTAAAGACTATATTAGAGAATAACTTAAGTCTCATCTTACTATTGTAGAAATCAAACCACCATATCGTGTCGGTGTTTATAGATCGTTTATAATGTAAATTTACACTTTTTTATTTTCGTATTAAAACTTTATTTTATACTACTTTCGTTATTCCTATACATGATTGTGTTGAAGAAAAATAGTAACGAACATGTGATGATACTCTTTTTTATTTTAATTTTCGTATTTCTACCCCCCCTTCATTGTTTTACATTCTCGTTTCCGTTCTTATTTGTTGTACAAAATCTTTTTCTTTTCCTATCCACACATTTGAAAGGGAATCGATAGTTCCACAAAATTGAAATCTTGTTAATTATACGTGACATTTTATTGTCTTTACGTTCACGTCTGAATGACCATGGTTTGTTTCTCGAGTCGTGTCTGACACGTAAAGACATTTAGACTATATACCATCTAAACCGAGGCGTACTTATTCTTCTTCTCGTAATATTGTCTTTCAAGAACATGTTAATAGATACGTATACCTCTTTTATTTTTCTTATGGAAAGAAAGTGTTATATTTTTATAAGGGTTAAATAATTATAGAATTTTCTCTTTCCGTTTTGAACTTTGAAAGTCTCCGTTCATATTTTATTATAAAAATTCAGGAGTTGACTCTCTCGTATTTTATCGTTTGAACTTGAAAAGAAGTCGTTATCGTAGAATTCCTCTTACTTTTACGTTTAGATTTGGCCCTTTTCTATTTTATGTATTTTGGTTATTTTGTTGGGTTATCCTTTTAACAAGTTATAGTTTAACCATAAAGTATGTCCTTCTATTTTCTTACCATCTTTTTGTATAAAATTTTTCACGAATTAGACTATCCCAGTCTCTTACGTTTAACCTTTCTCCGATAATAATCTATAAAGTGTATATATCTACCCTTTTTAAGTTTTAGACAAATGTCTCCGAACAGTTTGTGGACTTAAGACGAAAATGACTAGTAACCACGGATTTCATTTTTTTTTTATTATTATTATTAAACTATAACGGAGAATTTAGACTTGTTAGTGTTTTATATATTGGATCAGAAAACAAGAATTTATACTTAGGTTTTTTGAAAACGTGGTCTGTGTAGTTTGAATTTTACAACTATCATAAAAAAGTGTATTATCTTTTGTCTTTCTTTCTCTGTTTCTTCCTTTTACAAGATTATCAGGTATACGAGGAAAGTCATCTTCTATAAAATTATATAAATATATTATCTAATTACTTATACAATCGTAAAACTTTTGTTATACAATTTTTTTTTCTTCCAACCTCTCCTTATTTCTTTATTTAAAGCTAGGATTCTATTATGACTTCACATAAGAATGTGTAAATGATGTTTATGCATGGATCTATAATATAATGACAATGAAAGTCATACATGTTAATATTTTTGTCCATTTCTTTACTAGGTATGTTTTAATTCCTGTGACTACTGACTCTCTTCTCGTCCAGTATATCATTTTCTTCAAGTATCTATAAATCAACTAAATAATTGTAATAAATTCATTGTGTGTACGATATAAATGATCCCAAACACTCTATACGATTTATAAAAGTCATCATTTTTTTTTTTTAATTGACAAACTTAAAAAAAAAATTACCAAGAGTCGGGAGGAGGAAGACGGAGAGGGACCAGGGACTGACAAGACTTTCAAATTAGGAGTGGAGGACGGATCATAGACTCGGGATCGACTTGCTATTGATTTAATCGAAGGAAACGAACACGGGTTCAAACACTGACTTTGTGTTGTACTTTTATTGTAAAGGTTGAATCTTTCTGTTTATCATACAGGGATCCATAAGTTCAAAGTGACCAAAATTAGTAAAAGTTAAAGGTTCATGAAAAACATCTAAAGATCTTTTCCTAAACATGTTTTGTTCCGACTGTCACGAAAGTTGTATTTCTGTGTCCTTTTTTATTATTTTTTTGTTCTTTCGTTCCACTTCGTTTGTCAATTGGAACAAAAGAGTTCACATAATGTGTAAATCGATTAATAGGAATTATTTAGAAATTAGGAAACAGTACAACGAGGGTGGTAGGATATACTTCAGTCACTTATATACAATTTGAAGGAAAGTCGTTTTATATTGATAGTGTCTGTTAGTTACCTTTCTTTTCATTTAGTATATACTAAAATTTAAGACCACCACGGAATATAAAAAGATCTCGAAAGTGTCGAGCAAAAGTCAAATACTTCATCAGTCAGATCCGTAACGGACAAAATGTTTATTCGTTAGGTTCCAGTTCCATCCAATTTTCTAAGTAGACTCCAATTTGTCGTACTGTGAACTGAGACTACTACTGAGACTGTGAATGCGGTGTTTGTGTCTTAACAGGTGAAGAAATTTTCTCTATCAAATACATTTTGTGAACGAGTCTCACGACTTGTGTACCTTCCAAGAATTATTATTTCCACTTAAGAAAGAAGACAGAGGAAATAAAACGAATAGATAGTCAAGGAAAGTCAACAAAACTCGATATCTAGGGTTAAGTCGTTCTTCCAAGTTAACTGTTATAGGTTTCGGTGTGTCACTAAGAAGGATAAGGCTGGGTTGATTTACATAAAACCGATCAGTAAACAGTCAAAAATGATGTAAACCTAATAGTGTACTAGGGTTTAAGGTTTATTTTTTTTATTGGATGTCCCGATCTTTTTGAGGTCTAAAATTCGTTGTATATATATATATATATATATATATATATATATATATATATATCACGGGTCTATGAATCGACTAAAAAAAGGTCGAAAGTGAACGTCACAAGTCTGGTGTCTTAACCGGTAGTCTGTGGACCTGAACCAAAAAACACCAAAGTCAAGTCAAGTCAGTGAGTCAGTACAGACTGAGAAACGTTGGGGTACCTCACGTTGTGAGGTCCGAAGGGACAAGTAGTGGTTGAGGACCTCAAACGAGTTTGATACAGGACGTTCAACCACTACGGTAGGTTGGTAGAGTAGGAGACAACAGGGGAAAAGGAGGACGGAAGTTAGAAAAGGTCGTAGTCCCAGAAAAGATTACTCAGTCAAGAAACGTAGTCCATCGGTTTCATAACCTCGAGGTTGAAGTCGTAGTCAGGAAGGTTACTTATAAGTCCTGACTAGAGGAAGTCTTACCTGACCAACCTAGAGGAACGTCAGGTTCCCTGAGAGTTCTCAGAAGAGGTTGTGGTGTCAAGTTTCCGTAGGCAAAAAACTACAAGTCGGAAGAAATACCAGGTTGAGAGTGTAGGTATGTACTGATGACCTTTTTGGTATCGAAACTGATATGTCTGAAAACAACCGTTTTATTATAGAGACGAAAAATTATACAACAGTTCCAACCAGTATCGAAAAGAAGGTTACTCGTTCGTAGAAAATTAAAGTATCGACGTCGGTAGACGTCACTAACAACTCGGGTTCTTTTAATTCTGAGAGTGACAAAGGTAACAAAGGAGTAGATAAACAGTACTTCACTACCAAAACGCGAAACTGGAAGTTATTTAGTACATTGTAGAGACTTAAAGTCGTAGGATCGGAGGAGTAGACTTGTGTTTCCACCAAATTGATCTATAAATCATCCCAAGGTGGGACAAGACTCAGAAAAAATTGACGGTGTCTAAATGTCATGACATAGAAGACTAATGACGGTCTTATCTTTAAGTTTACTGTCGAAATCCGTGATTACAAAGAGTTATTACGTAAAACCCGATATCGTGTCTTCCGAAATCACTTAGTCTCCACCACGGTCTACTCTTAAATATCAACACGGATTAGATAACAAACGGATGACTTGGTATGACGAAGTGCGTATGAGGTAAATTATTATTTTGTTCTAAATTTCCCGTTTTGAAGCACTAAAGTGTAGTCGTATACACTCCCATTTTCACTTTCTACGACGATATTTTAGTAGAGTGGTATTTCTGACAACTCATAAATGTGACGTTTTTTTTTTTTTTTTTTTCATATGAGTGGTCGAGAGTGATCTGTCATTACAGACCAAGTTTCTGGTATCGGTTCAAAATTTCTTTAATCTCGGACCAATGGGTATACAGACTTTCGAGACGTATGTTTTCATGTAAACTTGTCGGAAAGAGTTATTTTTCCAATTAACCTGAAGATTTCTAAGAACGTTCAATCAGGAGTTCCCTGAAACGTGACTTCCCTACATTTTGTTACTCGAATTTTGAGTCCCGACTTTTCTTGACGATTAACTTCATTTGAAGTAGACAAAGTTCTGGGGTTCAATGTTTTTATTATAAAGATCCTTGTCAATAACTGGGACATACCCGACAACTTCATTTACGTTAATATATAAAGGTCAAATATAAAGAAACGTATCTTTGTCTACAGACTCCGATGTATGGATCATGTCCCTTTTTGTCCCTCGATCTTATCAAAGATAATTTGTACTATTGGAGAAAAGATGCATTTTATCAACACAGCCACCTATAAAATGTACACTGAAAGTGTACGAGTATTCCTCGTGAATAACTCCATGTGAAACGACATTACATTTTAGTAAAAATTCTTGAAAGCTTCGATTTAATCAAAAGAAATGGTCATATTATTGAGTTTTTATAGTGTGTAACAAATAAATCCACTTCAATTAAGAAAATTTACCTTCTCTAAACTATGGAGTTTAGGACTACAGTAAAAGAGTGATCGACAAAGAAAAAGAATTTGACTGTTTCGGTATAAAATTAAACTAAATCTTACTTTTATTTACGTCGGATAACAACTAAGAGTAAACGTTTGACACTATGAACAATACTTCAAGTACTTTTAGTCTCCGTGACATTAAATAATCAGACCTCTGGACTCAAAGTAAAAATCAAATAAAGGACTATTAAGTAAAACACTGTAACGGACTTCGTGTAGGAAACGTTCATATGTTTACCTATCGTAAACAAAGGATTTATTCCAAATGATCGACTCTGACTTGAAGGAACAGTTTATACCGTTCTTTCGGTCCGACCGGGAGTTGAGGTAATTCGTCAGTGACAGACGACCTAATTTGCAAGAGTCTCCGGACACGACCACGGTCTCTGTGCGGATCTTGTCTCCCACTGTCCTAGTGGTTCGTCGGATGGATTAAACGTCCTTACTTGAGAGTAGACAAGTCCCAAAAGTGACTGAGTGTACAGATTTAGTATGGAAACAAAAATGACATCCACCGTCCTAAAAATACGAAATGTAAAACAATATTGAGATAAAAGAAAGTTTACGTTTTAATTCCATGAAATAAGTAGTCTTGTACAAAATACTTTTATAAGTGTACCAAAGTCTCTCCTATCGGTCCGGGACCTGTCATCCACGAAAAACAAGAACAATTATTTGATTATGTGTGACAAACTAGATTAGTACGAAATATACAAAATAAAAAAGAAAAATAGGACGTTAAAATCACAAAAGGGTTAAATTTTTTAATAAGGTATTTAGTTTTCGTCACTAATAACGTTGAGAATTTTTGTCTTAAGTAATGACAAGTATCGACCTTTTACCAATATAGCTATCACTTAATTAATAAACTTTACTAAATGGAGTTTCTGATAACTATTCATATAAATAAGGACTTTGTCCCGAAATAAGATGGTAATCATCAACTTTTTTTTCTAAATGTTTGTACTTTGTATTATAATTAAAAATATTGTATTGTATTTAAAAATTCGAATACTTTAACACTGAGAATCTTTGTAATAAATCTGGAGGTTATCATATTTTATGACGGTAAGTGTAAAGACATTATAAATGTATCTAAACATATGTCAATTTTAGTCATAAAAAAGTAAGATATGATTTTGTAAAGTTAATGGACAGAAAAGTCTTTGTTTAATACAGTCACTTTTATTAAAAGAACCGGTCGGGAACCTTTCTAATTAAATGAATGTAGAATTTATGGGTATTTTTAAGTACGGAATAATAAATAAAGTTTCGAAATTTTGTTTTATTAATCCCACCGAACTTCAAGTAGTTTTACGAAACCGAAGAGGAATCAAATTTCAGTTGTATACGAGAAGGAATTATTGACAATGAAAAATATGAGTACCCTTTACCGTTTAATAGATTTTCAATTTGTTGGGTTTATCGAATTATATGATAAAATCGGGGAAGTGTCAAGAAAATGAACCGGATATGAGAGTTAATTGGATGTCTTTTTTTAGAGACATGTTTAGTGATGTCAACGTTTATCATTTTACCGACCGTAAGTGTAGACAAATTCTTCTTGGTCGTTTCTAGATGAAACGATTTTATACAGGTACGTCCGTAAAATTTCCGTTGTAGTCGAAAAAAATCCAGATTCAAATAATTATAAACACTCATTTTCTTTTACTTTGGATCTTGATAAGAGGTATGAGCAAAATTTTAGAAGTACTGAAAAGTGGTTTTCAAACGGTTGTCACCAACTTTATGAACTCAAACTATGTGTGTTTGTCGGGTATGATTACTATGAAAAACAGACAAATAAAGACCTCGAGTTCTAAGATAGTGGTTTTGATCTATTGTCGAAATGTATCTACCTTTAAATCCTTGTTTTTTATTAAAGAGGATTATATAAGAGGTATCTGATATCTGAAAAAGTGTTTCTTATTGTAAAAGTGAAAAAAGAGAACGTCTGTAGTCTAGAATTTTGAAACTATTATGAAGGTACGTAAATGGTGAAAGAATAGATGTTTTATGAATGTATCAACCCCATAGTAGACTCGAAAATCCATTAAAACACTAAATCTATATCCTATATTAAAAGTAAATAGTCTTACCTTTTTCAGACTCCGGATGTCTCCGACTAAACGAGTTGTAATATGTTTGACTTAGGTCCAGAAGATTAAGATTTAAATTAAGTCATGAAATGGTGGTAAGTAGAGACATGTGATTTCATAGAAGGATTTAACGAAAGGAAACCCGTTATTATGTATCATTAAAAGAGTCTTTCGACCCATGTAAGATTGTGTGTACCGTTCTAAAGGAACCTTTAGACACAAAACCATTTAAGTAAAAGCGTTTATAGAATAATACACAAGTAGTACCAGGCTTCTCTCGTTGTGTTTTTCGTTTGTAGATATGGATTGATAAGGTCCCACATAAGGTCAATCCGTTGTCGTTACGAAATATAAATTGAATTGAGAAAGAATATCTTTATCGTAACTGAGTCAAAATGAATCTAGTAACAAGGTCTACGTCACTATAAAATGTAGGACGGTATTACGTCCGTCTCACATAGGGTGTTAATAATCGTAGTTAATTGATGTGTAGGTTACATAAAATACGTATCTCTATATTTTCTCCGACCTATGAGATATATAAGACGTCTCGTCTACCGTTTAAACCTTGACTTTTGTGTTTACGAACTCGTCGATGGAATCCTAAAAAAAAAAAAAAAAAAGACCAATTCTCCTTTCGTGTGTAGTTTCTCAAAGAACGAGAATAATGGTAAAATCCAACTTCCACAAAAGGGAGATACCATTGAGTGTGATGGATTTTCGTTGTACCCGTCTTAGTACAGGTCCACATTCCGTCTCGACTCGTCGACTTGAAGATTTCGGAAACACCCATAGTAATAGACACTTTGAGTCTTTTCTGTTTTCGGTCCGCGTTCTAACCTGTCGATCACTCACTGTCCAGATGAACTGAAAATTCAGATCCTAAATGAAGATACAGTACCCTGAAACTCCTCCCAATTTACTCTCAAGGGTTGGTTAACTCTTGTTAAGGGTTTGAGGTGTCGAGACCCTATATCGTCAGTCACTTCCTTAGTCGTCTACTTTGATAGACACCCATAATCCACGAAATCGATTCGGCCAACGTGTGTCTCGTGTACCGTCACTAGGGTTTCCAAAATTCTTATTCTTATTATCGTATCACAAAATAAAGTGAATTATGACACTGTCACGGAACTAGACTTTCGAGATCGTCTCGGAGTGATATATAATTTACACGAAGTTGGATACTACCACTGTATGTCGACACATAATCCTTGTACCATTACGGTCCTCAAAGTCATAATCTACGTCCTTCTGATGGTATTTATCTTTAAAGATGGGCCCGGGTTATACGTATCTTACGAACCTTAACCTCTTCATTGTTCCTTTTTAGTAAGAAAGAGAAACAAAGGTTTTCAATCGTAGTACTCCTTGAACCCCCAGAAAATTGGAAAGGATTAGGGACCCGAAATCTACGGATTCTTCTAAAATTTTTCGTATAATATAGATAAAATTAAAAACCATCTACTGACCGTTGAACTCAGTATCCTAAACTTCGTATCGACTTGTATCAAATTACGACGTTAATAATTTTGAATGTTGATTTGTTTCGACGATATATAGTGATAATTTCCGTTCGGATTCTCGAAGACATATATACTATTAATCGGTATATATCCGGTAAAAATATTACCAACATTAATATTAATAAAAGTAGATTAATTAAGTTTACCTAAAAAGAGAAAAGAATTAAGAACTCATAGATATTTCATAGACGAATTATAGGTCCTATAGGACTAAGTAAACGAACGTACTAATCAGAGGAAAGTGGGAAGTCGGAGTAGTGATTTTCCGTTTCTAAGACTCAGGATTTAAAAAGATATAGACGGTAAATCAATCCGGACACAATAATATACGGATGGGACGGATATGGTTGGAGGTTGGAAAGAATAAAAACTCGGTGTAAAAATCTACGAAGTATTAAGAGTAAAGTCAGATCTTTGTACATACACACACATATACACGTAATTATGTAATCGTCACCACTTGTCCTCCGACAACGTTTTTGAATTGCCAATTTTGGAGTATTTGAGTCTCATACACCTGATGTCTAGGAAAGTTTCCAGTTGTTAACGAACTGTACAACTTCTCTTATATTTTTACTACAAGGTGTACCCTTCCCTACTCCACTCTCGAGTCTGTGTAATGGAGGACTTCGAGGATCTCTGTCCGGAAATGGTGCCACTTCAAATTTTATTTTAGTGTGTCTACTCATATTCGAAGAGAAATAGTTTATTTCCTTCCCTTTGTCTCACAACCAATTCCTTTCTCCCGTACGTGGAAGCCAGACGGGATAAACTTTATTATTTTAGACGGATACCCGACCCGTGATAGTATCTTGCGAAATATCGTATGAGGTAAATTAAGACAGAGACAATTTTTCAGACACTACACCCGTAGTAATCGAGACTTCGGGTCTCATCTATTTTTGACACGAGTTTTCTGACCTATCGATCATTCACTGTCCAAAGGGACTAAAAATTCAGATTCTAAACGAGGAAACCCCTCTTAATTTACTCTCAAGGGTTACTTGAATCCTATTTGGGGTTTGAAGTGTAGTACCCGACGGGTGTAGTGGGTTTAGTAGAAGGAAAATGAGTTCATACGATGTTGGTACAACTAGAGTGAAAGATTTTGGCATTCTATTTTGGGAAGTCGGAGTTCCGGAACCGTGAATACAAGAAAAGACATCACACAGACACCACAAGAAAAGAGTCAATCAGGTTACAGACCGAGGAAGAGTAGAATTTAGGGTCGAGTTTACAGTAGTCAAGACACTCCGGAAGAGACTAGCTGGATAGATTTCGGGATATTGTGAAACGCACTCATTACTAAATCAGTGAACTAATGAATAAATAACAGACGGCGTAAATATGTTCGGAACCAGGTACTTCCATCTATGTAGACATTGAGGTCTTAGACGACATTATAACTGTATTTCCGTGTGTTGTACATACACTTACTTACTTTGTTTTTCGGAATAGTCTCAGTTCATATGTAGAGTTAGTATATATAGTTAGAGGGGGTAAGAGGTCAATGATGTTCTTTCGTTTATTGCCAGTCGTTTTATTACTTAGTAACTTATAAAGGAAACAGATGTTACACACTAGGCAATGTTACTCTCCGAGAACCTCAAACAGGAGTTGAAGTCAAGAACTCACACTCTGTGTACGTTTGTTTATGAGATTAGGAGAAACAGGGTCTAGAGTCTAGATGTCCTCTTGACTTCGTTATTCATGTTTGTGTGTATTTGTGTGTATTTGTCCCAATGGTCAGAGACGTCCGATGAGTCCGAGGTGGTCGCCGTCTTTTGTAGTGAAACCTCTGAAGGCAAATTAGTATCGAATGTAGAGTATTAAGGAGGGTCTCTATTTGTCTCTTGTACTCGTTCACTTCGACCGGGTCCCTCTCGTGATTAGTGTCTTCGTATGTACGAGGTGTCTTTCCCCTTTCGAGGTGGGGTCGAGGTCGATGATTACCCACTACTCTAGAACCAAATTGTCCTGAGTTACGACACTTTTTGAAAAAAAAAAATTTAAATTCCTCTCTGGGCGTTGACTTAAAAATACGTTTTTAGATAAAGATCTATCAGTTCTAATTAAAAATTTCTTTAGAGGTAAACGTTGTTTTACCTACCTAAACCTCCCATAATACGAATCATTCCAGTCTATCTTTTTCTGTTTATGATATACAATCTTGATTATACACCTTAGATTTTTTATTTTGTTTAATCACTTATATCGTCCTTTCTTTGTCTGAGTGTCTATATCTCTTGATTCGTCACCAATGATCACTGTTCTCCCTTTCCTCCTCCATGTTCTATCTCTGTCCCCTAATCTCTGTATCTTATAATACTTATTTTATATATTGGACGTCCTTATATAAAATGTTGTGTCCCTTATATCGAGTATAAAATATCGGGAGAAAGAGACAGGAGTTCTTCAGGAACTTACTGTCTCCACTTTTGAATTAAGTTTACGTGAAACCTACTCTAGAGTTAAAAGAGGTAACTCTTATGTCCTATATTTTAAAAAGTTGAAGAGACTCGACTTTCGACTTCGGTATTTTAAACTTTAAACTCTATAATAACTAGTTTTTCTCTTATTAATCCCAATTTAAAGGAATGTCCCTTATTTTATGGTAATTATTGCATAACGAACCTCTTTTTCGTTAATCACAAGTTTTAAAAAGTTCTGACTTTGATTATCAATGTATATTTAAAGTTTGTTTAAAACCATCAAACCCTACTTTTATTCTTATTCTTTTACGTTTTCAGGTTAAATTTTTGTTTAGTGTTATAGACGAGAACGATAATTAATGAATTACATATACGTTTTAAGTTCGGGTAATTTTTCTTTTCCTTTCGTTGTAAGAATCTTTCTTGCACGACTCATCACACAAGGTAAAAATGAAAAAGTACCCGACATGTAAGTAGAGTTCTTCTATGCCTTTCTTGACTTTTTTCCTTTCCAGTTTTAAAAGTTTTCATTAATTATCACTTGATACCTCTTCCTTTACCGTTGGGAGAGGTCATAAGAACGGACCTCTTAGGGTACCTGCCTCCTCGAACCACCCGATGTCAGGTGCCCAGCGTCTCAGACTGTGCTGACTCGCTACAGTGAAAGTGAAAGGCAAAGTGATACCACTAGATATAATAAGTTTATATATATAAGTTGACTCACGGTTTATCAACTACGAAAACTTAACACCATAACTTCTTCTGAAAACTCTAAGGGAACCTGACGTTTCTTTAGTTTGGTCAGTTAGGATTTCCTTTAGTCAGGACTTATAAGTAACCTTCCTGACTACAATTTCGACTTTGAGGTTATGAAACTGGTGGACTACGCTTCTTAACTGTAACCTTTTCTGGGACTACGACCCTTTCTAACTTCCGTCCCCCTCTTCTCTTACTGTCTCCTACTCTACCAACCTACCGTAGTGACTGAACTGTACTCAAATCCGTTCGAGGTCGTCAACCACTACCTGTTCCTTCGGACTGCTCGACGTGAGGTACCCCAGCGTTTCTTAGTTTGTGCTGACTCACTGACTTGACTTTACTTGACTACCACTAAATAATTAGTCAAAATGACTTTTAACACATAACACAGAAAAAAAAAAGGTAAAATTTATTCATTAAAGAGAAAATTGATGTCTATAAATCATTCACTTATGACCGAAATATCTTTAAAGTCATTAGGGTTAGGATTGTAATGTTAAACATTGCTGATAAATTTCTTACGTAGGTGATAGGACAAGGGTAAGACACTAATTACTGTTGTCGATGGACTTACTCCACGTTTTATTCCCAGTGTAAACACATTCCCCAAAACGTATAAGATGAAGATTACAGATGGTGTTAGTACGTTCCATCCCGAATAAGAGAAAAAGTTTTTATCCGTAAAAATTTCCTCAATTTACTGTTTATAATTACGTTTGACATAAATTTGGTTGAGTCTCAATTCACCGAGGTTTACAAAATAAAGGGTAGTTACATACACGTATAAATGGACGACAATAAACTTTTAGTTATTATTAATCTACTCACAAATGTATGTTGAACGATTAATGAAGACCATAAAGTCTATATATGGTGTTTTACACAATGATTGAACGAATTTAAAGTCCGGTCTACACTGTCTTTTCCCACTCTAACTATTTTTGGTTAAATTCTTAAAGAACAATTGAGTGTAAGACTAGGTTTCTCTTTTAATAAGACATTACAAGACGGGAGATTTACTTTAATATTCAAATAAGAAGATTCATGATCTTTTCGGTTTCGAACATAAGGGTTTTTTGTACTATTTTTAGATTTTGTATTTTCGTTCATTTACTATCAGAATACGGTCAGAAACTTTTCTAAAATTTCAGTCAGTGGGAAACCAAGGGGAGTAGAATTGTATTGGATAAATTGAATTTTATGAGTTAAATCTAAAGTTAATAGGTCAGTTGTTTATTCATAAAAGTTTTCTGACGTATGTCTAAATGGAACAACAGACTCGGTTTTAGACACTTCAAAAGAGTACTGGACGACTGATGTCTTATTTAAAGTAACATATATTGAAGATAAATTTGTCTTAATTTATTGTCTTACTAATCACTATAATTTTGATCAAAACTCTATCTATTTTTGTATACTTTATATCTGTAATAGTTCTCGTCTTACCAATTGAAAACGTAGTAAGAGTTTTATATTAGAATAAATAAAGTCTTTAAGTATGCATATGATTGTCGTTTTAAAATTAGTCATATCTGATTACTAGTCAGTCTGTTACATTACGTTAAGTGTATGGTTTAAAGTCCATACCTTTCTAACGTAATTTATGTAATTTTATTTCTCTTTTATTCTTATCAAACTCATTCATAAGTCATCAAATACTCACAGGTCACGTACGGAAAGTTATTGTAAAAAAAAAGAGTAGTATTTAAATACCAATCAATTTAAAACAGTATAGATGATTCGGAGTCAAGTAAACCCCAATAAGTAGTATGTTAAAATATCTTTATGAACATTTGTCATGATCTAAGGAAAAATTAAATAGGTTAATCACACCAAATTACAGTTTCTGTATTTGTCAGTTCGT
Source organism: Capra ibex (assembly GCA_006410555.1). NCBI lineage: Eukaryota > Metazoa > Chordata > Mammalia > Artiodactyla > Bovidae > Capra > Capra ibex. Next base: position 20,045,286 of record SJYO01035988.1, on the reverse strand, counting down.
TACATATCACTAAATAAAGATTCCACAAGACATCCTTTACTATAAACTTAAAAGGTAGTCGGTTCCATTACTTTTGTTGGAGGTTTTCGAGGGCCACTAAAAATACTTTACTGTGTTATCTCTCACCATAAATTAGTATAAGTTATTATGTAAAAGAAAATAAAGTATTTCATGCTATAAATAATTCAGGTATGTAAAATCCTTGATACACTTGATATATGATCTTCTTTACATTTTCTCCATGTTTCGTGACACCTCATATGAACCTTTAGGAGGAACCTTTCAAAATTTAAGTGGACGTCTGGGGGAGAGACGTACCTTCAGGAATAAAGGAAACGAGTACTTCGAAGAAACGTCGACTGGGTCACCCTATAGTCCCAAAATGAAACGGGAAACAGGGACTTTGGTTCAGTAGATACTTATCAGGTACTTTAGTCGTCCCATTCCAGTAAACGTTTGTCTCAACGACTCAATCTTTTTATTAATATATTTATATTTATGTTTATATATATATAAATAAATATATATAAGATTAAACCTATTTACTATAAAAGAATATTTTATTAAGTATAAGATATAAGACCACCAGTGATTGTTAAAAGTATGGACACACGTACAGAAATTGAGACCATGTGGACAGAAAGAAAGACAAGACGAGAACACTAGTAGACTTTGGCTAAATGAGGTTAGAGGGAAGTAAAATTAGACTAACGAGGGTCAATGGAAACACGTGAAGTTTGAAGGAGAGACTAGAGATGTGTGGTGTATGACAAGAAGTAGATACAGTAGGGAGTTTGATGAAGAAGGTACACTTGAAAATAAAAGTCCAAAGCTTCAGAGGGATGAGAGATTTTTGATTGAATTTGTCGGGGAAGAGGTTTTTACAAAGGTGCGAATCTACCCTCGTTACAGTAGGAGAGATCTTTACGGTTCAAGATCTTACGTATATACTCACGAGAAACCTCGAAGAATATTAAGTCAGTGGTCCGAGGTAAGGGTCCATAAACCACTTTACTAAGACTACGTTCGGTATTCTATTGTATAAAACATTTGTTTAGTGATCAAATTTTGAAGAGACACAGGGTCACCATTTGACTAAAAGTGTAATAACGTAGAATTTCCTTGTTGATAAAAAAGAATTGAGGAGTGATTGAACATCAGGGTTTCAAGAACTTAATGTAGACTTTTTTCTTTCTCCATCGTTTACGAATGGTTTAATCTAAGAATTTTTTCCATAAAGATCCAAACTGTTATTTAGATGAAAAATATGTACATCAAAGCCCGTTCAATAAATCGAAAAGATTAGGAGTTTATCGACTTGATATTTAACCCCCAGTATTTCAGTCTCTAATCTCGAGATAAGAAATGAACATAAAAGTATTCCCTTAGAAAACAGTAACAAAGACAACATATCGACGATCCAACACATGTTGAGAAAACACTGAGGTACCTGATATCGGATGGTCCAAGGAGACAGGTACCTTAAAGGGTTCGTTCTTATGACCTCACCCAATGATAAAGGAATTTTTTGTGATTCCCTAATTGTAAGGGATAGGGTATTATGGATCAATAAATGAGTTATAAGTCAGAGGGAAGACATCATTGTCTTGGGATTATGTGGGTCTTTGTTATATGGGTTGATAACATTTTAATTTCAGATGTATCGTACGGGTGGAAGGTCGATCTTCACGGGTATACTATAACTAGTCACTTTACATATACGTTGAGTGACCCTTCTTCACGACTCTTTGGAGATATATTCCTCACACCATCCCATCAATACAAACCCGACACGTCTATATGTGATTGAATGAGAATGTTAAAACGGAAAAAAAAAATAAGGATATCGTACCTTGTACTCGTACTAACAAATCCGTCGGTATAAAATTTAAGTTCCCGTTCAGGTTTTCTGAGGCATAGGAATGATACTATAGGATTCCGGTCATTTAGTACATGAGGCTTTAAGAACAGTACATTGTTTTTGTACGACAAATTCAGTGACCTTCACAGTCAATGATTAACAAGTCAACGGTTCACCACAGACTGAGAGACACTGGGGTACTTGATCTCGCGTTGTCCGGAGGGATAGAAGGATTCAAAAGAGTTTGAGTACAGATTACTCAGTCACTATGGTAGGTTGGTAGAGTAGGGGACAGTGGGGGAAGAGGAGAATGGGAGTCATAAAGGGTCGTATCATGAGTTTAGGTTAAAGATTGACTTTGTTAAAAGAAGATGAGGAATGAGAATAAGAAGTTTATATCAAGTATATATAAACATTCTCACTCTTTTATCATATAAATGTGTATTAGAACAAATAGACGAGGAAAACCACTCTTATGTACAAGTAAAACACTGATTTCGACTTACCCCCTCAAATTAAGACTCCTTTATGGTAATTCTTCCGGTAATCCTCAAATCAAATAAGTATCTCAAGTAACGAAAGAGTTTAGGTTGAACGGTCATTATTTCAACCGTAAAACTCGGTAGTAGTTCGGATTTAAAATAAGTATAACACCCTGACAACACTTCAAATTGTATCGTAACCCATATTTTACAGACCTGCTCGTGGACTGCGTATTCAATAAACGATGTAAACGATTCATATTAGTACTAGTAGCAATAGTAGGAGTAATACTTTTAATATAAATTGGTCACTCAGAGTCGACAAAGCGACCGAAATTCAAGTCAAGTCAAGTCAAGTCAGTAAGTCAACACAAACTAAGAAACACTTGGGTACCTGACGTCTTACGGTCCGAAGGGACAGATAGTGTTTGAGGGTCTTGAATGAGTTTGAGTACAGGCAACTCAGCCACTACGGTAGGTTGGTAGAGTAGGAGACAGTAGGGGAAACGGAGGACGAAATTGAGAAAGGGTCGTAGTCCCAGAAAAGTTTACTCAGTCAAGAAGTGTAGTCTACCGGTTTCATAACCTCAAAGTCGAAGTCGTAGTCAGAAAGGCTACTTGTGGGTCCTGACTAGAGGAAATCTTACCTGGCCAACCTAGAGAAACTTCAGGTTCCCTGAGAGTTCTCAGAAGAGGTTGTGGTGTCAAGTTTTCGTAGTTAAGAAACCACGAGTCGAAAGAAGTGTCAGGTTGAGAGTATAGGTATGTACTGGTGACCTTTTTGGTATCGGAACTGATCTACCTGTAAACAACCCTTTCATTATAGAGACGAAAAATTATACGATAGATCGAACCCGTATTGAATAAAAGGTTCCTCGTTCGTAGAAAAATTAAAGTACCTACGTCAGTGGTAGACGTCACTAAAACCTCAGGTTTTTTTATTTCAGAACGTGACAAAGGTAACATAGGGGTGGATAAACGGTACTTCACTTCACTTAACTGGTCTACGGTGCTAGAAGTAAAAGACTTACAACTCGAAATTCGGTTGAAAAAGTGAGAGAAGAAAGTGAAAGTAGTTCTCCGAGAACTCAAGAAGTGAAAGACGGTATTCCCACCACAGTAGAGGTATGGTCTCCAACAACTATAAAGAGTGTCTTTAGAACTAAGGGTGAACACAAAGTAGGTCGGTACGTAAAGAGTACTACATGAGATGTATATTCAATTTATTCGTTCCAATTTTATATGTCGGAACTACATAGGGAAAGGGCTAAACCTTGGTCAGACAACAAGGTGTAGGTCAAGATTGACAACGAAAAACTGGACGTATGTCTAACGAGTCCTCCGACCAGTCCACCAGACCATAAGGTAGAGAAATTCTTAAAAGATGTCAAACGAAACTAGGTGTGTCAGTTTCCGAAACCGTATCAGTTATTTCGTCTTCGTCTACAAAAAGACCTTGAGAGAACGAAAAATCTACTAGGTTGCTTACAACCGTTAAACTAGTTACCAAGGAGACGGAAAAGATTTAGGTCGAACTTATATACCTTCAAGTACCAAGTGCATGACAACTTCGGTCCGAACCTCTTAAAACTCGGAATGTAACGATCGTACACTCTTCTCACCTTTACACAGCATCAGATTCGTAAGAAACGTAACGGAAAGAATCCCTAACCTTACTTTTGACTGGAGAAGGTCAGGACGCCGGTGACGACTTAAAAGATTTAAATGACCGTACACCTGACGTCGTGAAAGTGCCGTAGTAGAAAATCCTAAACTTTATTGAGTTGACCTTAAGGTAGTGGAGGTGATCGAAACAAGGATCGCTACGAAGGAGTACGGGTGAACTGAAGTGTAAGGTCCTACAGACCTAGATCCATTCACTAGTGTGGTAGTACTAATAGACCCAGTACTTCTAGAAAAAACATATCAAGAAAACACATGAGAACGGTGGAGAAGAATTATAGAAGACGAAGACAATCCAGGTATGATAAAGACAGGAAATGACTCGGGCAGAAAAGTACTTTACAAGGGAACCATAGAGATTAAAAGAACTTCTCTAGTGATCAGAAAGGGTAACATAACAAGAGGAGATAAAGAACGTGACTAGTGACTCCTTCCAAAAAAAAATTAGAAAGGAACGATAAGAAACCTTGAGACGTAAGTTTACCCATATAGAAAGGAAAGCAGGAAACGGAAATCGAAAAGAAGAAAAGAGTCGATAAACATTCCGGAGGAGTCTGTTGGCAAAGTGGAAAAACGTAAAGAAAACGAACCCATCCCTACCAGAACTAGTGACGGAGGACTGTTACAATGTTTGGAAGTAGGTATCAAGAAGTCCGTGAGATAGTCCAGATTAGGGAACTTAGATAAATAGGGAAGGTGACATATTAGCATTCCCTAAACTAAATCCAGTATGGGTTTACCAGATCACCAAAAGGGATGAAAGAAGTTAAATTCAGACTTAAACCGTTATTTATCAAGTACTAGACTCGGTGTCAGTCGAGGACCAGAACAAAAACGACTGAGATATCTCGAAGAGGTAGAAACCGACGTTTATTATATTAGTCAGACTAATGTCCCAACTGGTAGACCACTACAGGTATACATCTAAGAAGAGAACATAACAACCTTCTCCCACAAACGATACTGGTCACGGAAGAGATCCGTTTTAAGATAATCGCAAACGACACGAAGTAAGACATGAGGTTTCCGATTAAACGGGTAATGAGGACCATAAAAAACTGAAGGATGAAAACGTAAGGTCAGTGGATATTACTTTTCCTACAGAAAACCCCCACAATCAAGATTTTCCAGAACAACCAGAAGTATCTTGGCAAGTTGAAGTCGAAGAAGTCGTAATGATCAGCCCCGTAGCTGAATCTAATGACACTATAACTTACCAAACGAACCTTTACTTGTCTCTAATAAGATAGCAAAAACTCTAACGTACGTTCATGACGTAAAACCTGACAGAAAAAAGAAAATAATATTACCGATGAGGTAAAGAAGATTCCCTAAGAACAGGTATCTTTGTCTATATTACCAGTAGATTCAATTTAAGTGGGTACGGTCAGGTAAAATCAAGAGACTAAGGATTTTAAAACACAAGTGAGAACGGTAGAGGAGAAACTGGTGAAGGTTAAACGGAACTAAGTACCTGGATTGTAAGGTCCAAGGACACGTTATAACGAAAAAGTCCTAACCTGAAATAAAGATAGTGGTCAGTATAGGTGTTGACCCAAACGAAAACGAAACCAAGGTAGAGAAGTAAGAAAGACCTCAATAAAGAGATGACTAGAGGTCGTAGTATAACTTATGGATGGTTAGACCCCTCAAGTAGAAAGTCACAGGATAGAAAAATGGTAAAGTATGACAAGTACCCCAAGAGTTCCGTTCTTATAACTTCACCAAACGGTAAGGGAAGAGGTCACCTGGTACAAAACAGTCTTGAGAGGTGGTACTGGGTAGGTAGAACCCAGTATCGAAGTAACTCAATCTGTTCCGAGACCAGTACACTAGTCTAACCGATCAAGGGACACTAACACCAAAAGTAAGACAGACGAGAGACTACTTTTTCCTATTCTCCGAATACCTTCGGAGGACTACACTCTCTGACTGACGTCCCCTTGTACCCAGAACAAGACTGCCCGTCCGCGTACGAACCATTTAGAAATCAGACTAAAAGACAACTACCCGCCCCGATACAAAGGAGGGACAATAAACTAGACTCCGGTTTGATACCACCACCATCTCTTCTATTACCACTGAAGGAAGTTTTCCAGAGTACGTACGTGACGATGTAAGACATGGGGACTGGAACGTCGTCCGGTGACGGTAGGGTGCGGAGACGGTCTCTGTGGACCTGTGAGTGCCCGTTCAGACCCAGTCAGAGAACACCCCAGTGACGAGGAAAGAGGACCCAGGACCACGTGTGTTCCAAAACAAACACGGGAGGTTCTCAGACAAAGGGGTCAGGTCACATTCAAGACCCACGATATTCCACCTCAATTACCGTGGTAGGAGGTTCTCCCGAATACGGTATGGGTCCAGATGACGTGGGTCTCGGGGACGGGGACGTCGTCAGGTGACGACTGGGTATGGAGGTGTCCTCTGTGAGTTTGTGTCAAGACAGAGTCAGAGATACTCCAGAGACCCAGGACCAGTCGTGTTCCAAACAAACTCGGGAGACCCGTAAAGACCACCCATACCCCAAACTAAGACTTGTACTAAAACGGGGAAGATGGTAGAACGACCCCAAGAGGAAACGGGAACCTGTATCCCAGATATAAGTTTCAGTGAGGTCGTGGTGTCGACGACGACCGAAATCTGACAGTAAAATTAAGGAAGTTTAGAAACAGATCGACATTAGAAATGGTACAAAAATCCTGAAGGGAGTCCCGAGTCTACCATTTCTTAGACGGACGTTACACCCTCTGGACCAGTCCTTATAAGGGACTTCTTCCTTTACAGTTAGGTTGAGGTCATAACGTCGGATCTCTTAAGGTACCTGTCTCCTCCGACCGTTCGATGTCAGGTACCCCCAGTGTTTTTCATTCTGTACTGAATCGTTGACTGTGAATGAAAAAAGGTAAGTATATGAAGAAAAAGAACGGACAAACTAAGATTAAAAGAACGAGGAACGGACAACCGTATAACGAGGGAAACTACATATAAAACGAAATTTATTAAATATTCATTTTATACAATTTTATTGGTGGTAAGGTGGAAATTGTATTCTCTGTAAATTGGTTACATTCAACTTACCTTAGAATATTTAGGAACAAAATCGAAAAAGTCAAGGAATGGGGAGACCGATTGTGGTGTCGGGAACCGGTGGTCGACAGGACCACTCGTACCATATAAGTGTCAAACTTAAAGACGTATAGTGATTTTGAAACCACGTACTGAAACAGGGGACAAAGAAGGAGATAGAACTCTGAAAGACAAGGGTTGTAAATTTTTTTTTATGTTTTTGTGTAAAGAGAAAATATATATTATAACATACAGAAGACTATAGGGATATGTATAAAACTGGAGTACTCAATTGTCTATGAAGATTATAGTATGTTTTCCCTGTACAACAAATTATACGTGTTCCCTTCTTTGTCTATCTTTATTCCTTATTGTGCTTTACTTTCTTTACCGATGGATCATTTCACAAGAACGACCCTCTTAGGGTACCTGTCTCCTCGGACCCCCCGATGTCAGGTAACCCAGTGTTCTCAACCTGTACTGACTCACTGATTTGGTGGTGGTGTTTTACTTCATATATACCATAAAGTCTACTTTATCGACTCCCTTTCTGAAAAAATACGATTCTTCACCTGTTTATAGTCGTAGAAGGTTCGAACACTAGAGAATATTAGTGTAAATGTAACAAATAATAGTACCGTTCAGAGACTTTCGTTATCGAAAGGGAAGGTCTGTTTCTAGTGGTACTTGTCGACCAATCCGAGAATAACATGTTGACCTCTCCTGGGGTAACTGTCTCTGATGCTATCTTTATCCCAGGGAGTCTTAACAAGGTGTACCATCAGTTTGAGGTCTGAGACGGAGTTACTAAAAGTTAATAAAAACTTCTCTATCTTTTATTTTAAATCTAAACTTTTTGTTTAGTCAAAAAAAAAAAAAATGTAACCTTCTATAAAGACGTTTATTAGTAAGTCTCTTTTAGTACAAATCAAAACCCCTAGTCTTAAAATAAGTAAAATAATTCATTGATCTATTTATTTTATTATTAATCTTTATTTATCGTATGAAACCGTCTAACGACTACAAATTTCCAACAACCTCTTTGTCCCAACCTGAGTGACCATTAGAACTTTTCACTGAATGTCACATAACGTTTTATAACCATTTTAGTTTTTCACTTTTGACTATATTTTTGAACAAACGAAGTCTCAGTAAGTTGACTAATAGTTACTAAGATGAATACAAAGACGAATTACAAAAGAACATGATAGTCATCAATTAACGTGTATGACAAAAAAATGTTGAACATCACTTATGAGAAAATATTCTTAATAAATTTACAATTCTAAATTTAAATTTTTATGATGAAAAGGTATTAGTTTCGTATTATTGTATAAAATATTTGAGAGAGATTCACACTAAAATGAAAATGGTTTCATGAAACACATGTGTTATTTGAAAAAATTTTCAGAAATAAAAATTTATTTATATAAAATTGTAAACGGACAGTGATGGTCTTTCGAGGTTTATTATGAAAAACTAATACGACTTCGTCACTTTTATACATAAACGGTATTCAAAAGATTACGGGTCCGATATTATAGACTGGAGCCAAAGAACAGGTTTTAACATTTGTAGACGATGTTCCTAAATGTAACCTTTTATCTTCGTTTGACTTTCAGATACTACTTCACTTATAACAACTAACTTAAAGTGTCTTTTTCTGACTGTTTAGGGGTCATTAAGTGGAGAGAAAAATACAAAAAGACGTAAGAGATTTGACAAGAAAGTAAAATTTTAAAAATTTAAATTACATAAATCAAAGACGAACGTTGGTTTGATAGGAGGTACTTTTGTCCATTTGTTCCTTGAAGAATAGAAAAAGAGATGAGGTCAGTTTTTTCGGTCACCCTGACCGTTTAGTGTAACAACGACAACAACGACTCAGTGAAGTCAGTACAGACTGAGTAAACACTGGGGGTACCTCACATCGAGTAGTCCGAGGAGACGGGTACCCTAAAGGGTCCGTTCTTATGACATCACCCAACGGTAAAGGAAGAAATCCCTAGAAAGGTTGGGTCCCTAGTTTGAGGACAGGACGTAACGTCCATCTAAGAAATGGTTACCGGTGGACCCTTCAGGTCGTATAGTGTAATGACGATGTTATTCAAATAATTTCTTACAAAACGTGTACCGTAAAGTAACAAATCGAAAATTACTGAAGAATAACGAAGATTTACTCTCGAAAAACTTCAGTCGTAATGATCATAAACTATTTTTGAGTTTTTAAACTCGTCAGACGATTTCTTTGTACAACAAATCTTTCTCTTGAACTTTGAGTCTTGATAATCGAGGACTTCGGTATGAAAAATAATTTTTGCTCTATACTAATTGTATAAACATATCTTGAAGTCTAATATATTGTGTAAGGGTTTTAAATGATAATATAAGTTTTCTTGGGACTCCCTCTTACATACATCGTAAATACAGATAAAATAAGTAAGTTCTTTATATGACTAGAGAATAGTACTAGCAGAACAGGTGTCAATATTTATTTTCCATTTTGTTAAGACCTAGGATAGTTCGAATGGATTGTCACCTGTTCGTACTTTCGTTATGTATTTGTATGTAAAGGTCAGTCCTTTTTAATAAGGTTTCCACTTCTTATCTCACGGTTGGTGACATTTAATAGACTCTAAAACTTTTTTCCATTGTTGAATAAGACACGGTCAAAGTACCTATGACCGTCCTCTGGACTCTAAGAATCCAGTCTTTGTTTCCTGTCAAAGACGAGTGTCGTTATCGTCATGGGTCTCATCGTCGTGCCTTTGTTAAAGAGTTAACAAATTCTTTGTTAGTTAGAGGAAGGTCGGATACTTACTCTTGGTGTCAGGGAGTCGGGACCTTCTGGACCGGTAAGACTTGGTGAGAACCGTGACTGACTCCGGTCGTACCACAGGGAGACCCGTGTGTGAGGTGTCAGTATACGTTCGATCTTCGAGACTTTTCTTCTCAAACCCCCTTCTGAATGACGACTGTCGGGACCTCTAAAAAGGGTGTGTGTGAAAATTAGCTACTCGGGTAATATTGGAAAGGGTCAAAGGTGTCCCATTATTTATGTTTCTCCCTGTCCACTGTGGAGGTTTGTGTCACTTAGTATGGTGTCCTTTACCTCGGATTCGTAACCCTTTGGTGCATAAAATATTACACGTCATTCGGATGCACTGGAAATTATATCGTTCTTTGTAATAGAAATAATATGACTTGACGCTTATTTTCTAGATTGAAAATGATTTCTCTACATGTTGGAGATATAAAGATCAGACAAACGATTTGTTTATAAGAATTTTTCTATTGGGTACCAGTTTTCAAGTCGAACTTCTCCACTTCATCGACCATAAATATTGTCGTCTCCCTCGATACTTCCCTTTCCCAAGGTCTTTAGAGATGGACCCGGAGGAAACTGATTTTTACAGTAGTGTTCTGTAACGTTTCCTTTTAAGAGTCCCTTTCTCGTAAGTCTTTAAGAGTCAAGACTTGCAAACCTTTCCCAGGAGACTAGAAATCGTGCGCGATTTATAACGATTGTCATGCAATAGTCCAGGTAACATCACAGTCGACTCCCCTTTTTCTCTAAAAATGGTTTTATACCTCTGAACTCAATTTCTCCTTAATGTACCCTGTGAACGGTTCTTACCTTTCTGTCTAAAATTACTCGATGATACCATACCCTCTCTCTGAAGTTATATCTTAAATTGAGTTATAGTGACTTCGTTTCCGTCCTCTCAAAAGTTCACGTCCTGATTCTACTATAATTATCTTTTAACGGACTCCTATAATCAATTACACAAATCAGGTAGACATAAACGATTAACCACGACTGATTTCTCCAGGGAAAGAAGGGTGTCTCCCTTTGTTCCCGAGATGTAAAGAATGATATAAAGTTTCCCCATCAAGGAACAGAAACCCTTTCCTTAAGGACCCAACATGTTGACCGGGTTTCGGTCCTCTTTTAAATGTAGAGTTTCCCATCTTTCCACTCCACTTCAGTGAGTCAGTACAGGTTGAGAAACGCTGGGGTACCTGACATTGGATAATCCGAAGAGGTAGGTACCCTAAGAGGTCCGTTCTTATGACCTCACCTAACAGTAAAGGAAGAAGTCCCCTAGAAGGGCTGGGTCCCTAGTTTGGGCCCAGAGGACGTAACCTCCGTCTGCGAAATTGGAGACTCGGTGGTCCCTTCGGGTGTTTCCCATCTTTTTGTTAAATGTTACCGTTCGAAAAATTTTATTTATAAGACTCTTTTCACTTCAGTTTCTGTTTTCTTTGGACAGATTCGACATCATTTCGACCCTCCCCTTACAATTCTAACGGAGGCAGTGAACATGAACCTCCATGTAGAGTAATTTCCGTGATAAGAGTTCCCCTCTCACTCTCTCGTCCCTTGAAGAAAGGGTTTGACTCTAGAGAGTGTCGGAAATACCCGAAGGGTCCGCTTCTCAGCCTGTGCTGACTCGCTGAAGTGAAAGTGAAGAGTGAAAGTACGTGACCTCTTCCTTTACCGTTGGGTGAGGTCACAAGAACGAACCTCTTAGGGTCCCTGCCCCCTCGGACCACCCGACGGCAAATACCCCAGCGGGTCTCAGCTTGTGCTGACTTCGCTGAATCGTCGTCGTCGTCGTCGTCGTCGTCCGTCACGATCACCATTTCTTAGGTGGACGGTTACGTCCTTTGTATTCTCTACGACCCAAGCTAGGGACGCAACCCTTCTATGTCCATTACTGTTGGACGAGGTCATAAGAACGGACCTCTTAGGTGACCCGTTTCCTAAGACCGTCCGATTCCAGGTATGCCACCGCCTCAGTCTGTACTGACTTCGTTGAATTGTGTGTGTTGCGTGTATGCGTAGAACTAAAACAAGAAAAGACCGAATCAAAACTGTCAAAAAGAAAGACACGAAATTACCTATCTTGCTTTACGTGTAATTTATACACAACTCGTGGAGGATACACGTTTAGAATTTTCTGTCTTTACTAAGAATAAAGTTTCCTGTCTTTTATCTTATATCCTCATCTTCACTCAACAATTACAAATAGACGTCTTTTTTTAAAAATTATCGACAGAAGTTACTTTCTAATAAGACTCGTTCTAGAAGTGGAAAAGACGTAGATAAGACGTTCGTTTGGGTGTACGCTTATTCAAATCAAGTCTACTTTAATATTCCCTACTGGAGAGTTGGGACTCTACAAGTCAATGTTCTTGATACTTTCCCATAGGTTTGTTCTAGGAAGATAATCTCTAGTCATTTAGTAGACCAACTCTATGAATAGACGAGTAAAATTTTTTACTCTGTTGGTTTCTCAAACTTTACCACTCTCGTTTTGACGTTCCGTTACAGATAATAACTTCTAAAAAGTCTAACGACTTAATTTCACTAATGAATTCCTCGTCTCCCTAAATTGGCGGTTGTAGTGTGGGTTAGTACGTAATTTTCTCGGTGGGAAATTTTTACCGACTTTTTCGGTAAATGAGTTAAAATTTCCTAAAGGAACAAATTTCACTGACTGAGTTTGAAACCTCTTGATTTAATCTTAAAACATTTTACTTGTTGGAGTCAGGTTGATTAGGTTCATATCTCACCGGAAATATTAAATTTTTCATTATGATCCTACACTTGTTAATGTGACGTCACATATTACAAAATGGTACGTCATATCTTACTAAATTTTATAAGGAAACTGTAAGTCTTCTCTTATAGAGTTTATCGTTTTTACCCATCTTACCTCCTTTGACTAGGAACTAGATGGAAGACTTGAAGTCATAAAAGAATGATACACGAGTAGTAGGGAATACGTGTAAGAAGTGTGTCTATTTTACTTTCCAAAGGGTATTCCGTCTACTACCATGGAACTATAGACCGTGTACCATGAATATTTACTGAGTGTCGAACTGTAGGTGAATACCCCAACTATATTTCCCGTTTAAGTATAGATCTCTCACATGAGTCATTGTAAAAGTTATAAGAAAAGTCTCAATTTAAGTCTCTTTCATGTCCCCATATTTCATACTCAGTGTTCTTTTCAATTGTACAATCAGTCTACTACGAATCTTTACGTCTTATTACTTCCCCTTTTTGATATTTAATAGTGATATTTATTTTTATATTAGTAATGTCAGTAATTAACTGTATAAAAATTATATCTAAATATTAAGTGTAAATGCATACATGATATTTTCGTACACCCACAACAATGTTCAAGAAAATACACATAAACATCAAATATAGTAAAGGAAAAACCGATTTTTATTTATAAAAAGAAAATGTAAACTAAGTAAGTTTCTAAACCCTGTTTTACCGTCACATCTTCCTGGACTCGAATGGCGAAGAGAGTTCTTATAGTTGTAGTGTTGATTGACAACTTGTTGGACACAATGTTTCCTGACCTTGTATGGGTTTTCTATAAGATGAAGGTTTCTGTTTCTTCGGTATTACTATACCATCTTTCCCACGTAAGTGTTATATTAGTTTAGAATATGGGTGGTCCGTGACTACCATGATTATTTACGGAATGTCACACCGTAGGTGAATATCCTAACTATATATCCCGTTTAAAAAATAGATCTCTCATATGATTCATTACATAATTTACAAGAAAAGTTTCAATTTGAGTCCTTTTCATGTTCCCATATTTCATGCTCAGTGTGTTTTTCAATTACATTCAATGGATTTACTACGAATCCTTACTTTTTATAACTTCCCATTTTTAATATGTAATAGTGATATTTATTTTATATTAACAATATCAGAAATTAACTGTAATAGAATTTAATTATGTTTAAATTTAAGTATAAATATACACATGAGTTGAACATACATTCTCCCATAAAAATGTTCAAGAAAATACACATAATAGTGTCAAAGATAATATAGGAAAAAACTGATTTTTAAATTTTTACTAAGAAAACGGGAGACCAAGTAAGTCACTTACTCAAACGTTTAATTTCAAAAGTTATCAAAAAATGACTTTATAAAAAAATGAAGTTAAATATTTTCTTTTGTTATATCCGACGCTCGAGAAATATAAAATTAAGTAGTATTAATGAATGTAAACGTTTATGTAAGTTTTTTTTCAAGTCAGTGTGTCAATCCGTCGATTAACACAACTTTTATGTTAACGTACGAGTGTTTCAATTAGTACGGGGCTCCCACATGTGAAGACAAAGTCTTGATAAAAATCCGGGAATCCTTGAAATCCCGGTGGAGAACTAAGACCTTTTATTACGGTTTTATATTGAGTGATTTACAACGGAGTGTAAATAAAGTTTGGTGTTCGGATTTAAACTAACGTTTTATTGTCATTCTTTAATCTTCAAATTTTCGACAGTTGACACTTGTACTGTTTATCCCTACGAAGTGGTAGTTAAAAGATACATATGTTACTTATTAATACAATGTATTCCTTGACTACAAGAAGTGTCATCCTTTTCTCAGTACATAACGTTTAGAATTTGAACTATCCTTTTAAATGAAAGATAAGAGTAAGAAACACTCTTTTTTAAACCGTATAAATTTCCTGAGACTCTAAAGTTGACAAAATGGATTATAGGTACGATTGTAACTATGTAATTTCACAATTCTTGGATTTCCTAAAGGGAGAAGTCGTCCCTTTTTTTTCTAAGACTTTAAAGAGATGTGTATACCGTACATAAAGAAGTGATAAGATCAAGTTTACAACATAAGATCTTAGTTAAAAGAATATTATAGTTAAAAAAGAATTTTTGTAAGAGATTAAAATAATTGGAAAATATTCAAGAGTTTACATGGAGAATAATTTGATATAACTTAAAAAAATTTTTCCCAGAGAACACACATAACTACAAATCTTTCTTTTTCACCTGTTAATCGAAAATTTATATTTAATCGACTTTGGAATAGTTCTTATTGAACGGGTAGCTTTTCCATCCCTATATACATATGGATGTCGACTAAGTACAACTCCAAACTGTCTTTTGTTTTAAGACATTACGTTAATAGGAAGTTAAATTTTTTTAAATTTTTATTGTACGAGTATAAAATGTAAGACATTAATTGTAATTAATTGTAATTTACGATAAAATAACACGATAGAACATGATGTTCTAATATTCTAAAAGATAGATTTTCGCAAAGACTCGTATAGTTATAAAGCATTAAAACTAGACAATAAGACCAAAATAAGAAGTGATAGTTAGTAAAATATATCAACCGGTTATCCATGTACCTTTCTACGAGTTACAACATGTAATAATCTCTTTACGTTTAGTTTTGATATTACTCCTTGTTGGTGTGTGGCCAGTCTTACCGGTCGTAATTTTACAGACGTTTATTGTTTGTGACCTCTCCCACACCTGGTTTTCCTTACAAGGATGTGACAATCACCCTTACATTCAACCACATTGGTGACACCTTTTTGTCATACCTCCAAGAATATACCATACTAAAGTAAATATACTACAGAACTTTTCCCCTTAAATTTCTCTGTCCTTCTTCTCTTCTCTGTTCGTCTATTCATTAATTGATTACAACCGTCACCCTTGTTTTTATTCCATTATTCGTATTCCTTAGTATAGTACCAGTATTTTTTTTCAGGATTTTAACTAGGTACTCTATCAACGTGGTGAATCAGTTATATAATTTGTGGTGACTTAACATATGAACTTTACCCACTTAAAATATTGTATATTTTATACGGAGTTATTTCTCCAAATTTTTTTCTCTCTACAACGTATCCAAACAAACACATAATCAGCGAGTCAGTACAGGTTGAGAAACGTCGAGGTGCCTGATATCGGGTGGTCCGAGGAGACAGGTACCCTAAGGGGTCCGTTCTTGTAACCTCGCCCAACGGTAAGTGAAGAGGTCACGTATCGAATGACTGTTGATAAACTTTTACAGAGGATAATGGTTAATGGTTTCTTTAAATATCATTTCTTTATAGTCGGGTCATTGATACGGATTCTGAAACTGACACACCTAGTGTTATTTGACACCTTTTAAGACTTTCTCTACCCTTATGGTCTGGTGGACTGGACGGAGGACTCTTTGAATCTACGTCCAGTCCTTCGTTGTCAATCTTAACCTGTACCTTGTCTGACCAAGGTTTATCCTTTGCTCATGTAGTTCCGACGTATAACAGTGGGACTAATAAATTGAAGATACGTCTCATGTAGTACTCTTTGCGACCCGACCTTCTTCGTGTTCACCCTTAGTTCAAACGGCCCTCTTTATATTTATTGGAGTCTATACGTCTACTGTGGTGGGAATACCGTCTTTCAATTCTCCTTGATTTTTCGGAGAACTACTTTCACTTTGGCCTCTCACTTTTCAACCGAATTTCGAGTTGTAAGTCTTTTGATTCTAGTACCGTAGACCATGGTAGTGAAGTACCCTTTATCTACCCCTTTGTCTCTTTTGACACAGTCTGAAATAAAAAAACCCGAGGTTTTAGTGACGTCTACCACTAACGTCAGTACTTTAATTTTCTGCGAATAAGGAACCTTCCTTTCAATATTGATTGGATCTATTGTATAATTTTTCGTCTCTATAATGAAACGGTTGTTTCCAGGCAGATACTTTTTCCGATACGAAAAAGGTACTAGTACATACCTATACTCTCAACCTGACACTTCTTTCGACTCACTACTTCTTAACTACGAAAACTTGACACCACAACCTCTACTAAGAACTCTCAAGGAACCTGACGTTCCTCTAGGTTGGTCAGGTAGGATTTCCTCTGGTCAGGACCCACAAGTAACCTTCCTGACTACGACTCCGACTGTGAGGTTATGAGACCGGTGAAGTACGCTTCTCGACTGAGTAACCTTTTCTGGGACTACGACCCTCCCCAACCCCCGTCCTCCTCCTCCCTGCTGCTCCTACTCTACCGACCTACCGTAGTGGTGGAGCTACGTGTACTCAAACTCACTTGAGGTCCTCAACCACTACCTGTCCCTCCGGACCGCACGACGCTAATTACCCCAGCGTTTCTCAGCCTGTGCTGACTCACTGACTTGACTTGACTTGACCGTATATATATTTATCTTACCTATTGTTACTTCAGGATACATATCGTATCTCTTTATGTAAGTTATAGGATACTATTTGGTGCCCCGAACGGTCCACGGAGTCACCATTGTTTGGACTGACGGTTCATTCTCTACGTTCTCTAAGTCCAAGCTAAGGACCTAGACCTTCTACAGGACGTCATCCTTTACCGTTGGGTGAGGTCATAAGAACGGGTTTTTTAGGTACTTGTCTCCTCGGACCACCCGATATCAGGTACCCCAGTGTTTCTCAACCTGTCCTGACTCGTTGAAAGTGAAATATATATATATGTGTATGTATGAAATATATATATATACATATATATATATATGTATATGTGTGTGTATATATATAAATATACATATATATGTTTGTGTGTGTGTGTTTATATTTATGTATATGTGGTCTTTATTTTTGTTGTAACATTTAGTTGATGTGAAGTTAAATTTTTTAGTAAAATACTCTCTCTACTGTATCAATGAACGAGTCCTTTCTTCAATGTTTATACCTTTTCCTCTAATAAAGGTGATTCTTTTCTAGTTACTAACCTTAAATTCCAGTAGAAGAGACAGTTGGTAAGAGGGTCACGACCGAAACATGGTACAGTTGTCGTAAAGATTCACACTAAAGACGGTCTTCTATCTATAGACCTCCTACTCCTAGGTATTGTTGTCGTTAGTAAATAAACACCCTAAGGATCCCCAGACTGTCACACGACTCAGGAAAGGTGGATAAATACATAAGGTATATTATTTCGACACTTTATTCGTAATAAGGATAAAATATATACCGTTCGGTTCAGAATCTATTAAAGGGACTCAATATTTCACTATAAAGTTGGATTCTTTGGTAACAGAGACGAGGATTCACCACAGTTCACTCCCGATTCTGTCTTCTGGACTTCGTACTTCTTCCCCTTCATTTACACTACAGTACCATGAAGGAATGGTAAAAGTCTATAATACTTAGGTACCCTTAGGTTTGAGAAATAAGTGATCCCTTTTTTATTAGAGTCAAAAGGAAATATTAATTACGTCGAGTCTAAATAAGAGATATCTCTTTAGAAAACTACTAGTGTTCTAAGAAAAAGACGTCACGGTTCCAGATAAAACGTATTCAACATTATTTTATATTACACACCATCACATATGGGAATCAGAAGTGATAAGGAATCTCTTGGATCTCAAACTAGTATAAAGTCTTTTATTTTATATTTCATGACTATTATTGTGTTATTATTCTATTTTTAATTTCTTACTTACTCGTCTATTTACTTTCTCACTTACACGTTGTATAGGTCGAATTATTTTTACCAAATTATTAAAAAGGTTTTCCTATTTACGATATAGTTTATACGAATCTTTGAAAGACCACAAAGGTTTCAGTTTTTAATTAAAACTTCTTTGATGTAAGTCAAATAAGTTGTAGGAACTCCGTGATTCGGGTTGATTACACTGACGATGTAATTTTATTATCCAATGAACTTGAGTACCGTATGTTCAATAAAGAGTACGGTCCCAAGTAGTCTTTGAGTATATACTATAAAATCCTTAAATAAATAGTAATTTGTTGATAAAGTACGGACCAATTTGTCTTGTACTAAGATTCGGGTTTTTAATATCTTGTCAGTGAAGTAACCAACGTTCTATACCTTTGATTTACTTGCCTACTTATGTAGAAGGGTTAAAGACTGATAGGTTTGAAACCGTTACAAAATAAACAGGTCGGTAAGTAATTATTGAAACCTTGAGAAAAAATATATTTCTTTTACATTCCTCAATTTTTAGATCCTTTGGTAGAGATTATAGGGTCCTTAACAGTATATTGAATTCTGTAATGAGTTATTATGGAGTGTTAGTAAAGGGTCAACGGGTTTATCAGAAGAGGGGTGTTGTTATAAAACATTACAACAGATAAATATGTTCAGTGACTAAAGTTGATAAAATACGAA
This sequence comes from Capra ibex, assembly GCA_006410555.1. Taxonomy (NCBI): domain Eukaryota; kingdom Metazoa; phylum Chordata; class Mammalia; order Artiodactyla; family Bovidae; genus Capra; species Capra ibex. The sequence continues at coordinate 20,026,216 of SJYO01035988.1, read as the reverse complement.
GTAAAGGTTATTATCTAATTCAAAAAGTTTTTCATTTATGTTAAGTTGATATTAAACGTATCCCGATGCACGAGTCATCGAGTCAACAGAGACTGAGAAACGTTGTGATACCTGACATCAGGTGGTCCCAGGACACAGGTACCCTAAGAGGTCCGTTCTTATGCCCTCACCCAACGGTAAAGGAGGAGGTCACACACGTATCATCTCCCAGATTAATTAACCCAATCTTTGGACGAATATAGGGAAATGGTGACATCGAGTTTCACACTAGATCCCGAAGGAACTCTTGGGTAGATTTCTAGACATTTCAGTTTGATAAAGTTTTATTATGGTTCTGAAATAGACGGAAAAAGTAAGAGTAAAAGAGGATTCAAATGATTCGTAAAAAAAGGTGTCAGATATACGTAACTATTATGTTATCGGACTTAGGTCTTCTAAACTCTTGGGTCGAGAGAAGATAATTCCGATTGTGACTTGTCTAAACGTTTTTCGTTTTGTTACGGTGAGAAGAGTGAACTAAGAAGAAAAATACTTTTATATAAATAAAAGGTATTTTATGATAAGTAACTGAATATTACCAAAGGGTCAATAAAGTTTTCATTCATTTATTCGTAAAACTCCCAAAAAAGTCGAAATCAAACGTTTTATTATTTATTGTTCTTTATATTACGTGTATCTTGTTTGAGAAACGTCGAAAGTTATTAAAAATTCTCAGATTTATTCAAGACTCGGAGATTTCAAAAATGACAAAAATTCCCAAAGAGTTTTCCTATTTATGACTATTTCAATAATTGTCCTTCTCATTGATGGTAAATAAAAAAAAGGTTAGTCGATCGGTAGAATATATATAATATCGGTAAATTAGGAGGTGTCGTAATCTTAACTGTATGACTAGAGGAGAAGAATACCCTTTCTTCAGACATCGAGTCCTACCAGTCCTACAAGTAAATGTCTACTATTCTCCTTCATGACTCGAAATTTTACACAGACTAATTTAAATTTAACTTTAAGAATTGGTAATATGATTAGTTGAAGTTCTTTCTGAGTATTTGAAGTCAGTAAGTCAAGTCAAGTCAAGTCAGCGAGTCAGCACGGGCTGAGACACGCTGGGGTACTTAACGTCGTGCGGTCCGGAGGGACAGGTAGTGGTTGAGGGCCTCAAGTGACTGAGTGCAAGTAGCTCAGTCACTATGGTAGGTCGATAGAGTAGGAGACAGCAGGGGAAGAGGAGGACGAGGGTTAGGGAGACCCTTTACGTTTAATTTTAGGGTTCTTCTACGGTGATATTACTGGTATTGTTTATTCGGTCTGTTATCGTTTATAACCACTTCTATATTTCTTGACTTATCGGGAGTATATAACGATCACCCTTACATTTTACCATGTCGATGAAACACTTTGTCAGACCATCAAAGAGTCCGTCAATATATATCCTTAATACTAGGTCGATACGGTAAGGAAGGGATCCACATGTCGCTTGTGTTTACTTTGTATATAGGTACATTTTTGAACATGTCTTTACAACTATCGTCGTAATAAGTATTATCGGGTATTCATCTTTGTTGGGGTTTACACGTAGTCAACTATTTACTTATTTATTTTACACCGTGTAGGTATGTTAATTTATAATAAGTTAGGATATTTCCTTACTTCAAGACTATGTTCGCTGTTGTACTTATTTAGACTTTTGGTAATTCAATTCACTTTCTTGGATCTGTGTATCCTGATGTATGACATACTAAAGTAAATACACTACAGAACTTTTCCCCTTAAATTTCTCTGGCCTTCTTCTCTCTTCTCTGTTCATCTATTCATCATTTGACTCCGACTGGCACCAAGTACTTTAACTTTCTCCTCTCACTCTTTCAACCGAATTTCGAGTTGTAAGTCTTTTGTTTCTAGTACCGTAGATCAGGGTAGTGAAGTTACCTTTATCTACCCCTTTGTCACCTTTATCACAGTCTGAAATATAAAAACCCGAGGTTTTAGTGACGTCTACCACTAACGTCGGTACTTTAATTTTCTACGAATGGGGAACCTTCCTTTCAATACTGGTTAGATCTACCGTTTAAGTTTTGGTCTCTATAATGAAACGGTTGTTTCCAGGTAGATCAGTTCCGATACCAAAAAGGTCACCAGTACATACCTATGCTCTCAACCTGACACTTCTTTCGACTCGTGGTTTCTTAACTACGAAACTTGACTTCACAACCTCTTCTGAACTCTCAGGGAACCTGACGTTCCTCTAGGTTGGTCAGGTAAGATTTCCTCTAGTCAGGACTCACAAATAACCTTCCTGACTACGGCTCCGACTTTGAGGTTATGAAACCGGTGGACTACGTTTGTCGACTGAGTAACCTTTTCTGGGACTACGACCCTTGCTAACTCCCATCTTCCACTTCCCCTGCTGTCTCCTACTCTACCAAACTACCGTAGTGGTTGAGTTACCTGTACTCAAACCCATTTAAGGGCCTAAACCACTATATATCCCACCGTACCGTACGACGTGAGGTATCAACGTTTCTCTACCTGTACTGACTCGCTGACGTTACTTGACTTGAATGAGGTGTCTTTTCAACTAGTTTTAAACCTTTGCTCATTATTTCCTCAATTTCTTTACTAATAAGTACTTCCATAGAATTTCTGACAAATTCAATCGATTATTGAATACAATTCCATCCCTCTCTTCCGGAAGAGACCTTAACTTACTGACGACATGTCGGACTCCAAAAATGGATGGGAAATGATTACGAGTCACAGAAATTGATATTTTATCTATTACGATCTCAAACAGAAATCGTTACTTTTAATACGAATTCTATACGAATTAAATATATACCTCGATTATGTACTTTGTATACGTAAAAATTTGTGACACTCATTGTATACAATTCACTAGTAAATTTGGATTGGTAACAATAATTTGTTCTATATAACTGAGTGTCCTCTCAGTTTCTCCTTATTCTTCATTTTATCTTTAAATTAAATCAATTGATAATTCTTTGGTCGTAAAAAGATTTTGGTATAAATAAAGTTTCGCTTACTGTCTTCTTTTTATCGTGACCATACTAGTAATAAATTTAATTTGAATTAATGACCTTATACTTGTACTTTTGACGAACAATATCGAATCTTGACAAAATTACCCAGTCGTCCTTAGAACTCAAGTGGTCAAAACTAAAGAAAGAAAATGTTCTTTTTCTTACTAACCCTTTCTTTTCTTTCTCTTTCTTTATATTCGATTTTGTTTTTTTCTATCTACTTCTATCATTTCCTTTCGATGTAGTCTTATCTAAAAGTATAAGATGAATCAAAGAATTGGAGGCTTAAATAAAAATGGAAGTGTTTTTCATGGTATCTGTCGAAGAACTACCAACTCAAGTTAGATTACAGGGTTGTGAACAGGAAAGAAATCACTTTTTCGTTAATTTTTTTTTTTTTAGTTACAAGTCTTTTCAGTCTTAGGTAACGTTGAATTATCATGTCGAGACTGAAACCCGATTAAGATCATTGACCTGAAGACCAAATGGGTATTCTATTACGTTATGAAAAATGAAATAAAGTTATTCAACTTAAGAAGTAACGGTCTCATGAAACCACCTAGGAGACGAGTTACATGACCAGAAAACGACCTAGACAGAATAATCTTGAGGTACCTAAAGTGAGAACTTTATAGTGTCGGATTACCGGTCTTGGAATATCTGAAGGGAATACGACTGACGGGTCAAATGAAGTATCGATTATAATGTACGTGGTTATTACAGTTACTAACACGTGTGGACGACGTATAATTAATATGTCACATCCCAATATAAACACACAGAACCAATTACAATTGACGAACGTGTTTAACGGTGTATAATTGACAGTAGTGGCCTCTTCCGTCACCGTGGGGTGAGGTCTTGAGAACGGACCTTTTAGGGTACCTGCCCCCACGGACCATCCGACGTCAGGTACCCCAGCGCTTATCAGCCTGTGCTGACTCGTTGAAGGGAAAGTGAAAAGTGAAAGTACGTAACCTCTTCCTTTGTCGTTGGGTGAGGTCACAAGAACGGACCTCTTAGGGTCCCTGCCCCCTTGGACCACCCGACGGTAGAGACCCCAGTGTGTCTCAGCCTGTGCTGACTTCACTGAATCGTCGTCGTCGTCGTTGACAGTAGTGTACGAGTTTTTTGAGTTGAAGGGAACGAACTGACCGAAAGAACTGAAACACTGTAAACAACAATATAGACAAAGAGGTTTATGAGTATCGTAGGTTTTTGGAGTACAGGTTATATATTTCGATAATGAGGTGAGTCCTTAGAAAAGTAACATCTTATTCAGGTACAGACTGTTCAAAGTCTCTATGTAAAATCTAAATCTCTCCGTCTCTCCGATTCTCATATATTATTCAGGACATCCATTAATATGAATTTCTGGAAATTTTAGACATTAGATTAAAAAGGTTCTTTAATACGATGAAAGAGATATTGTACAAACACAGTTAATTAATGAAAAACCAACATGACCCAGTAGTGACGACGTATACGAAAGAGATCAACACCACTCACTCCCGATGAGAAGTAACACCACGAGTCCGAAGAGTGACCCTGCCGAAGAGAACAATGTCTCGTACCCGAGATCCATGTGTTCCGAGGTCCTTGTCACCGTGTGACTGAATCGACGAGACACTGTACACCTTAGAAGACCTGGTCACCAACTTGGGTACAAGGGACGTAACCGTCTACCTAAGGATAGGTTATATGGTGGTCCCTTTAGGATATTACATAAAAATTATCTGATAACTCGATTTCGATTTACGTTAGTTGAATCCTTCATACTAAACAATAACTTTACCTGAGGTCTACAGAAACATTATCCGTTCAACTTCTTGTAATTTACGGTGGTTCTTATGCTTAAAACTCAGGAGGATCTTAAGGTAGACAAGAGTACCAATAACAGTCTCTACAAAAGAAAAAAAAAGACTTTGTTTGTACGAGTGAGTACTTCATCTACTTTCATCTAGTTTTGTTATACTATTTTGGTCTGGGAGAAATCCTTTGATGTTTGTGGAGTCGTTGTTAGTTTAAGGAATACGGGAGTAAGGTCATTTAATATTCGATGGTTTTGATGTGTGTAAGACTTTACACTTATTTCAGTAGTTCAACGATACGATATTGAACTTTATTATTCCCTGAATTTTTTATTTAAGTCACCTTCGTTTCGGACTATAGAAACCCACAGTTTCCGATGAAACTGATTCAAGTAAAGTTTGACATTGTGGTCATTTTAATTCGATAATTTTGATGTTTATTCTTTCATTACAACCAAGATTCTTCTTTATCCTGATTAATCCATGAGTACACGGAGAATCCGATATTTACATACCGAGTAGTCACCAACAACAACTAGTCAGTCATTGAGTACAGGTTGAAAACACTGGGGTACCTGACATCGTACGTTTCGATGGGGTAGAAAATGATAGAGGTCCTCAAAGGAGTTTGAGTACAAGTAACTCAGCCACTACGGTAGGTTGGTAGAGTAGAAGACAGTGAGGGAAAAGAAGGACGGGAGTCATAAAGGTAGCATTTCCAGAAAAGGTTACCCAGTCGATAAACGTAGACCACCGGTTTCACAACCTCGAAGTCGAAGTCGTAGTCAGGAAGGTTACTTATAAGTACCAACTAAAGGATATCCTAACTAACTAAACTAAAGGAACTACGGGTTCCCTAAGAGTTCTCAGAAGAGGTAGTGGTATTAAACTTTGTAGTCAATAAACCCCGAGTCGAAAGAAGTACCAAGTCGAGAGTGTAGACATGTACTGATCGCTTTTTTTGTATCGAAACTGATATGCCTGGAAACAGTCGTTTTACTACAGAGACAAAGAATTATGTAACAGATCCAAACAGTATCGAGAGGAAGGTTCCTCGTTCGTAGAAAATTATAACACCGACGTCAGTGGTGGGTATCACTAAACCTCGGGTTCCTTTATTTTAGACAGTGACAAAGATGAGGACCGAGTAGTCATCAATAATGATTTCAACTGTCTTTATTACCTGTTTCGTTTAATGTATAGATTTGAAAAATACGTCTTACAAACTCCTGTAGAAGGATACGCTCAAGGTCTTATTTTAGATTATCTACATTTGTGTGTTACACTTTTACGTAGTAATGAAAACGGAAATGGAAAAGTATTAGCAAAGACGTTACTACGTACCAATGTTTCGGAGTATTTAATTTTAAGGTTATCTTTTGTTTGTGAAAGATCCTTAACTTACTGAACCAACTTTTTTTATTATTATGATGATTATTTGTTTGAAAATTTTTATTAAACTCCCTTTAACTCTTACCGACGGCTCAGACTGACGAGTAGTCCCCAACAAAGGATGGTGACCATAATACAAGTCTCCCCTTGTTTAACACCTTTAAATTATCTTACTATTCAGAAGTCTTTAGTATCGTCTTTATAGTTATGAGGATAGTGGAAATTCCTCATCCGTAGACACACACACTGGTTAATAAGTTTTATTACTCGAACTCATATTCCTGTTAAATATTTAGTAAATTCTAAAGTTTCTGTAGTTTTCGTTTCTGTTCCAAGATTAAGTTTAGATAAACTAAGAATCCACGTCCACCATTGAATGTAAATCGAGTATCTAACGTAAAATAAGAACTTTGTGAAACTGTTATATTACAAATCTTTCCAAAATCTGATTTAGTTACTGTATACGACAGAAACTTCTAGTACAGAAGTGAAGACGAAGGGGTCTTCAGTCCTTTTACGGACCGTACCTAATCAGTAAATTATCTTTTTGTCATTTACTTGTTTATAAACTCGTTTACTTTTCACGTAAGTAAATAAATAAATCTTTTAACGTATACAAATATTTGTGATCTTAAGGTTTAGTTTGTAAAAGTTTGAATTTTTTAGAGATCAACCGATTTAGGTATCCTCTCCTCTCCCTTTCTTTAAATAAATTCTTTTATAATACGAGAAGGTATCTCAGTTGTCTTAAAAAATCTTGTTACATGTTTTAAATACTTTATTAATTAACAATTGAGACTCGTAGTTAGTTCTCTGACAGATGAATTGTTATGTAAAATTTTGTGGATATATATCTTCCTTTCTTTATCCAAGATAGAATATTTATCACCAGTACATTAAATAATGAAAGAACTATATAGGTGGTTCTCTATTCCTGATAAAGTCTATGATAATACTCGATATAGTATTCTAGAAATAAGAAATAAAAAGTTACAAGTTATTATAAACCTTTAATTATGTGAACAATTTAAGCAACAAGTCGCCGGTGATTAAGGTTTATTAATAAACTTAATAAATAACTAACTTTTAACACACGTTTTACGTAGTTCGGAAAGTGACATAATGAATTGAAAGTGTTGTTTAGATAGGACTCAAGTGGAAAAATGTGTATAATTATAATATAAAGTCTTTCGAATGTGTGTAAAGATTCCTGTGTTTTCGTTACTGTTTCAGAATTGTGTTCGTGAACATTAGAAGTTTCAGTCAATAAAATGACACGGTACTGTGAAAGTATTTTATTATGTAACACATAAAAACATTCAAGTTTAAATTCTTGTTAGTTTTTATTTAAGAAAAAACGGTAACAAAATACTGTATGTTTATATTCAAATCTATAGTGATAGGAGCAATAGATTTCAGAAAAGAGATAACAAGATTTTGGTCAAAGAGAGAAAAAAAAAATTCAAATAATAAAAAAACATCTTCCTTTATAAGAAGTTTGTCTGGTTACTACGACCGTTACCTGTCCTCGGTAGATCAAACTTACGGTCAACCATACTGGTCAGAGGAGTATAAGATGGGGAGGACCAAAATCCTAAAAGTCTCAGAGATTTGTATTTATGTCTACGAAAGAACAGTTGTTCACATATCGTTTAATACAAGAAAATCATCTCTGGACTTTGTGACTTTTTTAAAATCAGGATGTAATTGACATGTAATTCCCTACAATATCCTTCAGATAAGTTCCATTAAGTGTTGATTTGAAGTTTTATATCTTCCTCGTATTACTTCAATTTCCTCTTCTGTTCTATTTCCCGACTTCTAAAAAACATTGAAATTTTTTATATATCCACATTAGAAGTATAAAATTCCATATGTTAAAAATGTCGTAAAGGTTAGTGTTTACGACGAAACTCTATTATAACAGTGATTTATTGTTATGAACTACCCTTGTTTTGGTTTTACGGTCTGATGTGTTATTTCCGATCTTTACAAATTTCCGTTAAACCAGGTGACGTCACCTTATACACTTACCGAAGACCTTTTAGATATCGTAGTATTTTTGGGTTTTCGGTGAAAGGGAGACTTTTTATAATTGGTTTCCATAGTTTATATTTTTACAAATGAATATATGACTGACTACTGATTCAAATCTAGTTCTTCGATAATTGCTGACTACCTGAGATGAGAAGGTACAGTAATAAAGATGGTGAAGTAAGACTCTACTTAATAACACAGGAACCGTCAATCTTTGGTAAAAATTCGGAGTCCTCTTAAAAAAAAAAAGGATATTTATTGATACTCTTAACGGATAAAAACTCTTTTTTAAATTTTTACGTGAGTTTTTTTTCGACCTTCAAACCCTTAAACCATACCAGAAATTTTGTTTCTACACTAAAGTGAAATTATCAATGGTAAACCAACTTAAAAAGTACTTTATTCATTTCTGATTAAACCCCTTCAGGTAATATATTACTGTTCGATACATGACTTTCCTTTTTTTTATTCATTTTGTCTTCTTGCGAAGACTTAGTATACTTTATACATTGTAGATTTGATTTTAAGACTTGTCATGAGTTAAACTTTGGTAGCAAAGGATAAGAGAATAATATTTTTTACATTCTTTATATGAGGTTAAACAACACAACATCGTTTAATTTAACCTATCATTCGTTTAAATATTGTTGACTTTTAAGAAACCATTGAAATACACTATCAAACATACTGACCATTACTGTTCTAATCTCTAAAACAAACGTCAAAATACCATCTTATTTGTTAAAATTAATGAACTCGTGGTATATTATTGAATGTTTTTGGGTGAAATAGTTTAAAGGTCCTAGATTTATTCTTTCTTCTGAATAAGGTGACTATTTAATTACCTATTTCTTCTCTACTATGTAAGTATATTATCTTTTGATAAGTCGGTATTTCTTCTTACTTTATTATGGTAGACGTCGTTGTATCTTAATCTCTAATGGTATAATTCACTTCATTCAGTCTTTCTGTTTATGGTATACTATAGTTAATGTATACCTAGATTTTAGACTCTGTTTGTTTGAATGGATACTTTGTCTTTGTCTGAGTGTCTATGTCTCTTGTGAACACCAACAGTTCTCCCTTCTCCTACCCCTTCCCCACTTGACCCTTAAACCCTAATGTCTATGTTTGGTAATGTCTATAATACATATTTGTTGTTCAGGATTACATATCGTGTCCCTTGATTAAATTTATAGAACATTATTCGGTCTTACATTTTCTTATACACACATACACACACACACGTATGTGTAAATGTATATATATATATTGAGTTAGTGAAACCATGTCTTTGATTGTGTTGTAACATTTAGTTGTACATAAAGTTGTTTTATATAGAAGTTTTTTTTATTTTTTCCTCTGTATAACTTTCCATTTTTCTTTCCCGACATTAGTTTATACTTTATTAACTGAAAGTCACGTTCGTGACACTACCCGTAAATCTGAATCCATCGTCCCCGAAGGGACCACCGAGTCTCCAGTTTCGCAGAGGGACTTTACGCCCTCTGGGCCCAAACTAGGGGACCTCTTCCTTTACCGTTGGGTGAGGTCATGAGAACGGACCTCTTAGGGTACCTCCCTCCTCGGACCATCCGATGTCAGGTACCCCAGCGTTTCTCAACCTGGGCTGACTCGCTGAGTGGAATGGAATGGAATGGAATGGAATGGAATGGAATCGTCCCTTTACCCCTCTTCCGTTACTGTTGGGCCAGGTCATGAGAACGGACTTTTTAGGGTACCCGCCTCCTCGGACCATCCGACGTCAGGTACCACAGAGATTCTTAGTCTATGCTGACTCGTTGAAGTGAAAGTGAAAAGTCAAAGTACGTGACCTCTTCCTTTACCGTTGGGTGAGGTCACAAGAACGGACCTCTTAGGGTCCCTGTCCCCTCGGACCACCCGACGACAGATACCTTAGCGTGCCTCAGTCTGTACTGACTTTATTGAATCATCGTCGTCGTCGTCGTCGTCATCCCTTTACCTCCACGACTTTGTTTATTAAAATTAATATGTCTTGACTCCTAACTCCAATTACACAAGACTCTATACTTCTTCTTTTAGACATAGAAAAGACCTTTTTTTTAAGAGGGATTCTTACGTACGACGGCACGACGACACAGTGGTCAGCACAGGCTGAGACACGCTGGGGTATCCGCCGTATTCTTACGTATCTTATCGTTTATCGTCTAAATCTAACAGTTCCTCAAATCCGCGACCTTAATATCATGGACATAGTGAATGTTATCTGGTCCTTGATAAATGTTCGTCGAAATTTATATAATTTACTACTTTGATAGGTAGATGACAGACTCTACCTTTGTTAAAAATATAAGGATAAACTGTATACTTTTCTCGTTTTATATTCCTTCAAAATACGAACAAGTTTCGGTTTGTAGTTCTTAGACAGACACCTCCCTCTCCACCCACCCCACAAACCCTAACCCTTGTACACATGTGGGTACCGCCTAAGTACAACTACACACTGTTTTGGTTATGTTATAACATTTCATTTATATATATATATATACACACACACACACACACACACACAAAATTTTGGGTTTCTTACCTAATCGGTACGATGATGTATATTGACTTCTCTCTTAATTCTCATCTCTTACTTCTCTGAGTTGACTGGGAACTGTTTCCTCTTTCCCTTATGTCATCTAGTTTCTATTAGAGAAGTTGTTAACCACGAACTTGTACATCTGTAGATGTAATCCTTTTTTTTTTTCTTAGATCCGTGCCTGAATGTAGAAAGTTTTTTTAAGTAAGTTTCACTTAGTATCTAGATTCACATTTTATTTTTTGACATTGAGAGGATCTTTTATTGTATCCTCTTTTATATCTACTTGAACCCGTACCATTAGTGAAAAATCTATGTTATGGTTTCCGTGTTAGGTAACTTATTTATTAATTATTTGACCTGAAATAATTTTGTTTTTTCGAAAACACTTTCTGTTACGGTTCTCCTGTTCTTTTGTTCAGTATCTGACCCCCTTTTATAAACGTTTCTGTGTAGACTACTTCTTGACAATATGTTTTATATTTTTATTGAGAATTTTTAGTCATTAATTTTTTATCGAGTTTATTTCTTCTTTTCTTCCTTTTTTTTCCGGTTTCTGGACTTGTCTTTAGAGTGATTCCTATATGTTTACCTTTTATTCGTATACTTACTGTAAGATGTAACATACAGTAGTCTCTTTCCGTTCAGTTGTGTTACTCTGAGGTGATATGTGGAAAATCTTCTCGGTTTTAGGTCTTATGACTGTTGTTATTTACTATCACTCGTACACCTCGGTGTCCTTGAGCGTAATTAACGATCAACCTTACTTACGTCTTATTGTGTCAGTGAAACCTTCCGTCAAACCGTCAAAGAAAGTTTTGATTTGTATGAGAATCGTACGTTAGATCGTAAATACGAGAAACCATAAATGTGTTCCCTTAATTTTTACATACAAGTGTATTTAGGACGTGTACTTGCAAATATTGTCGAACTAAGTGTTACCGTTTTGAACCTTCGTTGGTTCTGTGGGATGTCATCCACTTCCTTAGTCATTTGACACCATGTAGGTCCGTTACCTTATACTAAGTTGTGACTTTTCTTTACTCAATCCTGTAGTGTTTGTTCTGTACCTCCTTTGAATTTACGTATAACGATTCTCTTTCGTCGGTAAACTTTTCCGACATTTTACATACTAAGTTGATATATTACAAGACCTTTTCCATTTTGATACCTCTGTTATTTTCTAGTCACCGACAAGTCTCAATCCCCTTTCCGTCTCTGTTTATCCGTCTTGTGTCTTGTGAAAGTCGCGTCACTTTGATGAGACATATGATATGACCGCCCAAGTATAGAAATATGTAAACAAGTTTAGGTATTTTACACGTTGTGGTTCACACTTGGGATTACATTTAAGACAAGAAACTCACTATTACTACACAGTTACATCAAAGTAATCAATGTTTTTTACATAAGTTATGAAGACACTGTCCCCTATGACTATAACCCCCTTCGATACGTACAAAACCCCGTCCCTCATAAATTTTTTTTTTTAGAGACATGAAAGGAGAATCAAAACGATATTTTGATTTTGACGAGAATTTTCATTGTTGTTGTTTTTCTTTTGATTATGTAGTCTTCGTACTGTATTTCTTTAATAAACTAAAAATCGTGTCTCTTACTTCGTTCCATACCATTAGATATTTAGACTCAAATTCTTATATTACCCAACCCACTCTTGTTTGTAGTACGTATGATAGTCTGAGTTGTGTTTTTCTTATCTCTCTGACCTTCTTTATTGTATAAACGTTTCTCCTATCGATAATTAAAAGATTTTGACAATTTCTGTACTAAAGTGTCTATCCGTTTTACATATGATTTGTTATATTTATTTTAGATATAGGTGTAAATTCGTGTAGTATCACTTTGTCGTTTTGCGGTTTCTGTTTTTCGTTTGAATTTTCATGGTTTTCGTGGATTTCTAATTTGTGTTGATCTAATCCTCGTCTGAGTCTTTCCTTGTAACAAAAATAAACGATAAAGATGAGAAAGAAGTTGCGAACAATGTTTTAGATTGTTGTATGGAAGTAGAATCGGTTTTTCACGGACTATCTTTATTAATAATAAGTCAGTTAATTAAAAATTTTTATTCGGAAACTTTCGACTAATTTTCATATCCGAAACTTATTGTCTGAACATAAAGAGATGACTAAATTAGAGAATGAATCGACAAATGATGGTATTTAAATCCGACCAGTGTATTAGGGTCACTTGAAGTGAAAGAAATAAATAAGTCACATATATTAAGGTATTATCATAATAAAGGTCCCTAAAAGGGACCTTACATCTTTTGTTTTATACATCCTACAAAGTCCAACTAGATATATTTTAATACGATATCCAGTTTTGTTAACTTTTAATCAATATAAATCCGGCGGAATTATAAATTTCATTTAGACCAAAACTAATCGATGTCTTAGTTCAATTGAAAAACACACAAAATTATAAATAAATTCAGGGAGTCTTCTTTACCTCATCGGTAGTACCAGTTGTTTTCTCAGGCTTTACGTCATGAACCTACGTTAGAGTTTTTACTGTCTTACTAGAGACAAGTAGAGGTTCCGTTTGGTAAGTTATAGTACCATTAGGTTCAGATACGGGGTTGGTCATTACGACTTCTTCGACTTCAACTTGACAAGATACTTCTGGATGCTCTGGAAAATCTTGATTGCGGATTTTTTCTACAGGAAAAGTAATATCCCCAGACCTTACGTTTTCATCCTTCAGTTCTTTGTGGACCTCATTGTCCGTTTAAACCGGAACCTTACGTCTTACTTCGTCCCGTTTCTGATTATCTCAAAACGGTTCTTTTACGTGACTAGTATCGTTTGTGGGAGAAGGTTGTTGAGTTCTCTTCTGAGATGTGTACCTGTAGTGGTCTACCAGTTGTGGCTTTAGTCTGACTAATATAAGAAACGTCGGTTTCTACCTCTTCGAGATATGTCAGTTATTTTTGTTCTGGTCCTCAACTGACACCGAGTCTAGTACTTGAAGAATAATGGTTTAAGTCTGAATTTAACTTCTTTCATCCCTTTTGGCGATCTGGTAAGTCGATACTGGATTTAGTTTAGGGAATACTAGTAGGTCACCTTCACTCTTTATCTAAATTCCCGGATTTAGACTATCTCACGGACTACGTGATACCTTGCTCCAAGTACTGTAACATGTCCTCTGTCCCTAGTTCCGTACATGTGGACACCACCTAAGTACAGTTACATACCGTTTTGGTTATGTCATAACATTAATTTTATTTCATTTTTATTTTTAATTTTTCTTTTTTTCTGGTAGGGGTACCTTTTCTTTACGTTTTTTCGTTTTACCGACAGACCCCTCCGGAATGTTTATCGACACTTTTCTTCTCTCCGCTTTTCGTTTCCTCTTTTCCTTTCTATATTTGTAAACTTACGTCTCAAGGTCTTTTATCGTTCTTCTCTATTGTTTTGGAAGAAGTCGCTAGTTACGTTTCTTTATCTCCTTTTCTTGTCTTACCCTTTCTGATCTCTAGAGAAGTTCTTTTAATCTCTATGGTTCCCTTGTAAAGTACGTTTCTACCCAAGCTATTTCCTGTCTTTACCAGACCTGGATTGTCTTCGTCTTCTATAATTCTTCTCTACCGTTCTTATGTGTCTTCTTGATATGTTTTTTCTAGAAGTGTTATTAGTGTCTATTAGTACTACCACACTAGTGAGTAGATCTCGGTCTGTAGGACCTTACACTTCAGTTCACCCGGAATCTTTAGTAGTGATGCTTGTTTCGATCACCTCCACTACCTTAAAGTCAAGTCGATAAAGTTTAAGACTTTCTACTACGACACTTTCACGACGTGAGTTATACGGTCGTTTAAACTTTTTGAGTCGTCACCGGTGTCCTGACCTTTTCCAGTCAAAAGTAAGGTTAGGGTTTCTTTCCGTTACGGTTTCTTACGAGTTTGATGATGTGTTAACGTGAGTAGAGTGTACGATCATTTCATTACGAGTTTTAAGAGGTTCGGTCCGAAGTTATTATACACTTGGTACTTGAAAGACTACAAGTTCGACCAAAATCTTTTCCGTCTCCTTGGTCTCTAGTTTAACGGTTGTAGGTGACCTTGTACCTTTTTGGTTCTCTCAAGGTCTTTTTGTAGATAAAGACGAAATAACTGATACTGTTTCGGAAACTGACACACCTAGTGTTATTTGACACCTTTTAAGACTCTCTCTACCCTTATGGTCTGGTGGACTGGAGGGAGAACTCTTAGGACATACGTCCAGTCCTTCGTTGTCAATCTTGACCTGTACCTTGTCGTTTGACTAAGGTTTATCCTTTTCCTCATGCAGTACGGACATATAACAGTGGGACGAATAAATTGAAAATACGTCTCATGTAGTACCCTTTGTGACCTGACCTTCTTTGTGTTCGACCTTAGTTCTGACGGTCCTCTTTATAGTTATTGGAGTCTATACATCTACTGTGGTGGGAATACCGTCTTTCACTTCTCTTTGATTTTTCGGAGAACTACTTTCACTTTCTCCTCTCACTTTTTCAACCGAATTTCGAGTTGTAAGTCTTTTGCTTCTAGTACCGTAGACTAGAGTAGTGAAGTACCCTTTATCTACCCCTTTGTTACCTTTGTCACAGTCTGAAATAAAAAACCCCGAGGTTTTAGTGACTTCTACCACTGACGCCGGTACTTTAATTTTCTACGAATGAGGAACCTTCTTTTCAATACTAGTTGGATGTATCGTATAAGCTTGCGTCTCTGTAATGAAACGGCTGATTCCAGGCAGATCAGTTCCGGTACCAAAAACGTCATCAGTACATACCTACACTCTCAACCTTACACTTCTTCCGACACCCGGCTTCTTAACTACGAAAACTTAACACCACAACCTCTTCTGAGAACTCTCAGGGAACCTGACGTTCCTCTAGGTTGGTCAGGTAAGACTGCCTCTAGTCGGGACCCTAAAGAAATCTTCTTTACTACGATTTCGACTTTGAGGTCATGAAACCGGTGGAGTACGCTTCTCAACTAAGCAACCTTTTCTGAGACTACGACCCTCCCTAACCCCCGTCCCCCTCTTCCCCTGCTGTCTCTTACTCTACCGACCTACCGTAGTGACTGAGTTACCTAGACTCAGACGCACTTGAGGTCCTCAACCACTACCTATCCCTCCGGACCGCACGACGTTAAGTACCCCAGCGTTTTTCAGCCTGTGTTGACTTAACTTGACTAGTAAATAAATAAACTGACGAGACCTAGAATCAACGTTGTACGTACTATAAATCAACGTCATATACTCTAGATCAAGGGATTGGTCCTTAGCTTGTACAGGGGATTTAACCTTCGGGTCTAAGAATCGGTGACCTGGTGGTCCTTTCATGGTTTATATGAAGATTTAAGGATATGTAACTTCTATTTTTGACAAAAGTTTTCTTCTTGGATCAAGTCTTAGTTATAACGAAAGATGAGGCAATTTTAGAGATCCTTAATTGATGAGATCCGGACAATTGAACAAAGTGGTTCAAGTCCATACGTAGAATAATTTTCAATATTTCATAAAGGGACCATACAGGTTGTCTCCAAATTCAACAGGTGGTATTATGAGAATGGAACTCAAATACGTCCTTGATACTGAACGAATATTGGTTATTTTACCCCCTTAACATGTGTACTAATACTCTAATATAAGTTATTCTAATATCGTGAACGGAACGACTCTCAGGAAAAGGAAGACTGAAACTCTTCTATTCGTGGACAACACCTCTTAAGGTATCACTCCTGACACCCTTCAGAGACCCTCGACTCTCACAGGAGACCATCTATCTATCGGTTCTTTTTATTTGACTTCGAGAGTCAAGATGTTGGTACTCGTTGACTTAAGATGGTTATCGGACTTACTCAAAATTTCTCCTAAAAAAGGATCAGTTCGGACTCTACTCCGGTGTTGGGACAGACTGTGGAACTAAACATAAAATTATATTATAAGATTCGTTTCCTAGGTCAATTCAGAACGGACCTATAGACGGGGTGTTTTTGACACTCCATGATTTGACATGACAGAATTCGACTGTTACAAAATTATAACAATGAATCGTTATCCATTGTTTGTACAGATCCTTCTCTTTCTATTTAGTAGTTTATCACCGAGTACTGTCTTTCATTTTCCGGCCCATAAGAAAGGTCTCGGTAAGTGTTTAAGGTATAAGTATGATTGAAGACAAAAAGTTATCAACACTAGAAATTTTTTAACATAATAGTTTTATTAGAGATTTTCATTGGAAAGGTATCTTTAGTAAAGGTGTGACGATTACCGGTTTTCTTCTCCGGAACTCACCTGTTAATGACTATGAGAAGTTGGAGGGTCCTTCAGTGTAAAGGAGATGATACCATTATATACTGTGACCACCATATCTTAACACTGTAAGTCATATATCTTATTGTGAGAAAAATCACATTTAACGAGAACGATCTTCTGTATTTAGTCCATATAAAAACTCTGACACTACAGACTCATTGACGTTATATGGGAAAGAACACGATATGAAGTTTCACGGAATTAACCGAGACAACACTCGTAAACATCGACAAGGTAACTTTCTTGAATTCCGACGTGTACCTCTCTTCTTAGTTCCCCTTTTATAAACCCCGTCTCTCTACCATCCCTCGAACAAGAGAAAACCGACAATAAAAATTCGTTTATTATCCTCGTAAGTTAAAAAAGACTCTTTCTCTCTTTGAAACTAATATCACGGATCGAAAACGGGTGTTTATTTTCCACTTCGAATCTGTACTACAGAGAAGGGGTAGTTCCTTAACTCACAACTTGTTTAAATAAATCCACTCTCGTTCTCTCTTTAAAGGACAAAGACATAGTTACTTAACTTTTACTGAGGTTTTCGTTAAGATCCCCTTTTTTTTTTTATATATATATATATATACATATATATATATATATATATATATACTTCTCTAAGGACGAGTACAACTTTCTCCTACCCTTTACCCTTTCCTTGATGACTCCACCTTTTTTTTTTCACACCACCTCTTTAACAAATTCCTAGTTAGTGTTCTACAAATAAAAGGGAGATAAAGTCCCGTTATTTCCTTTCTTTAGTTACAGTTGAGTCCTCTAAAATCACTGACCTACGAAATAAATAATTTGTGTTCAACCTCCTTAAACAAGCCAGAAACTCATATGACTTAAAATGTGATAAATGTGTCAAGGGGAAAACTCTAAAATGAATCACATGAGATCTTGTTTTGTTTCGGACAGATAGGTGTCTTCCCGAGAAGTTCTGAGTCACCCTTTCTAAGTCCTAAAAGTAATTTTTATTTTATCAGAAATCTATTGTTAGGAGACGATTGAGCTGTCATTTGTCGGTAAGAAATCACTAAAGGGTCCATTTGTACTTAATTATATGATGTGGTCTAAGAAACATTTCTGATAATAAAAGAGACTTTTATTTTGTTTTTGTCTTTATATAACAAATACTAAAACATGTGTCAAGGTTGTTAGAGTAGACGATAAATATAGTCTTAAGTTACCTAAAAGATGTTCAGTGTGCAGACTTTTAATTTAGAGGGACTCCTAAGGTACTAGTACTGGTGAGGTTACAGTTATTAACAAATGCCTCTTAAATGATACACGGTTCGTAGGACGATATAGGGTAAGTTATATATATGTGATAATGTTTAGGACTCCAAACATAAGAATAAAGGGGATTAAAAAGTCTATTTTTTTCACACTGACTCTTTATTTTTCATTGAATGGGTTTCACCGTCTTATCGTCCTTCATCTCAAACCCTAAACTTTCGTCCTTGATACTAAGGACTCGAGAATATCAATTCATTGTTTTTAATGAAATATAGGAAGAGATATAAACATAGGATAAAAGACGGAGAGTTAGTATATAAGACTTTTATACGGTTATTGTAATTTTTAGGGAGTTTTTCATAAAAACTACTAACTTTTATTAGAATAAAATTCCGAGTACTATATATAAAACATCATCAAAGGATTAACACTAAATAGAAACATTTTGGTCACTGACAGAATCCCGAGTGTTTTTACCCATGTTAATGTATAAACATCCAAGTTTACGTATAAAACTTTATGTTATAAACATTCAGAAGGAATCCGACAACCAACGTGTCATGTGAGACAACTTCGTTTGTAGATAACCAGACGTGTTTTTATTTTATAATAACAGAGTAAAAACAGAAAAAGTATGTGTCTCTTAACTCAATGTCGAAAACGGACTTCCTATTTCATCACACTGTGTAGTAACACGGAACGTCTTTTCCTGTACTTTCATCTCAATGGGTGTATTTAATCCTGTCTTCCGTCCAGTCTCAGACGGGGGAGTAGGACGTTCCCCTTATTGGTTCGTTTTCATTTTATAGGATAAACAAAATGAAACAAAGGGAGACCTAACGTCTCCAACTACTCTTTTCTTTTCCTCAGTCCCTCCTCCTTCCTCCTTGACCGTTACTCAGTTGGGTATCTATCAAAGACATTGTCCCCTTTTCCCATTGACTTCCAGTTAGAGTCCTCCATTTTGAACCAACGTCTTCTTATGAAGTCCTTTGAAGGTCAAAACAAAAGAATCCGTCAACTTTTCTCTTTTTTCCTCATTTTTCTTTTTAATTTCCGAATTTGAACCAAACACTTACATAAGGACTAATATAGGATTTCATCAGGACGATAATGATAAAGGGGTTGGTATCGACTTGTGGACCTTCTACACCTAGTTCGAGAGGAAAGGTCGTCAATCGAATTACGAGATGAGTTTCACACATTTTTCGTTTCTTCAAAAGTGACTTTTTCGTTCGATTCCTTCGAATTAGGAAGGAATATAAGACCGGTATTTTTCGTCTCCCCTAACATAACAGAAGTCCGTGAATATACGGTTTTTCGATGTCTGTCAAAATATCCGAGACATATCTATCTATAACTATTTATTCTCCATCCTTTCTTCCTTGTCTTCTCCCTCTCAAGATAAAAGAAAACTCCAAATTTCGAAAGAAAAGAAAAACAAAGAAAAAAAAAAAATACCTACCTCTAACCTACTCACCTTCCCCTGACCAATTCCTATCCTTAATTCTTAACTGACTCTCCTTAGACGCACCAATCGTAACCACTTCCATCGATATAGTCGTAGTACTTCGTCTGGCGTTTCCGACTCGTTACTCTCGTACTTCGATTCTCTGGTTCGGGACTAAGAAACCTCACCCTCGTGACTGAGGTTCTAGGATCTGATGGTCTCTTGATTGGTATCCCTCATAGTTTGTCACTCTTGAGTGTGTTTCTTACGTGAACTTATGTTCTGGGTCGTAGTGGGTTGGTGGTTATCGTGGGACACGTCCTGCGGAGTAGATTTGTTGTTTCTTTTGTTTTTATGTTTGAGTCAGTAGTCGTCTGTCATAATATTGGAGTGAGTCGGAACGGGTAGTCTCCTTTTTGTTTACTTGTTTTTGAGTCGTGTTTAGTATGGGATACGTTTAGAGTGTGTTTGATGACCTGGTTGAAATCCTACCGTCTTTGGTTTTCCTTCTTTTTTAAGTTTAAAGAAGTTCCTTTCTTAAGTTGAAAGGAACTTCGAACTCTTTTCCTCTAGAGTTTGTGTCATTCAATTTTTCTTTTCTTTTTCGTCTCTTTATGACGTGTTTGCTTCCTTGTTTGATCTTTGTATCTTCAGGTTTATTTACTTATCCTTTCTCCGTATGATGGACTTTTTCCTAAGTTTATTACTATCATTTCTACTAGTTTTCGAAACTTTCGTTTTACCTCTTTTACGTTCTTAGTTAATTGTTTCTGGATCTTCTTAATTTCTTTTTTATATGTCTGTGTTTGTTGTATTAATGACTTTAATTTTTATGAGATCTTCTTTAGTTATCGTCTTGTGGACTTCGTCTTTTTACTTAGTCACTCCACCTTCTATTTTACCATCTTTATTGAAGACTTCTCGTCTTATTTCATTTTTCTTACTGTTCTTGACTCCTATCAGAGTCTCTTTTAAAAACTTCTCTAATATCAACTTTTAAAGGGTTTGTACCTTTTCCTTTATCACTTAGTTCAAGTTCTTCATGTCTCAGGTATGTCCTATTTGGGTTCCTCTTTCTGCGGTTCTGTGTATGATTAGTGTGATTGTTTCTAATTTTTGTTTCTTTCTTATAATTTTCCTTCCTATGATGTATTACTGGTTCTCTAGTTAGGTTCTCCTTCTGTCTTGACATTTATAGAAAAGTGGGTTGTATCCACATGGAGTCAAGTATTCTGTTTGTGAGTGTCTATATTTTTCTCTTTAGTTGTCATTGTGTTATTATCTTCCTCTAAAATTGTAGGGTGAGTGTGGTTACCTGTCTAGTAAGTTTGTATTTTAATTACTCCTTTACGTTCAGAATTTACTATATAATCTACACTATCTAGAGTAACTATAGAAGTCCTGTAAGGTAGGTTTACGTCTCACGCGTACTTTGTAAGAGGTTCTATCTGTTGTAGAACCCAGTGTTTAGTTTGGAGTCATTTAAATTCTTTTAACTTTAGTATAGTTCGTAGAAGAGGTTGGTGTTACGATACTCTGATCTATAGTTAAGGTTCCCTCTTTTTTTTCACATTCTTTGTGTTTGTGTACCTATAATTTGTTATGTAAAGATTTATTGGTTGTCCAATGACTTTTTTAGTTTTTTAAAGATCTTTGTTTACTGGTACTTTTGTGCTGTTGAGTTTTGGATACCCTACGTTGTTTTCGTCAAGAGTCTCCCTTCAAATATCGTTATGTTAGGGCGGTTTTCTCTGTTCTTTTTGTAGCTCATCTGTTGGATTAAAATGTGGATTTTGTTGACCTTTTCTTCTTTTTGTTGTTGTTGTTGTTTTTTTTTGTTGGGTTTTAATCATCTTCCTTTATTTAGTATTTCTAGACTCTTCTTTATTTACTTTTGTTTTACTTTCTTTGGTATCATTTCTAATTATTTTGATTTTTGACAAAGAATCTTCTCTATTTTAACTGTTTGGAAATCGGTCTGAGTAGTTCTTTTTTTCTCTCTTCTTAGTTTAGTTGTTTTAATCTTTACTTTTTCCTCCCCAATGTTGTCCGTTACGTTTTTATGTTTCCTAATATTCTCTTATAATACTTGTTGATATACCGTTATTTTACCTATTGGACCTTCTTTACCTGTCTAAGAGTCTTTTAAAGTTAGAAGGTTATGACTTGGTCCTTCTTTATCTTTAATACTTGTTGAGTCAACGTTCGTGACTTCAACTTCGACAGTAGTTTTTAGAGGGTTTTTTGTTTTCGGGTCCTCGTCTACCGAAGTGTCCTCTTAAGATAGTTTGTAACTCTCTTCTCGATTACGGATAGGAAGATTTTGAGAAAGTCTTTTGACGTCTCCTTCGTTGTGAAGGTTTGAGTAACATATTCTGGTGGTAGTGGGACTATGGTTTTGGTCTTTTCTGTTGTGTGTTTTTCTTTTGATGTCCGGTTATAGTGACTATTTGTATCTACGTTTTTAGGAGTTGTTTTATAACCGTTTGTCTTAAGTCGTTGTGTAGTTTTTCGAGTGTGTGGTACTAGTTCGACCCAAATAAGGTCCTTACGTTCCTAAGAAGTTATATGTGTTTAGTTAGTTACACTATGTGGTATAATTGTTTAACTTTCTAATTTTTGGTATACTAACAGAGTTATCTACGTCTTTTTCGGAAACTGTTTTAAGTCGTGGGTAAATAGTATTTTTGAGAACTTTTTTCCCCGTATCTTTCTTGGATGGAGTTGTATCATTTCCGTTATATACTATTCGGATGTCGTCTGTAATTAGAGTTACCACTTTTTGACTTTCGTAGGGGGGATTCGAGTCCTTGTTCTATTCCCATAGGTGAAAGTGGTGATAATAAGTTAGATCAAGACCTTCAGAGTCGATCTCGTTAGTCTCTTCTTTTTCTTTATTTTCATTAGATCTAGTCTTTTATTCTCCATTTCGAAGGTGACAAACGTCTACTGTACTATGACATATATCTTTTGGGATTTCCATCATAGTCTTTTAATGATCTCGATTAGTCACTTAAATCGATTCAACGTCCTACGTTTTAATTATGTGTCTTTAGTAAACGTAAAGATATATGTTTGTTACTTTTTAGTCTTTCTCTTTAATTCCTTACTTAGGATAAGCAATAACGTTATTTTTCTTAATTCATAGATCCTTATTTGAATGGATTCCTCTACTTGACATGTGTCTTTTAATATTCTGTGATTACTTTCTTTAGTTCCTATTGTATTTGTCTACCTCTATATGAGGTAAAAGGACCCAACCTTCTTAGTTATAACAGTTTTACTGATATGATGATTTGTGTCAGATATCTAAGTTACACTAGGGATAGTTTAATGGTTACCGTAAAAAGTGTCTTGATCTTGTTTTTTTAAGTGTTAAGTATACCTTTGTGTTTTCTGGAATTTATCACTTTCGTCAGAACTCTTTCTTCTTACCTCGACCTCCTTAGTTCGAAGGACTGAAGTCTAATAAGATGTTTCGATGTCAGTAGTTCGGTCATACCATGACCGTGTTTTTGTCTTTATATCTAGTTACCTTGTTCTATCTTTTGGGTTTTTATGTAGGTACGTGGATACCCATGGAATAAAAACTGTTTCCTCCGTTCTTATATGTTACCCCGTTTCTATCGGAGACGTTATTCATCACGATCCTTTTGAACTGTCGATGTACATTTTCTTACTTTAATCTTGTGAAGGATAGTGGTGTGTGTTTCTATTTGAGTTTTACCTAATTTATGGATTTACATTCCGGTCTTTGATATTTTGAGAATTTCCTGTTGTGTCCGTCTTCTGAGTTAGATACTGGGTGGAGGATCTCATTACCTTTATTTTTGTTTTCATTTGTTCACCCTGGACCAATTTGAATTTTCGAAAACGGGTCGTTTCCTTTGATATTCGTTCTACTTTTCTGTTGAGAGTCCTACCCTCTTTTATTATCGTTTACTTTGTTTACTGTTTCCTAGTTAAAGGTTTTATATGTTCGTCGAGTACGATGAGTTATGATCTTTTTGTTTGTTGGGTTGGTTTCTCACCCTTTTTCTGGATTTTGTCCGTAAAAAGGTTTCTTCTGTATGTCTACCAATTCTTTGTGTACTTTTCTACGGGTCGGAGTGAGTAATAATCTCTTTACGTTTGTTTTAGGCGTTACTCTATAGTGGAGTGTGGTCAGTCTTACCGGTAGGAGTTTTTCAGATGTTTGTTATTTACGACCTCTCTTTTCCCTTACGAGAACTTAACAACCACCCTTACATTTGACCATTATCGGTGACACCTTCTACCATACCTCTAAAGAAATTTTTGATCCTTATTTTGGGTGGTATACTGGGTCGTTAGGGTGAGGATCCGTATATGGGACTCCTTTGGTCTTAACTTTTTTCTGTGTACATAGGGTAACAAGTAACGTCGTGATAAATGTTATCGATCTTGTACCTTCGTTGGATCTACAGGTAGTTGTCTACTTACCTACTTCTTCATCATGTATATGTGTTACCTTATAATGAGTTGGTATTTTTCCTTGTGTAAACTCGGTCAAGATTACTCCACTTACTTAGATCTTGGATAATATGTCTCATTTCACTCAGTCTTTCTTTTCTATTTATGACATAAGATTACGTATATATACTTTAGCTCTTTTTACCATGACTTCTTAAATAAATGTCCTGTTTCTACCTCTTTGTCGGTATCTCTTGTCTGAATACCTGTACCCCGTCCATCCCCTCTCCCACTCTACATACCTTTCACATTGTACCTTTGAACGTAACGGTATATATTTTATCGGTTGTCCTTAAACGACATACCGAGTCCTTTGAGTTTGTCCCCGAGGCATAGTTGGATCTCCCCACCCTACCCCACTCTCTACCCTTTCTCAAAGTTTTTCCTCCCTTATATACATATGGATACCGACTAAGTACAACTCCAAACTGTCTTTTGTCGTTTTAAGACATTTCGCTAATAGGAAGTTATTTTTTATTTAATTAATTTTTTGGTCTTAACTAATTGGAGAGTTAAGTATTCCTACGTATTCTTTTCGACCACTATAGGTTTAATCCAGAGTATCAAAAGACTCTTATAGTCCCTAATTACTAGAAGACATCGATACACTATCTTGACTATTTTTGAAAAAAACTAACGAATTTATAAATTGAAATCCCATCAAAAGAGTTAAAAGATCTAAACCTTATAGGTTTAAAGACTTAGATTAGTGAGGGTCTGTTATAGTTCTTGTTCTATAACATATGTAAAGACAAAATAAAATGTAATATTAAAAGATACGTAATTTGGTCTCGTGTAAATACGAAGATCTCTCCTTTTTACAGAAAAACAAAAGAAGTAATTCATAAACAATTCAAATCACGAACTCGTAGTCACACCGAGTCGCATCCAAATGATTTGACTAAAGGATGAACACTGAATTAATGTACGGTATGACAATAGTAAAATGACATGTATTCGTGATAGTAGAATAGTATACATGTCGTAAAAAATCATAAAAATTTTGTGATACGAACCTCTCTCCCTTTCTACCGCCTCCTTATCCTCCCCTTCTAGTGAAAGAGGGAGTGTTTAAGGAGTTTTCTTGTAAAGTTGCGACTCGTTTGAGGTGTTTTGTTGAAGACATCCGACCGTCTCCTGTAGTCCGTTGGTCTTTTCGTCTGGTAACAGAAGTTTTTGTCCATCCCTTTTTATATTTTCTGCTTTTTCCTCTGTTTCCTCCACCCCTCCCTCGAGGCAGGGCCCTTCCCTTCGGGCAGGGCCCTTCCCTTAAAATTCTTCTCTCCAAAGGTTTGTGGTCCTTTGTGAGAGGGACGACTCAGACACCGCTCGGAACCTTTGTGTCTCCCGTTGTATTGTCCTTCCTTTTCATCTATTTATTAATTTTGGTTGTCTAATGTTCGGGTTGTCATTGAGGGGGTCGCCTTTTCGTCGTGTCTGCGGACGTAGGCGGTAACCCTTCACCCCCGTCCCGTCCCTGCGCGCCCTCCGCGCCCGACGTCTCGAAACATTCTTAGCCCGTCCTTGCGGGGTGCGCGTTGGTCTTGCTAGATTGAACCCGATCGTTTGGTCTGACACCCTATCGATGGTGCNCGTACATTCTCAATTTCTAAAATTTTAAATTTTTCTTTTTTATTTTTTTTACTTTTTTATTTCTTTATTTTCTGTTTTTTTTATTTGTTGTTGTTGTTGTTGTTTTTTTTTTTGTGATACGAATATACATTTCCTAAAAGAAAAAAAAAAAAATTCCTTAAACTTAGTTGAGGAATAGGAGAATAGTGTGTTGAAATTGAAGAAGTCCTCGACAAGTGACTTTTACCCCCAAAGGGCAAAGACGGACACATGTCCCCTTTGAAGTTCATCTTCCAATAAAACATAGGTTAGTAAACACACAGAAGTAATGTCCTCCTTATCGTAAAACTTCCCGTCAGAAGGGGTAAAAGGACACCCTTTACCTACAACGGGTATTAACTTGTTATTAGGTCTACTCACAAGTCTATACTATCGGTTTGTTGTTTCAATAGTAATTCAAACTAAATTTTATACCCTAATTAGCTTTTAGTCTAATTTGATTTAAAAAACCTGACGGTAAATGGAATGTTCTTTCTCTCTCTTTTCAGAACCTCCGAGCAAAGATTTCCGGTAAAATTTGAGTGGTAACAGTACCAAATGATAGCAATGGTAACAGTAAGAAATGATAGTAAATGGAATTATCAGAAGAAAGTGGAAAGGAAAAGAAGGTAATTATTTTAAAATTTACCGTAGGATAGTAACGTAGTCCACGTGTAAAACTAATTTTCAAATAATAGGGAACTAGTCTTCTTTAAATACACTATTATACGACAAAAACGTTTCTCAATATTCGGTGATCAAACGAGTCAAAGACGGTACTTCTTAGAGTTACTATGTGTTTTAATAGATTTTGATTAAACTATTAAATATTCAAAATCTCAGGTTTATAGAAACAAGACTCTAAACACACTTAAAAAAAAATTTGACTTATCCGAAATGCATGTCTTTACGAGATTTTGAACGGAAAGTTTGTATAATTTGACAGTAATTTTACTGAGACGTATAAGTAATCCACAAGAACTAAGGAAAGATTAAGAGAATTTTCTCAATGATAAAGACTTTTCTTCTTTTTGAAGAAATTTATTTACGGAAGTAATATTAGAGTCTCCGTAGTCTACTAAATCTAAAATAACAAAAAGAAAGCCATATTTTTATGTGACAAAACAAAACATGGTAACATGAGGAATTCGTACTTACTTACTTTCTGAGTCCGTACAGGTTGAGAAACGTTGAGGTATCTGACATTGGGTGGTCCGAGGAGACATGTTCCTTAAGATCTCCGTTCTTATGAGAACGGTAAAAGAAGAGGTTCCCTAGAAGGGTTGGGTCCCTTACTTGAGTCCAGAGGACATGACTTACACCTAAGAAATGGTAGACTCGGTGGTCCCTTCGGGTATAATGAGTTCTTATACTTTGTACTTATGTAAATCTTTCATCTTAATCCGACTTGATAATTTACAATTTGTCTTTGTAGGAAACGACATTGAATCCGACGAATGTGAAAAGTAAAAAGTTTACAAAAGAAAAGTGTTACTAAAATTAAACTTCTTCTCTATGTTTCACTACTTGGATACAGTATTTTTAAAATTACCTTCACTTTCGTAAATACCTCTTATTTAAAATAGTTCTAATCCTGAATACATCCTAAAACTCTTAAAATTTAGTAGATCTAGTATTTGGATAATCACGTATAGTTTACGTCTTACGTTTGTTTACCGAATCTAATTTTTGTTTTTGTTTCCGTCTTGTATCCTTGTGACCTGTGGAAGATCAAGTGAAAAAAGATGTCGTCGACTTCTCTGTCGTAGGTATATTAAATTTCCGTTAACATAGTACCGTTTTTTTTTTTTTAGTTCTTGAAAACTAAAAGTTTAAGGGATAAAATATGAAAAAGTGGGAATAGTACCGTATATTTCACTATAAATCTCCTTGTAAACACTTGGACGGGGGTTACAAAGATTCTTATATTGTCATATATCGCACTTCAAGTCGGTACCTCTTTTGAGGAAAAAGATTAACAATACGAGACAGTTTAAACAATTTCAAGGGGTCACTCGACACGTAACATGATATATAAGTAGGTAACTCATATATAAATAGTAGAGGACATACGATCCAAGAAACAATACAAAGGTTTTAATCCGCAATTTGGTCTTTCGTCAAGGTACAGGTGACAAGCACCTGTACCTTTATCTGCCTCGTATAGGTTCTTGTATTTTGTGAGTCTTCGACACATTTTACCGAGTCGCTGGAACGAGGACTATAAGTATGCGACGGAAATTTCATTAAATCCTTAGGTAACCTGAATCATTACGGGAAGATTGTTTAACTTATATCGTTTTTACGACCATCTGGCGAAGTCTTTAATCCAATATGTTTTTGTTACCGAAGGTAGGATCTCAGAGGGAAAGAGACGGAACAAACTTAACGGACGAGACTCCTCTCTGTCCACGGCACAACCCTCTTATGAGTCCGACGTGCACCCCTCCGGGTACACCGTTCTCTGTTCGGAGCACGGTTTTCGGTGCATTCACTCAGGTCGGGATCAACCCTGAACCTACTCCCGTCGGGTCCGGTTGTCGTTCCCACGTTGGAGTGCTCTCTTGAGCTCTCTCTTGATGGGTCGATCCGACGAGGGTATAAGAACTAGAGTCTTTGGTCTCCCGTCATTTACAAACAGCAGAGTTAAACGATTTGAAATCCCACTAAAAAAAGAAAATTTAAATCGTTATCTGTAGATTATGTCTCTCCTATTCGTAACGATATCAAGACTTAAAAATTCCCCCGTCTTAGTACGTTACCAGTAGACATCTTCCTAATGTTTTAACCTTCTTTGTACGGCATTTTCTAACTCAGCCGTGACTATTCTTTACAAACAGGTAAGTGAGAACTATACACAACACTCTCAGTCATTAAGATTTAGTTTACTTTCAAATCGGTGACTTCAAAGTCCCGAATCTTTCTATAGACTTCTTCTTTTCGTACTAGGTTATGAAACCCGGTGTTTTATAGGTTAATACTTTCGAATGACTCCTGTAATTTTTTTTTTTAGTCAATTGTTGTTTTTGTTTATATTGATAAACGGGTAATGGAATAAGACATACTATTTACATCTACACACTCACTCATAAAGAAGAAGAACCATAGTAGTCTATATAAAGAAAATATTTATTTACTCAATACTGACGTTGTTGATATGTTTCGACTTAGTAAATTTCCCAGACGTTTTAAATATATTGTGTGAGTCTGTTTTGGAAAAGTTCTATTTTGTCGTTTCGTCCTCTTTCTTACACGTTCGGTCGTAGGCTCTGACCCTCTAAACGTCCGTGTGGATGTGTCTCAGAAAAGAATCAGTGTGTCCTACGTGGAGCAGAGACCCAATACTTGGTAGTTCTATATACGTTCTTTGACACCAAAATCCTCTCAATTGCCTTTTCTAAGATCGTCTCAGAAAATACGGGGTGATCGGTATATTAGTTTGGTTCTATCCTTTAGTCACTTTAGTCACATTCGGTACTTAGATATGTAGGGATTTGTTCCATTTATTCGACCGGAACCCACGGTGGTCCCCCTAAAGTATGAAATCTGTTACGTAATATAATATTTAATGATCCATCAGGTAGTAGTGACAGTATGGGTTTCGGTTATGGTCTGAAGGTTTACAGGGACCCCTATTCGTACCTAGACAGGGTCACAAAGACATACCATTGAGATAAAATATATTTCCGGTAATTTGTGTGTCCGGTTTTTTATTTTGTTATAAAAACATACGTTGTATTGTATATATGATGGTTATATATCAATATAATTACGATGTATATTATGTAATATATTATTCTATTATAGACATATTTTGTATGACAATATTCACCATATTTTATAAGTGTATACATATACACACACTCAGACTCACTTGAGGTCCTCAACCACTACCTGTCCCTCCGAATCGCACGACACTAAGGACCCCAGCGTTTCTCAGCCTGTGCTGACTCGCTGACTTGACTTGACTCTACACACATATACAGTGAAAATATATATGCATAAGTATTATCCGTATTATCCATTATAATGGTACACTGTATTTTAGATCAAAGGATTGCTACTGTTTCGTACTGTTTGTTTTTGTT
Organism: Capra ibex; assembly: GCA_006410555.1. Classification (NCBI taxonomy): domain Eukaryota; kingdom Metazoa; phylum Chordata; class Mammalia; order Artiodactyla; family Bovidae; genus Capra; species Capra ibex. Next base: position 19,996,155 of record SJYO01035988.1, on the reverse strand, counting down.
ATTTATTTATGTTTATTAATTTGTATTTGACTATCGTTATGTTAGTCGGTTTCAAAATTTCGAGGCCCTACTGTATGAATTCAAGTGTTATAAAATTCGATCGACCGACCTTGATCAAATGTCCGTAGAGACCTCTCCTATCACAACAAAAGAAATAGTACACTGGTTAATTTACTAAGACAAACAGATTTACATGAGGTCCGAGGAAAATCTTAATAAAAAAAGAGTGTTAGGAAACTGAAAAACAAGATTAAACTTAGTCAACGAAAGATTTGGATGATCTCCAGACGGTAGAAGAGTAAAATAAGTAATATAAAGAGTAAACCTAAGTGATAAACTTAAGAAGTGTAAGGTGATAAAGACGAAGAGGAGGGAATAAAACAAACTTATATAAAAGTTCAGTAAAGAGTTTTTCCCGAACAATATAATTTATAATTATATAACTTATAAATTATATTGTTGGAATTTATAAGATCCAAGGATACATATGTTTTTCCAAAAATAAAACGGTGTGTAAAACCTACTTTTACCATAAGATTCAAGTTTAATTACAAGAGTGGCCTTCACTCTGAAAATGAAGTAACAAAAGGTCCGAAGTCACTGAGTTGTGCACTCCACCTTGGAGGGAGGGACTACCAGTGACGGACGTGACGGACATGTATGAGACCTAACTCCACAAACGACGAGAAAAGGTAGACAAACTTACAAAGGTCGAAGAAAGATAGATGACCTAAAATAAAAAGAGATTACTCCGTTGTGAGTACATGAACGGTAATACCCGAATTAGGAAAAACAAAGGAAAATGACAAAAAATTGTCACTACCATTTTGATCACATTACATCTTTTTATAACACTTAGACGGAAGAACGATTGTAAAAATTGTCTAATTTTTCTTTTTTTTTTGTGGTAATCAGAGAACAGAGTTTTAATAAACTGACATTAACACTTCTATTCTACTTATGTAATTATTTGTTTATTAATTCTTTGTTATTGATGTATGTCTTCATCAGCTATCTTCCTTTTATTTATTCCATCCCCTCTAACATGGGAATGAATGACGAAGGAGGGAGTCTTTACAAAAATTTAGTTATAGTCATTAGATTAAGGAGAAAGATCAATGTAGTTTTACAACTCCGTTCAGTATTTTCTTACACGGAAATTGGAGACAATTTAGTGATATTGGATGTTAGTTTTATCTGAAATCTTATAGATCTTCGAATTTCTTTATGACCGTCGTCACAAATATTATTTACTATGGAAATTTTTTAGGAACATAGTCGTCTCTTTAAAATATTATATTTAACAAGTGAATTGAAATTGACAATGTCTAAAACCGTCTGTCATTTTAATTTACCACCTACTAATGGTCTTATATAATATGAAAGATTCTATAAGGGCCCAATGATTATGTAAGGTCCTCTTCTTTGATTAAGGGTCTAGGAATCCGATAACATGTCCTAACAATTCATTATTATGAAAGAAAACATTAACTGGTTTTTTATTTCAACATTTAATGAAACTCGACTTTTAAATTATACACTTTACTTTTATATATAGTCGTCTTTATACGTACCCGCGTACCACCGTTACTGAAAAGTAAACGGGGTTTAGAGAAAACCCGAAGGGGTCACCGAGTCGTCCATTTCTTAGGTAGACGTTACGTCCTCTGTGTCTTCTTCACACGAACTAGAGACCCAACCCTTCTAGGAAACTTCTTCCTTTACCGTTAGTGAGATCATAGGAACGGACTTTTTATGCTACCTGTTTCTTCGGACCGTCCGATGTCAAGTTACCCAGTGTTTCTCAGTATACACTGACTCGCTGATTCGTGTGTGTTTTAGAGAAACTGAAAAGAATTTGATATAGGAATGACTCGACCAATTTAACCTGTGTACTAGTCACAAAGGTCCATGAAAAAATAAAGTGAGTTAAGATAAGGATTGTGACAATGGGATTAACACAGATAGTAAATTTTATATGTCAGGATTCATAAGGGGTTCAAATGTCAGAAATGGTTCTCTACTGTATTGGAAATTGAGTGGGTTAGTACTGTTTGCTGAATTGTATACCTGACATACACTTTTATAAGAGTAGATAATTATTTCGAACATCTATTGTCAGTAAACTTTTACAGCCGGACGACTTTAATATTTGTGTCAGAACGGAAGGGAACCGTTATCGATATCCTTGACACGCCCGAAACGACCACCGAGTCTACCATTTCTTGGACGGACGTCACATCCTCTGGGTCCAAACTAGGACCGAGTCCTTTTAGGGGAACCTCTTCCCTTACGGATGGGTGTAAGTCTGTACTGACTCGTTGATTGTGTCCCTGCCATGTAGAATCTTTACGTTTTAGGATACAAATGTTGTGAGTAAGAACAGAGTCTTTGAACCGTTATAGTACAGGGATTGGTCTTAATGTAAACTCCTTAAAGTCTTTTCCTTGTACGTCCTGTCGACCCTTCCTCTCGGACCCTTACTTTATCGACTTTGATAACAGTCTATACGAGACGACACACGTACTCACGACAGTGAGTCAGTACGGGTTGGGAAACGTTGAGATACCTGACATCGGGTGGTCCGAGGAGCCAGGTACCCTAAAAGGTCCGTTCTCATGACCTCACCCAATGATGAAGGAGAAGGTCCTCTACAAGCTCTAGGTCCCTAGTTTTGACACAGAGGAGACAGAGGACGTTAACATCCACCTAAGAAATGGTGACTCAGTGGATCCTTCGGGGATTCGGGACGACAGATGTCGTTGATGAGTTGTGGATTTCTTTCCTTCTAATTAAGTATGTAAGTTGAAGTGTACCGAATACAAGAGAGGTTTCGGTCTCCTTCTTTTAGACTCTCTACGTTGTGGAGTCAAATAAAAGATCTCAGTCACTGGAACTCGTAGTTTAAATCAAAATGTCTACTCAGATATTTTCAAAATCGTCGAGTATAGTTATTGATATATTGGTCTGAATGGTCCAACGTATATTTCTAGAGATTTTTTCATTTTAATTGGACAGAAATGTTGACTCCCGATAATTATCTACTTTATCTATGAACATTGTGACTTCCCTCCATAAAGTACTCAAAGTATCAATTTCAAAGTCCTCATCTTTTTTCCTCTAGAGATGGTATTTAACCGATGAAAATGTTTGTATTTGTAATGTCAAATATTTTGTAAAATGTTATTAAGACAATATTTCTCTGAATTAACACCCTAATGGATCCACTATTTTAGGATCCGGTTTCGAGGGATTCTTGACACGACACTTTATTTCCATACAAAATCCCCCAATGACCTCAAGATTATATAACTACGGGTATCAGGAGTCTTTCTGACCCTTTCTGGATTCTGACGAATACTGGGGTCTCGGAGACTACGGGAGTCCTGAACTTTTCGGTGAAGAGAAAAGGTTCTTCGATACGTTTACGATACTAAAATAAATAAATTAAAAATTACATAAATAAAATTAACCTCCGATTAATGAAATGTTATAAATCACCCCAAACGGTATGTAATTGTACTTAGTCGGTACCCACATGTACACAAGGGGTAAGACTCAGAGGGAGGGTGGAGGGAGGGGTAGGGTAGGAAGTCCCAGTAGGGTCACACAGTGGGGGCTCGTGGGACAGAGTACGTAACTTGTACCTGACCACTAGACAAAGTGTATACTATTATATGTACAAAGTTACGATAAGAGAGTTTAGTAGAGTGGGAGAGGAAGAGGGTGTCTCAGGTTTTCTGACAAGAAATGTAGACACAGAGAAAACGACAGAGAGTATGTCCCAGTAACAGTAGTAGAAAGATTTAAGGTATATATACGTAATCATATGTATAAACCACAAAAAGAAAGATTGAATGAAGTGAGACATATTATCCGAGGTCAAAGTTGGTGGAGTAATCCTGACTAAGTTTACGTAAGAAGAATTACCGACTCATTATAAGGTAACACATATACATGGTGTCAAAAGAATAGGTGAGTAGAACAGTTACCTGTAGATCCAAAGAACGTCCAGGACCGATAACATTTGTCACGACGCTACTTGTACCCCTATGTGTACAGAGAAAGTTAAGACCAAAGGAAACACACATACGGGTCGTCACCCTAACAACCCAGTATACCGTCAAAATAAAAGTCAAAAAATTCCTTAGAGGTGTGACAAGAGGTATCACCGACATGATCAAACGTCAGGGTTGTTTTTACATTCTCTCAAGGGGAAAGAGGTGTCGGGGAGGTCGTAAATAACAAACATCTGAAAAACTATCGTCGGTAAGACTGACCGTCTCTACCATGGAGTAACACCAAAACTAAACGTAAAGAGACTATTACTCACTATAACTCATAGAAAGTAAACAAACAATCAGTAGACATACAGAAGAAACCTCTTTACAGACAAATCAAGAAACCGGGTAGAAAACTAACCCAGTAAATAAGAAGACCTTAACTCGACGTCCTCGACGAATATATAAAAACTCTAATTAAGAAACAGTCAACGAAAAAAACGATAATAAAAGAGGGTAAGACTTCTGATAGAAAAGTGGAACAAATATCAAAGGAAGAGACACGTTTTCGAAAATTCGAATTAATCCAGGGTAAACAAATAAAAACGAAAATAAAGGTAATGATACCCTCCACCCAGTATCTCCTAGGACAATACTAAATATAGTCTCTCACAAAACGGATACAAAAGGAAATCCTCAAAATATCAAAGACCAGAATATAAATCTAGAAATTAGGTAAAACTCAAATAAAAACACATACCACAATCTTTCACTAGATCAAAGTAAGTAAATATTCACCAACTGGTCGAAAGGGTCATAGTGAACAATTTCTCTAACAGAAAAGAGGCAACATATAAGAACGGAGGAAACAGTTTCTATTCCACAGGTGTCCATGCACCTAAATAGAGACCCGAAAGATAAAACAAGGTCACTAGATATAAAGACAGAAACACGGTCATGGTATGACCGAACTACTGACATCGAAACATCATATCAGACTTCAGTACGTCTAAATAAGGAGGTCAGAGTAAGAAGAAAGAGTTTTAACGAAACCGATAAACTCCGAAAAACATAAAGGTATGTTTAACACTTTAATAAACAAGATGAAGAGACTTTTTATGACAACCACCGAACTATCCCTAACGAAACTTAAAGATCTAACGAAACCCATCGTATAAATAAAAGTGATATAACTAAGAAGGTTAGGTACTTGTACCGTATAAAGAGGTTGATAACCACAGTAGAAACTAAAGTAAGTAGTCACAAAGTATCAAAAGATATATATCCAGAAAACAAAGAAATTCATCTAAATAAGGATTCACAAAATAAGAAAAACAACGTTATCACTTACCTTAACAAAGGAATTAAAGAGAAAGACAAAAGAGTAACAATCACATATCCTTACGTTCCCTAAAGACACACAATTAAAATATAGGATGTTGAGATGATATAAGTAACTAATCGAGAACATTAAAAGACCACCTCAGAGATCCCAAAAGATACATCTCCTAGTACAGTAGACGTTTGTCACGCTCAAAATGAAGAAAAGGTTAGACCAAAGGAAAATAAAGAAAAAAAAAGGGAGACTAAAGACACCGATTTTGAAGGTTTTGATACAACTCATCATCACCACTCTCACCCGTCAGAACAGAACGATAACTGACATCCCCTTTACGAAAGTCAAAAAGTGGTAACTCATATTACAAACGACACCCAAATAGTGTATATCGAAAATAATACAACTCCATACAAGGTAGATACGGACGAAATACCTCCCAAAAATTTAGTATTTACCTACAACTTAAAACAGTTACCGAAAAAGACACAGATAACCCTATTAGTATAACCAAAACAAAAAGTTAAATATTTACACCACATAGTGTCAAACTAAACGTTTATAACTTATTAGGAACGTAGGGACCCTATTTGGGGTGAATCAGTACTACATACTAGAAAAATTATACGACAACCTAAGACAAACGGTCTTAAAACAATTCCTAAAAACGTAGATACAAGTAGTCACTATAACCGGACATCAAAAGAAAAAAACACCGTAGAAACAGACCAAACCCATAATCCCACTAAAACCGGAGTATCTTACTCAAACCTTCAAATGTAAGGAGACGTTAAAAGAACTTCTTAAACTCATCCTATCCACAATCGAGAAGAGATTTAAAAACCATCTTAAGTCGATACTTAGGTAGACAAGGACCCGAAAACAAACGCCCTTCTAAAGACTAATGTCAAAGCTAAAGGTACGAACACTACCCAGACAATTCTAAAAGATAAAGAAGGACCAAGTCAAAATCTTCCAATAAGAAAGGATTCTTAAACAGGTAAAGAAGGTTCAACAGGTAAAATAACCGTAAATCAACGACTATCATCAGAGAAAACTAGGAAACATAAAGACACAACAGACAACATTAGAGAGGTAAAAGTAAAGAATAAAACAACTAAACTAAGAAGAGGAAAAAAAGAACTACTCAGACCGATTACCAAACAGATAAAATACATAGAAGAGTTTCTTGGTCGAAAATCGAAACAACTAAAACCGATACCAGAGGAAACGAAAAAACGTAAATAAAGACGTGATTAAAAATACTAAAGAAAGGAAGATGATTGAGACCACAAGAAGTAAAGAGAAAAAGATTAACGAAATCCATATCTGAATACAAATAAACTAAAAAGAGAACAAAGAACTCCATTCGAACATAACGATACTTGGAAGGGGAACCGTAACGAAAATGACTTAGGGTATCCAAAACCCAATAACACAAAAGTAAAAGGAAACAAAGTTACGTATAAAACTAAAAAATTTTTAAAGAAGACACTAATCAACCAATAAGTCTTCGTACAACAAATAGAAGGTATACAGACATAAAAATTATCAAACAAAGGACATAGACTGTAGATTAGAATGACGTAACACTAGTCTTTTCTACGGACCTTACTAAAGTTAAAAGAACTTAAATGGTTCCGATCTAAATACCGGGTCCTACACTAGATAGGACCTCTTCCAAGACACACGTGAACTCTTTTTCCACTTTAAGTAACAAAACTCCACTTTACAAGATGTCTATAGTTAATCAAGATTGACAGGTAACATAGTAAATTTCAAACACAAAGGAACGATTAAAAGACAAATCAACTAGAAAGGTATTCACACTCACTCCATAATTCAGAGGGTGATAATAACACAATAACAATTAAAGGGGAAAGTATAAACAATCGTAAACAGAATGTATAACGTCACGAAGGTACAACCCATGTATATATAAATATTAAAAATATAGAAGAAGAACATAACTAGGAAACTAGTGTTACATCACGGGAAGAAACACAGAAATGTGTCGGAAATAAAGTGTCACATAAAATGTACTATACTCATAACGATGAGGACGAAAAAAACCAGAGGTAAACACACTTTATAGAAAAAGGTCGGGAAGTGAAAGTCAGACATACACAGGGAACAAAACTCCAACCAGAGAACTTCTGTCGTATATATCCCCAGAACATAAAAATAGGTAAGTAGGTCAGAAACAGAAAACCAACCCCGTAAGTTGGGTAAATGTAAATTCCATTAATAACTATTCATACTAGGGTAACTGTAAATATAACAACCAAACCCAAGTTAAAATATGTGGAAAAGACACAAAGGACGGATCTCTTCTAGGAAATCGTAAACAACTGTTCGACCAAACAACCACGACTTAAGAGAGTCGAAAACGAACAGACATTTCAAAAACTAAAGAGGAAGTATAAACTTACTCTAGGAGCGACCCATGTCATTAGACCCAACATACAAAAAGAGAAAGTAGTAAAATTCATACAGGACGGAAAGGGCAGACCGGACTTCTCAAAGATAACTTTCTAGTCGACAATAGGAATACCCTTAGGGGAACACGTAATTAAAATAAAAAAGGGGAACGAGGAAAATTATAAACGAGAAACACAAACCAGAAGCAATTAAACTAATTATACACGGGACCCCATAAAGTGGAACCCAAATAGAAAGAACCCTGAGAGACCCTAAGAACCTGAACCCACCGATAAAGGAAGGGGAAAAATCCCTTCAAAAGTTGATAATAGAAGAGTTTATAAAAGAGTACGGGAAAGAAAAACAGAAGAAGAAGAGCCTAAGGATACTAAGTTTACAACCCCACAAACTGTAACAGGGTCTCCAGAGACTCCAAAAGGAGTAAAGAAAATTAATAAAATATAAAAAGGAGAGACGAAGTAAATAAAGGTGGTAAGATAGAAGGTGGAGTATATAGGATAGAAGACGAAGTCAATAAGATGGTAACCAAGGGAGGTCTCACAAAATTAGAGTCAATAACGTGATAAGTAATAACTAACTGACAAAATAAAGAAGGTCCAGGAACAATTTGTAAAGAACGTAGAAGAGTCAGAATCAGAGGTCTGATAGACATTGAGGTAGAACAAAAGTTCTAAAATCTAGTAAAAACAATAGTAATAAAACTTAATAAAAAGTCCATCTGAGGGATAGAGGAGGAGAAAACAAACCAAACCAACCGTAAATAGTATAAGGAAATTGACGACTTATAAAGAGACAGAAAAGTAGAACAAATCTAACGACACAAACCCCACCGGAAAGACATACGACCTTTAAACACCAAGGAGAAATAACACCTCCAAGGAGGGACACCCACCACAACCCGTTCACCGAACAGTTCAAAAGGACCAATCCCTTCGAACGCAATCACAAGAGTCTCCACTTCGACCTAAAGAAAAGAGACCTCACGTTACTTCACAGGTCATCACTCAAAACTCCACAGACACCCAAACCACACTGAATACCGACGGAAATAAAATTATGAATCCTAATATAAGGACGTAAAAACCTCTTAATCGAATCATACAGAACGAGACTTTGAACAACCGAAAACCCACCTCGAACCAAAGTCACATCCATACCTCCGAAAACCTACTCGAGAACAACTAATTACAAGGGATCTCAGTCCTCAAAAGACCACAAGAGTTCAAAACCTAAATTCAGAGGACTGAGATCAAATATCAGAATAAGAATGTCATCGGAGTTCTGAAGAGGTAGGTATGGTGTGACTACTATTTTATAGATCCAATTACCTCTTTCTAAGAGGTGTCACTCCCTGTGGGTCTCTCCAAGCATCTCAATGTACCTCTTCTCTACTCCTTCCTCTCTCTATCTCCATTGGTCCTCCTCTTCTCCCCCTTAGTTTTCCCCTCTCTCGTTAGATCGGTCATTAGTTAAGGGATACACAAGAGGTGTCAGACCTTGTGGGTTTCTCCAAGTGTCCCCATGTTTCTCTTTTCTTCTCCCTCCTTCCTCTATCTCCACTGGTCCTCCTTTTCTCCCCGTCAGTTTGCCTCTTTCTGTCTAGATCGGTCATTAGTCAAGAGATTCACAAGAGGTGTCGGGTCTTATGTGTCTCTAAGTGTCTCGACCCATCTCTTCTCTTCCCCCTCCCTTTTCTATCTCCACTGGACCCCCTCTTTTTCCTCTCAGTTTTCCCCCTCTCCCGTTAGTTCGGTCATTAGTGTGAGTTCATTTTTACCCATGACTTATAACCTAAGAATTAACATGTTTTAACTATTGTTTATGGTTTTTCGTTTCTAATTTTTATATCTCATCTCCAAGTCAAGTCAAGTCAAGTCAGTAAGTCAGCACAGACTGAGAAACGCTGGGGCACTTAGCGTCGTACGGTCCGGAGGGACAGGTAGTGGTTGAAGGCCTCAAGTGAGTCTGAGTACAGGTAACTCAGTCACTACAGTAGGTCAGTAGAGTAGGAGACAACAGGGGAAGAGAAGGACGGGGGTTAGGGAGGGTCGTAGTTTCAGAAAAGGTTCCTCAGTTGAGAAGCGTACTCCACCGGTTTCATGAGCTCAAAGTCGAAATCGTAGTAAGGAAGGTTTCTTTAGGGTCCCGACTAGAGGAAGTCTTACCTGACAAACCTAGAGGAACGTCAGGTTCCCTGAGAGTTCTCAGAAGAGGCTGTGGTGTAAAGTTTTCGTAGTTAAGAAGCCGTGAGTCGGAAGAAGTGTCAGGTTAAGAGTGAGAGTTTTTATGTTATAATTTTTTTTAGTGTTTTTAATATCTTTTAAATATACTTTAAACGAAATTTTAATCCCAGAAAAAAACGTTCAATTATTATCCAATATTTTTACTTTTAATTTGTCATTATTTCTTACATTTTTAATTTTTAAATTTTTTACTATTATCATTTTATATAGATCCTTAAAGAGACTTCGACAACTCCCGTCACACCCCAGTCAAGTCAAAGTCTGTCAAGGAACAAGGTTAAATATGAAGAAGAGTTCCAGAGATCCGGGGAAGGTCACATCAGTCACGAATGATGTCCCAAAAGTAGACAACGTGGACAGTAAAGGTTTCACTAAGGGAGAAGAAACAAATAAAACCGAAGGAGACAAACGTTCAGAGAAGTCACAGATTAAAGGTGGGACTGTGTTCCCCCACTTCTACTAGTGAATAAATCCGAGTGAACAAGTCAACACGACACCCCTCCTTCCTTGTGACGTTTGTTTATAGTGACCGTACACACTCCTCACGAACGTCACAGACCCGGTGTCTCCCAAACGGGAACGAATGTCTCACACACGAAAGGACCAGATATGACGAGTCCGAGGTCCAGCGAGACGTCCCCTTGACAGCTTTTACCCAGGACCCAACACACGTGAAGGGTCCAGGTTCAGTAAGTCCAAGTCTAAGAACCCATGAGGTGTTTCCGTGGGTGACCCAACCCGGACTCAAAACACGGGGAGGGTCCAGGTTCATCGAGTCTGATGGTCCACGAACCCCTCGTGTGAGAGGGGTCCACCCACCACACAGAATAGTGGAGGGGTGGGGTCGACGAGTCAAAGGACCCACGTGTCGTCCTCACGACTTGTCCACACGATACACAGAGGAGATCCCTCGACTAGAAACCAACGTCGGGAGGACCGTCTACAGTTGGTAGGTCCTAGGGTCCTTCTGAACCAATCGTTGGTATTCGGGTGAGCGTTAAACCATCTCCTACGACATAGAACCCGTCACTAACGGGGAACGGAAGGCCGAGACTGACAGCGGGCAGACGGAGAGACGGAGGTCACCCCCCCCGCCCCCCACACCTAGGCATCGACCGATCGAGAGGAGACCATAAGCGAGTCAGGAAGAAAGACACTCACCCGGATCGTCACGAAATCCAATCTCGAAAAGTACCCTTTTAAGAAAGAGAGAGAGAGAAATAAAAAGAGAGAGACCGATAGGGTATCAAACCCAATAATAGAGTACAATCGAGGAAGTCTAATAGGAGTGTGTAAGTCGTGTCAGGAATGGGATTCGTTATATCGGCCGTAGATGAACAGTCGGGGGTGAACGACCACCACCTGACTCGGAGACCCGATGAAGAGTACCCTAAACACCAATCCGTGTAATAGTCACAAAAAAAAAAAAAAAAAAAAAAAAAGGGCGAGGGTTAATACAACGAGAGACTCTAAGGTTTTGAGGGGTGTCTGGATGACCACTCTCCCACAAACCTTTGAAAAGGACCAAGGAGGAAGTGTTGAGGGAGGGACCCTACCCAGAGATAGGGATTGAGAAAACAGAGAGAAAAATAGAAAATATAAAACAGGATGGTGGAAAACTTCTGTTACCCGACGAAAAGACCCACGGACCACAGGAGGTGGTCGCAAGTCTTCAACAAAACACCTTAAACGAGCCGCAAGTTTACTGGAAAGTTACTTAAACACCCCCTCTTTCACCAGAGGGGTAGGATAAGGAGGTGGTAGAAGTTACGATACTAAAATCTTCCGTGATCAGACGAGATAATGTTTCTTACAGATCATGTCTCATTGAATTTTACTTACTTCAGTTTCAAGGGTAGGGAAATCTAAAGTTTGTGTTACTATATCAAACCATGTCATAATGTCATAAACTTATTATTGTATTATCTTAATGTCCGGACAATTATAAAACAGTAACAACAATTTCTTTCTTTCTTTCTTTTTTTTCTTTGGTGACTTACCAGGAAAAAAGATGAAAAGTGTCTAAAGTATCTATGGATATACAAATAAAACGGTGATAGAACCAATATCCTAGTGTAAGTGTAGTATTTGAGGTTCCGTGTAGCAAAGACCTACTATGAATCTAAATTTCACCACAGTATTATAGAGTAAATTATTTTGATGTCCCGTATTTCGTAAGAAAATACGAATAAAAAGTTGAAAAGATTCGGTAGACTTTCTTTGCCCAAACCTTTGTTCGACTACTTTCCGTCACGAGATCAAACCCACTGTACCCCCCTTCGTAAAGGTAACAGGGTTATGTCTATTACTGGTTGGTACAACCATTTTAATTAAAGGGAAGAGACCCAGGAAAGTGGGGGAACAACTACGATAAGTGGAGGAGGGGAGTGGTGAGGGTGAAGGGAATCGAGTGTCTAAGGTTTCGGAAAAAACACACACGACTCTTTAGACGGTGATCCTCTTAGATTGGTACTCCGTCTTAGACAGAGGTATTGTCGAGTCTCCGTCATGAACGGGAAGAGAAGGAACGACTAGTGGCTACACAACTGTAAAATAAATTTAAGACGAGTATACTACATAGACGAGTCCTTCAACTAAGTCCCTGTCACTTCGTTTTCGTCCGTAATCGAGACCTAAATAAGGTCACCACCTTCATAGATCTTATACCACCGTTTACTTTCATGGTAAACACCCCAGGTCACAGTAGTACCCCACTACGGTTGTTACCGTAATCTACAAGTGACTCCAGACCTTACCGTCGAGTTTGTTTCGAAGGAACCCTTACCGGTTGACCAAGGATATACGTCGTAGGGAACGTTAGACAGACAAAGGTATAAGAGATCGGAAGGACACGAACACACAAACAAATCTGAATCTAAGACACCAAACGTCAGATCTTGACTTTGACTCTGAAGTAAGGATTTGGAGAATGTACATTCAATAAAATGAAGGATAGATAAGGACTGTGTATTTCCGGGTATTTTATTTAGACTCAAGTAAAAAAAAATATCTCATACACTTTTATCCTAGTCTTTCTTTCCACACTAGATTAAGAGAATGATCTATTACAGAATAAACGGACCTCTTGTACGTAGACATAGACTATTATCCTCAAGATCCCAAATTCTTCTATGTTCTTAAAATGTTATAGAAACGTACCACTTATAGGTGTGTCGTGCAGGTCTAAGAAGTGAAGGAGAGGTTGTTGCGGAAGAGAAATTGAGTACGGTTAATTAAAGGAGATAAATATTATATAGGACGTAAATCGTAGTCGAAGTGTCGAAGGATAAAATGTAAAAGGTCTAAACCCTTACGCAGTCGGGGAAAATTACTAAACGTCTTTAGATGGAAATTCAAAGGATGTAGTAAAGGAAGGAACTGTTATTTTAAAGAAGGTTACACAGTCTTACATAATAAAAATAATTATTCCTACAATGATTATCACTGTGAAATCTAATACGGTACATGGAAAGAATCATAGATTGACATAGTTTTTCCAGTTTGATCGGAAACGTAATGGGTCATGTGTATCCTCTAAAGGCAAAAATACCGTGAAAAAAAAGAATGTTCAAACATAAAGGTTATTGAATTTTACCGTTCTATTCCTTCATGGGAGTCGGAGAAGGTGATCTGGACTCAAGATAAATTTCAGTTCAGAGAAACCTGTCTTTTGTCGAAAAAGTAAGTCTTCGAGATCTTCGACGAAAGAAGTTAAGTGTTAGAATCAAGTTTTAGGACGTCGTTGTCTTCGTGAACATTCTGGTCCCCTAGAGTGAGCAGAAATTTCTTCAATTTGACATCAAATTGAAGACTACAACCGTAGTGGTTGTTCTTCTGTGACCAATGGTTCTAACAGGTTCACTAGACACCTGTCTTCACTGAATAATTACAAGAGACTGACACAATTTCCCACAGTCTAACCCCGACTTCAGTTTTCATTCTTTCATGTATTAAGTCTCTGGACAGAGTCTGACGATGACACCCTTCGTGAAACGGTCGTTTACAAAGACTTAAGTGCCCGGGTCGCCGATGGGAAATGTCCCTAAACGACCTTGATAATCACTTCAATCCAAGTCACCCTAGAAAGTTGTCTACGTCAAGTTCCTACCAAGACCATTCACTAACTCATGTGTTTTCAGTACTAGGGAACAAGTTTTCGAACGACGACGACGACGACGACGACGATTCAGTGAAGTCAGTACAAACTGAGACACACTAGGGTATTTGTCTTCGGGTGGTACGAGGGGATAGGGACCCTAAGAGGTCCGTTCTTGTGACCTCACCCAACGGTAAAGGAAGAGGTTACGTACTTTCACTTTTATCTTTCACTTCAGAGAGTCGGCACAGGCTGAGAATCGCTCGGGTACTTGACGTCGGGTGGTCCAAGGAGACAGGTACCCTAAGAGGTCCGTTCTCATGACCTCACCCCACGATAGCGGAAGAGGGTTTTCGAACGATTTCTTGGAAAATTCTTAGACTGGGGTTCAAGAGACTTTTATGGATTATATACTGAGACCTGTCATTGGTTAGTGAAGGGACTAGAAAAGAGACGAGGTCGGAAACTGTTTCAGGTGACGAAAACTCAAAACGAAAAGGGGTCTTTAACTCTATTGAACAAGGGAACGAATTGACATCATCTTACGTAGTATCATATAGTAGAACATCACTTAAAATTTAAAGTTTAACCCTCTTCTTGAACCCACGAAAATATAAAGGTTATCCCTTTATATTTTTATTTATCACACCATGGACAGAAATTCCTACAATGTTAGATCACCCTCGTTGAACATACATTTACCGACTAATACTATGTTCCGTTGCACTTTATTCGTCATTGATCTCCTGTCCGAGTAGGTACCATTGTGTCTATTACCTCGTTAATTAAGATTGACTTTCCCTTGCTCTTCGAGGACACGTTTCCACCACCGTAAACTCTTTCAATGTGTCTTATTAATATTCAAAACTCCCCGCTGTCTCCTCTTTTTTCACAAAGTAACGATCTTGTCTTTACCGTATTCGTATATCCAAGTTAAGTTCTCAAAAAACAAGACAAAACAAAATTAGATGGTGGACGTTCTGTGATATATCATCCGAGACCCTCTCTGCGTGTCTCTTTACTGTGTTCAAAAGAAAAGAGGATAGGAAATTGAAGACAAATCTCTCTTTTCAGTAAAGACATCCTTATATAAACTTCTTAAGTATTGTATACCGACTGACCTTGTTACATTGACTCAACCTTCAGGAAACTTTTAGATATCGTGGACTCTAGTTCTGTCGTGAAAAAAGTCTCCTTTATTTCTTTCTAAAGATCCCCTGTACCTCCATAATCGACAAAGAATTTTCCTCCTATTTTAAATTGTACTATTTATTCCCTATGCCTATAAGTTTTACTGTCCATACCGTACTTGTTCTAGATTTCCGTCTTTATTAGGACCGTACGGGTACACTAACACGTTCGTGGTTAGATTTCATGTTCCACTAAAACCGGGTTAGATCCTTCTGTTTTTTTATCTTTAAGTACAAATCCATTTAAGTAACAGACTTTTTAAGTCCGTCTGTTTAATTCACTCGTTTCGTCAGACTGTTGTACTACTTTCTATCATTTCTTATGATATCGAGTCAAAGTTAGTTTTCTTTCTGTGGTGATCCGAGATCGGTCATAGATCTCGGTAATAGTAAGGACATCATTTGAGACGAGATTACAACGGTCTGGGAGGGTAAACAATGTTACACAGTAATTTAACCTTGATATATATATATATATATATATTTAATCTTTATATATATAAGTATTTATTAAAATATTTATTTAAAATCTTTAATATTTATTTATATATTATATGTGTATTTAACCTTTATGTTTGTATCACCACCACCACCACCACCATCACCACCAAATTAGTGATTCAACATAGCTTGAAAACTCTGGGGTCCCTGACATCGGAAGGTCCTAGGAGACAGGAACCCTAAAGGGTCCGTTCTTATGACCTTACCCATCGGTAAAGGAAGAGGTCCCTGAGAAGACTGGGTCCTTAACAAGGACGTAGAGAACGTGACCGTCCACCAGAGGACACAAGATCCATCTAAGAGATGGTTGCCCCGATGGTACCTCCTGTATATGTATGTACTTCACTTCACTTCACTTCTGCGAGTCAGCACAGGCTGGGGTATCTGACATTGGATAGTCCGAGGAGGCAGATACCCTAAAAGGTCCGTTCTCACGACCTCACCTAACGGTAAAATATATACACACACACACGCACACACATACTTAATCTTATATATATTATCTTATATATATATATATATACATATATATATATATTTGATCTTTTGTTTTAAAACAACCAGTTTTGGATGAATCTGTACATTCTTAAGGGACGCAGTGTAGATCATACACTGGGTAACGAAAAATTTGAGACGGGTTGATATCTCCCATTTCTGACGACCTTGATTTCGAAAACGTAATATAAACTACCGGTAAATTCCGATGTCTTGTATCTACGTTGTATTCCTTTCATCGTACAAAATTGATCCGTGGTTGTTACGTCCAATAAACATATACTTTTGATAATTTCCTTTCCCTTAACTATTCTTAATGACTGACGATAATTCCAAAAAATTTACAAAAAGATCTATTTAAGTAAAATCTTCAGATAGACAACAAATTTGACCATTGTTCTTTTCAAATGTTGTTTTTAAACCTTTATAAATAACCGAGACTGAAGAAAAGTTGACAGAGTAAACGGAAATTCTTCTTTTTGACGTCGATATTCTGAGAAGAGGTAAGATTATCCCTTTCCTAAGTTCAACCCGGACTTCGTCATGAACTATTCGCTGAGAAATAAACGGTCGTGATACTCCACGGTTACAGCCTACGGTGGTACTCCAGAACCAGTCCAAGTAAACACACGGACAACACAGACTCAGGTACTCGGACCGACTGAAACTTTGCTTCACCCCAAACTCACAAACGTTCTCTACGAAACCCAGATCAGTCAAAAACTTAACTATCAAGTATTCAGTGAGTGTTTTTAGAATACAATTATGTGACAACCAAATCCAAAAGGGGTTGGATCACACTTTCTTAATTTTAACTACAATTTTTGCATTGAAGATTCGAAAGTGTGACGTTATGTCTTCCGAACAATAAATTGTTTTTTCGAGTATGAAAGAGAGGGGAGAGTCCTTAAGGACTGTCCATCTCCTCGAATCATTGTCCCGTCTTAACCCATCTTATTTTATAAAGAGAACCTCTAATGTTATAAGGTGGAGACTTACTTTACGTCGGAGGTCTACAACGGATACAAAGTGACTTTTGGTTGACGATCTAAAATACTTGTTACGTTTAAGGATTTTACATTGTCCCGAAAGATTACGACTCTTTTGTAAATCTTCCCGTAGTTTAGAACTTTTACACGATTACTCGATGTTTTAGACTAATTTCGTTTCCATGTTACAAGGTTTTTGTACAAAACACTAAATCTATTCATACCGAATCCAAAGTAGTATCTACACTCGTGAAATTTCCGTCTCACACGTTTCTATTCTTTCAGAGTCATTATTTTTGTTAAGTGTTATCGAGGAATAATTCAATAAAAGTCATCTTTCACAATTCTAGACTCTTGACATATTTTTCCCTTTCTTTCCTTTTCGTCCGATGTATATGTCTGGTAAATGAGTGATTTTCTACTTGATAATTCCGAAGTATTGTATTTTGTGCTGTAAAGTTTAATAAATTAAACTACTAATAAATATTTATTATTCGGGTTCAACACTCGTCTACACTTGTTTCTACTTGTAGAAGACAATGAATTAACACCTCCTATCTTATCAACCTTCATAAGAAGTATCTGTTATAGGGAGACCCTATCTTTTAGGAGTGTATAAAGTCGAAATCAATTCTAGTTTGACTAGATTAATCGTAAAAGTAGATTAAATAACGAGTCTTAAGGGAAATCACTCCGTACGAAAACTATTTAAAGTTCCTTACGACAAAAGTCTTTTCAAACTTTAATCTGTATATTTTGGTTTTACTCTTCGAAAAATTCTATTCGGTTTTAATAGAATTTTTAATTTTACTGTTTTAACCTTTCAGTATTTGATATAACAATACAATTATTCTTCTATACTGAATGTGTCTTATTGAGTCCTAATAAGATATAAATAGCATAAACCCCGTGTCCCGTATTAAATGGACCTCTTAAAGTTAATTTCAATGTGTGTTGATTAATCTCTTTTTTCCTAAAGAGTGAGAAAACTGACTCACTATTACGACGGTACAACCAATCAATAGAACATTCCAGGAATATTTAGTATCTCCATTATTTTTTTATATTAATTTACACACTTATTGAAACAAAGTAAAAATAGAAGACTAAAGTCTACTATTTTTAACTAATACTTACTCACAAGGGTGTTGTGTAAAGTGTGAGACCTCTGATCTTAAAGTGAAGGTGAAGAAACGTATACGTCTATACCTGAGATATGATACCTCTTACTTTGATATTTAAATCATGGAGTCTGTCCGTAACACTTATATGCTTACACAAGTGTTGTGTAATAGTTATACCAATGTTTTGTCTTCGTTCTACATCTGTGTTAGAACCATCTGCAATAGATTAATTAAAGGATATACCGTAAAAAGTGAACTGACTTTTCCCTTGGTGACTATGTAAGAAGAAAAATGAATCTTAAGATAAGGGTCTTCCATCCTTTTTTTAGTATATTACGACATGAACTAAAACTGGTTATTCTTACTTGGTCAATTTAAATTAAAATCCCTTCTCTACGAGTTGATGAGATTGTGTTAATATAGGAATTCGTGTGGAGTAACTATTTCGTTGATGTCACATGGGATAAAAACTGTGGTCCCTGAAAACTCCTTAATCATAATCTTTATAGTAATAGTTCCCAACGTTTATGTGGAGGAAGGAGAAAGGAATCATATAGAATTCGCAAAGTAACGAAATCTTTATAAAAGTTTCTGTATTACTCTTTTGATAGGTAGGTCTAAGTAATTACTAAAGACATAGTTGTACGATCTTTTTATCGTTGTGATTAGTAGTCAAAGGATGTCCGAAATGATTCGAATGGAACACCATGTCAAGAAGTCTTGATAGGGATCACTTCCAATTCTTTTCGAATACAAACAATTTATAATAGTTCCTCGTCGAAGGAGTAAAGGGTTTAGTGGGTAGAAGTAAAGAAGATGACGAAAGTGTTTTATTCATACATGTAGGTTTAAATTATGTAGGATATAGATTGTACTTGTTTTAAGAGATCCCTCTTAGTTACTAAATTCATTTCTTAAAGTTTATAAAATCCTTAGTACCCAGGTACTAGTGGAGTACGATACTTCATTAATTATTTTTTTTTTAAGTTGGACTCCAAAAGTGTCTAGGATTCCCTCAAAAACGTTCATTTTGATGACGGTAGTACTGTATTTTTATCAACCAACAGGAGTAAGTTTAACGTGGGTAACAAAGACTTAAGTATACTTAAGTTTACGAAGAAACTTCAAAGACATTCAAAGAATTGCAACAATTTTATTCTTACGGTAAATTGCACACGAAGTCTTTGATTCGTAAATGAACGACTAAAGTCTTTTATAATTGAACCCACGGTGTTAGTTTTGTTTTTAGAACCTAAGTATAAAGAATTCATTAGTTTCTAATACACTTTCTTGTTTTACCACAAAACGTCTCTTACCCTTTATTCCGTCTTTCGTAAAGAGACCTCTGTATCCTGTTCAAACGAGACGAATTCGTTTCATTTGTTTTTGGACCCCGTGGTTAGTATGTCGATTTTCTCCCGAACCTTTGATATTGTACGAATAGTGTAGACGGTTTAATATAGAGGATTATCGAGATTGTAATTATTTGTAAGTATATACCGATTTCAGACACTCATTAAATATCTTACGTATATAAATATTTTTCAATAAAAAGAGACTACTTATATAAATGAGGGGTCTCTATTTAAATTTCAGTAT
Organism: Capra ibex; assembly: GCA_006410555.1. Lineage (NCBI taxonomy): Eukaryota > Metazoa > Chordata > Mammalia > Artiodactyla > Bovidae > Capra > Capra ibex. Next base: position 19,976,139 of record SJYO01035988.1, on the reverse strand, counting down.
ACTGGTATCCTAAATTCGTGGATAGTCTATTGTCGTTAGATAAAGTTTCGTTTCACGTGTCTGAGTCTAAAATAAAGGTATACATTCTTATAAACCATCGATACATCTACGTTTATAATCCTTTTCTCGGTGACAATAATTCCTGTCTCTGAATGGTGACGAACAGTCTTTCAAGTGTAAAGAGTAGTGTGGAAGACACATTCGGGGACCGAGCATTGACAGGTAAAGTGGACACTGTTACACTCGTTGAGAACGACGGGCAGGAGACTATCGTGGACGTCGAGCCAGATCTAATAGTCGTAGGACCAGAGAGTTCCGATACTATGTAAACAACTGTAGAAGATTCTATACCGAGAGACATTCATTTGTCTAGTTTAATCAAATCACCCAAACAAAGAAAAAAAAAAATAATGTGTTTAGATCGTATAATACACACGCACGTACGGTACAGTGAAGTTAAAACAGGTTGAGACACACTGGGATACCTGACATCGAACGGTCCGAGAAAACAGGTACCCTAAGAGGTCCGTTCTTATAATCCCGTAACGGTACGGGAGGAGGTCCCCTAGAAGGGTTGGGTCCTGGACTTGGGTACAGAGAATTCAGAGGACGTGACTGTCCTCGCGAGGAAGGGTGATCGCGGTTATGACATTAAAACAATTAAAGACCAACGTGTGTCCATGTATAACCCTTACTTCTCGTGACTGTTGATTCTTCTTTTTTATGTCTGTTAAGACGAATATGGAAAAATTTTATCGTGTTGAACATTTAAGTTTTGAAACGTAAAAATAGTCGTTAAGAATATCTAACGTTGACTAAAATCTAAGACTAAGGTTATCTAATCTAAAATCTAAACTTACCAAATATTTACCTTTAATTCCATTTTAAGATATAATTTCGTTTTATTTTACATATTACTACCTTGTGTTAAGATTATTTTTGTTATGATATATCTAATACTTTGATATGATTTATATCTCTTTCTATTTTGATGTCGTAAGGTAAGTTGATTATAAGTAACTACACTCGATAAATTATGTTGATATCTTTAGAATATTTAATCCTTTACTACTTTTGACACTCTATATATTTAAAATATAACATTTCGTCGTGGGAGTGATGTTGACACTTTTCTGAGTATATATTTCTCACGAAATGTTTCTAACTAACTGAACTTCTTTTACTTAGGGTCTCTTTGAACGAGTGAGATTTCTCATCGAGGTCTGGAGAAAGAGAGGAAGGAAGAAACGTACTAATCACGTACTTCTTTCGTCCCTCAATAATCATATCATATTGTTACACCAAAAGAAAAAGGGTATTTTACTAATTACGAGGGTCTGTTTTGATTACTCACCTCGACTCATTTATACGCCTTATAGTTGTTCGTGTCCGTTACTATAAAGGTTCTTTAAATTTCCTATAATTTTCTTACCAAAGACAGAAATAATTTACTTAGGGGGGGGGTTTTATAAAATTCGGAGATAATGAAGTTTTGTACGTGTCTTTTGTTAATGTTGTTTTTTCCGGAGTCATTAAAGGTCTTGTATAACAATTGAAAGAGTGAAAGAGAGAGAGGAGAGACCTGAACAGCTAAAAGACGTCTATCCGATGTGTTTTGTCCGTAAGTATTTCGATAAAGAAACGTCTCAGTGTGGAAGGAGAATAACACGTTTCGTATTTTAGGTTCGATAGTTTCTTATACCAGGGGTCACTTGAAGATTCTGAACTACGGATGATAAGGAGACGTACGGAGAATACGAAGTCAATATAAATAAAATATTAAAAGGTTTGGACGGTATTAAAAAGTTCGGAGACACGGGTCACTCGTATGATCTTGGAACTGGTTCTGACGAGAAAACCCAAAGATCTGGGTTAAAGTGAACCCAGACATATACACAAACACACGCATCCGAAAAGGTTGATCGTTGAGACATGTGGTTACCCCACTAGACCTTCAATTGAGTTAAGGTTGTGATAGATGGACCTCTACACAAGAGGGTCCACCGAGTCTGTCATTTCTTAGACAGACGTTTCGTCCTCCGGGCCCAAGTTAGGGATCCAGGTCGTCTACGGGACCTCTTCCCTTACTGTTAGGTGAGGTTATAAGAACGGACCTCTTAAGGTACCTGTCTCCTCGGACCGTATATCCTCACGATCTCGGGAACCTCAGTGTCTCAACCTGTACTGACTCGTTGATTGTGTCTGTGTGTGTGTCTGTCTGTCTGTCTGTCTGTGTGTGTGTGTGTGTATAGACCTCTATTGTAGTCTAAGGTGTCTAATTCCCAAATCAGAGTGTTCTGATGGTGAAAGGTGGGGATGATGTCTGTGGTTAGTATTCGGTTCTAAAAATGGACACGAAGACTCATTGACGATGTTTGATTTCCAAGGGTACTGGGGGAGGAGTCTGAAATCTGTGGGTAGATTCAACTCCAACAATGTACATAAAGACTGGTTGACCGATATTTAGTCTGGAGGAAAAGTCCGTACTGATTAAATGATCTCATCGAGTTTTTTGAGTCTCTTTGTAAAATGACTGATCTACATTGAAAATATTGAGTCCTTACCGATCTACCTTCTCTTCGTCTCTCATTCCTATCTCTTTCTGTGTCTCAAAGGTACGGGAGAGGTCCGTGCAGTGAAAGGAGTTTAAAGGTTCCCAAGTGGTTGGCCCTTCGAGAGATTTGGGGTAGTAAACCCCTAAAATACCTCCGAGATAAAGTATCCGAGTTAACTAATTTAGTAATCGGTAACCTTTAGTTAAGTCCGAGGTCGGGAAAATGGGAAGGGTCTTGATTTCTCCTCCTTGACTTTGGGAGATTAGTGTGTCAACCAACGGGACAGTAAGTCGGAGGTAGGAACCCTCCAAGGAGTTTCATTGAAGTAATTGTATTGATTTCTGTGGAAATAACGAGAACAGTGAATACGTAAGGTTCCCAAAATCCTCGAAACACAGTCTTTTTCCTTTTATGGTTTAGTCAGTCGAGTCAGAGAGGTAGGACAGGTTGAGAAACACTGGGGTACCTGATATCATGCGGTCCAGAGGGACAGGTAGTGGTTGAGGACCTCAAATGAGTTTGAGTATATGTAACTCAATCACTACGGTAAGTTGGTAGATTAGGAGACAGTAGGGGAAGAGGAGAACGGAAGTTAGAAAGGACCTTAGCCCCAGAAAAGGTCACTCAACCAAGAAGTGTAGTCCACCGGTTTTATGACCTCAAAGTCTAAGTCGTAGTCAGGAAGGTTACTTATAATCCTAACTAAAGGAAATCTTACCTGACCAACCTGGAAGAAGGACAGGTTTCCTGAGACTTCTCAGAAGTACTTGTGGTGTCAAGTTTTTGTAACTAAGAAACCGCGAGTCCAAAAATATGTCAGGTTGAGGGTGTAGGTATGAACTGATGGCCTTTTTGGTATCGAAACTGATTTACCAGAAAACAACCGTTTCATTACAGAGACGAAAAATTATTCGATAGATCCAACCAGTATTGAAAAGAATTTCCTCACTCCAGAAAATTAGAGTACCGACGTTAGTGGTAGACGTCACTAAAACCTCGGGGGGTTTTATTTCAGACAGTGTCAAAGGTGACGAAGGGGTAGATAAACGGTACTTACTACCCTGGTCTACGGTACTAGAATCAAAAGACTTATAACTCAAAATTCGGTTGTAAAAGTGTGAGAAGAAAATGAAAGTAGTTCTCCGATAAATCAAGAAGTGAAAGACGGTATTCCCACCACAGTATATGTATAGACTCCAATAACTATAAAGAGGGTCTTTAGAACTAAAGTCGAACACAAAGTAGGTCGGGTTGTAAAACGTACTACATGAGAAGTATATTCAATTTATTGGTCCCACTGTTATATGTCGGAACTCCATGAGTAAAGGACTAAACTGGTCAGACAACAAGGTACAGGTCAAGATTGACAATGAAGGACCTGACGTATGTCTAAAGATCCTCAGTCCATCTAGCAGAACATAAGGGTAGAGAACCTCTTAAAAGGTGGTTTACAACACAAGATGTGTCAGTTTCCGAAACCGTATCAGTCATTTCGTCTTCATCTACAAAAAGACTTTGATTGAAAGAAAATACTACTAGGTTTCCTAAAACCGTTAAACTAGAGACCAAGGAGACGGAAATAAGTTAGGTCGAACTTGTAGACCTTTAAGTGTCAAGTGCATGATAACTTCGGACTGAACCTCTTAAACTCTGAATGAAACGATCGTACACTCTACGCAGGTTAACACGTCATCAAACTCGTAGTAACCGTAACGGAAAGAAACCCTAACCTTACTTTTGACTGGAAAAGGTCAGGACACCGGTGACGACTCAAAAGGTCTAAACGACCGTATAACTCACGTCGTGAAATTGTCGTAGCAGAAAATCCTAAACTTTATCGAGTTGACCTTAAGGTAGTGAAGGTGATCGGATCAAGGACCACTACGAAGGATTCCGTCTAAACTGAAGTGTAAGGTCCTACAGACAGAGATCCACTCACTAGTGTGGTAGTACTAATAGACCCAGTACTTCTAGAAAAAAACATATCAAGAAGACACATAAAAAAGGTGGACAAGGATTGTTAAAGACGAGGAATCCAGGTATATTAAAGACAGGAAATAAACGGGTAGAGACGTACTTCTGAAAGGAACAATAGAGATTTAGAACTTCTCTAGAGATTAGAAAGGGTAAGACAACAAAAGGAGATAAAGAAACGTGACTAGTGACTCCTTCCGAAAGAATAAAGAAGAACGATAAGAAACCTTGAGACGTAAATTTACCAATATAGAAAGGAAAAGAGGAAACGGAAAACGAAGAGAAGAAAAGTATCAACAAATGTTTCGAAGGAGTCTTTTGGTAAACGACAGAACGTAAAGAAAAAGAATCCCTACCAGAACTAGTGATGGATGACATGTTACAATACTTGGAATCAGTAATCAAGAAGTCCGTGAGATAGTCTGGATTAGGGAACTTAGATAAACAGTGAAGGTGACGTATCAGTATTCCCTAAACTAAATCCAGTATGGACTTACCAGATGATCAAAAGGGATGAAAGGAGTTAAATTCAAACTTAAACGGTTATTCCTCAAGTACTAGACTCGGTGCCAGTCGAGGACCAGAAAAAAACGACTGACATATTTTGAAGAGGTAGAAACCGACGTTTCTTATGCTAGTTAGACTAAAGTCATAACTGGTAGACCACTACAGGAACACATCTCAGAAGAGAACACAATAACCTTCTCCCATAAACAATACTGGACACGGAAGAAAACCGTGTTGAGATAATCGGAAACGGGACGAAGTAAGACATGAGGTTCTTCTTTAAACGGGCAATGAGGTCCATAAAGAGCTGAAGGATGAAAACATAAGATCAGGGGATATTACTTTTACTGTAGAAAAAACCCACAATCAAGATTTTCCAGAACATCCAGAAGTATCTTACTAAGTTGAAGTCGAAAAAGTCGTAATAACCAGTCCTGTATCCGAACCTAATGACACTATGACTTACCAAATGTAGTCTTTGTTTGTCTCCACTAAGACAGTAAAAACTCTAACGTAGGTTAATGACGTAAAACCTTAGAACAATTGATACTACCGATGAGGTAAAGATGATTCCCTAAGACAGGTGTCATGATCTATATTCCTAGTACACTCAATTTAAGTGGGTAAGGTCAGATAAAATCAAACGACTAAGTATTGTACAGTTACAAGTGAGAACTGGTAAAGGTTAAACGGAACTAAGTACCTGGATTACAAGGTCCAAGGATACGTTATAAAGGAAAATGTCGTAACCTGAAACGAAGGTAGTGGTCATTGTAGGTGTTGACCGACAACAAAAACGAAACCGAGACAGAGAAGTAAGAAAGACCTCAATAGAGAGGTGACTAGAGGTCATCGTATAACCCGTGGATGGTGGGAACCCGGAAATAGAAAGTCACAGGTAAAAGACGGAAAAGGATGACAAGTACCCCAAGGGTTCCGTTCTTATGACTTCACCAAACGGTAAGGGAAGAGGTCCCCTGGTGCAAAAGAGTCTGGAGAGGTGGTACTGGGCCGGCAGAACCCACCGGGATGTCTCGTACTGAGTCTCAAAGTAACTGAATCTGTCCGACACCAGGTACACTAGTATAACCAATCAAAAGACACTAACACCAAAGTCAGACAGATGTGAGACTACCTCTTCCTATTCTCCAAATACCTTCGAAGAACTACCCTCTCTGACTGACTATGTATAAAAAATAAGGTTTGGTATTATAGTGTCAACGGTTAGGGGAGACCGGACAAACGAGTATCATAAGAAGGTTATCTGATCAGTTTACGAGACGGAGTCCTGTCCGTTTAAGTCAAGGTACTACAAACCCAAAGTGTATTTTATTAAATGTACAAAGTAATCTCGAAGAAAGACACAAAATTACTACATGTTTACTTTGATAGAGAGGTCATCTGACCGTTTATTTATGTTCACGTCCTTAAAATAGAATAAGGAACTCCATAGATCGGGAACCGTGTCATGTTCCGTAGACAATCCTAATATTCTTACAGATAACTTACTTACTTACTTAAGAAGAATATTCCACGTGGACCCCTAACATTTAATAAAACAGATTTAGGATTTAATACCCAATATTTGTAACCATCTGTGTAAAGACATCGGAATTTAAACCGGTTAAATTGGGTATAATTCCCGTCATCAAGTAAACTTATTTTTTCTAATTTATGACTTTTGGAAGTAATATTTAAGTGACCTCAAAATTGGATTAAACATCGTAAGTCAATACTTACACAGTAATTCCGGATATTATTTAGGTCCGTGTCAGGGTAGAGTTGTCTTTCGTGTACACATAGTAGTGGTAGTACAAAGGGGACCTTGACTTCATGTTCGTATTTACACCTTCCGTATTATTAATGGGCCAAAATTCTTTAGGTGTCTACGTGGGAAATTACTGTGTAATTCTTTGACAATGAAAGGTTCATACGGCCCTTCTAATTTCCTTTTTTTTTTTTTGGTATATACATGAGTTATTTACAAATTAGACATAAGTGATACCAACGAACTAAAATCTAACGTCTCGACAAAAAAAAACGAGTCAAGATACTTTCACTTTTCTATAAATCCTTTCTTTTTTGTAACGAGTAAGAATCTTCTAATTACTAGATTATTTGAGTCATTAAAGACAAATTAATTTCCACTTTAGTATCGACAGTACTTTGATAAAAGAAGATACTAAAACGTGTCCTTTTTACGTGTTTCTTATAAGTGATTGTTACTAATTACAAGTGAAAAAGATATTTTGTTCCTCTATACATGAATGTTTAGTAAAATAATGAAATTCGTCTCTTATTTTTTATGTTATTCTTAAAAAGTCTAAGAAAAAAAAGAAGAGAAATATATTCAAAGACACCAATAGCGAAATCTAACTCGTTGTGTCAGTTTTCAGTACCGCAATTAATACCACTTCTTAATATCTCCATCTCAGTCTATACTTTTATTTTTAGAATTCACTTTTATACGTTACATTTTATTCCCCTTTTACTGTTCTTCGTATATTGTCTAAAATAGACTTCGTCAATATAACTCTTGCAACCTCTACTACTGATTTACTAGAAAACTTAATGATTATAATTTATATCGTGTCTTTATAATTCTTTCCTAACGTTCTAAAGGTAATAACACTGTGAAAGGGTAATACGACTTACAAAGTGTTTTACGGTCGTTGTTAATAAACGGACTTTCCGATTTGTATCTCACGGTCTTTTTCTTTTCTTTTTTTTTTTTTATTACCCGTGAAGGGTGTACGTGTCTTTGATTTGTAATTGAATTAAAGAATTTTTGTTAATAAAGAAATGATCAGTATAAAGTCCAATTAAATTCAAAAATTTTTCCGGAAGTACTATCGACTTCCAAAATCCAGATCGTAATATTGGGGTGTAGAGATCGTTCCTTTATTTTGTGGTTTATGAGACTTTTTGAAAGATGACCACATAGAGAATTCAGAAACGACAACCTTACTCAAATGTGAAAACAACACCAACAAATCAGTGATTCGGTACAGGCTGAAAACACTGGGGTACCTGACTTCGGGAGGTCCGAGGAGACAGGTACCCTAAAAGGTCCTTTCTTATAACCTCACCGGATGGTAAAGGAAGAAGTCCCCTAGAAGTGGAGGGTCCCTAGGTTATATGTAGAGGATACAATCGTCCGTCTATGAAATGGTGATTTGGTGGTCCCTTCGAGAAGTCTGTATACTTTTAGTAATTCTCGAGGTGGAGGTTTAAATGAAAAAAAGAGTTTATGTCCACATGGACCTGAGTTGTCAATGTATTAAAAATGTTACTCCAAATTTTCTTTCTTTTACAATAATATTTTGTTCATATGAGTCGTTGACAACTGGGAACTTCTTACAACCCCAATTGAACATATATTGAACATCGACTCAGAGGTATAGGGGTCAAGGAGACGTCTAAGTTGTTTGAGACCTGTCACATCATGACACTATAAATGATAACTTTTAATAGGAACACATTCACCTGGACACGTCAAGTTTGGGTACAAAAAGTTCCCAGTCGACATAATATTCAAAACTTCCTAATCAACTTCTATACAGAATTAGTGAAGTCTCACAGTCGAATTGTAAACTAAACCCCACTCACTACTTTACAGGACTTCGTGTAATAAAATTCTCGTATCTTAACGACTTTATGATCGTTAAAGATAGCGAGTAAAATATCGATAAGACTCTACGTTTCCGACTAAAGACAAAACGACCTTTTGTCATTATTTGTCCCGTTATTTCCTTGACTAGAATCTGATGTTCTATAAAGTAAACAACGTCTGAAGAGACCCACTGAGGTAGAAATCAGTGACGTCGTTCATATCGGTGTTATTTTAAAACTTTATGTATATTTACGAAAGATGTTAAAAAATTAAGAAATCAAAAGATGTTAATTTCAATCTTGAACGGAGTCCCTCTCATCTTTGTTTATTTTAGGTCACTCTTCTTCAATTAAATAACTGAAAATTGGAGATTTAGTCTTAACATATTTAGGTATCGGGTTTCTTGTCTGGATTTCACCTTCGTGTAAAGTAAACGATTTCGGTATGAATAAACTCCCCAACAACAACAAGTCAACGAGTCAGCACAGACTGAGAAACGTTGGGGTACCTGACGTCGTGTGGTCCAAAGGGGCAGGAAGTGGTAGAGGGTCTCGAACGAGTTTGAGTACAGGTAACTCCCATTTCCAACAAAATAAAATTAAGGGTTTCGACCCGAAACTTATTTAGTTACCGTTTTGGATTTCTCCATCTCACAGATACGATATTAGGTAACTTACCCCTTATTATATGGTGGTTAACAAAGAAGGGGACTATACACGTATACATTTTGTTTTGAGACTCTTCTTTTCTTTTCTCTTTTCTTATAAAATTATTTCTCTTTTGAAAATAAGATTTCTCTGACACACAATTCGGTTTTCTCCAATCTAAAGAATATAACCGTTCTATTTCCAATCGTTGGGTAACTTGTACTCGAGTCTCTAAATTGATTAAAATTCTTTTATTCAAAGGTAAAAAATGTGAACCTAGATATGGACATTTAAATTTTAAGCAATATATCCGTTGATGTGTTATTAAAATAAAAGAGAAAATTGTTTTTGTGTGCTTCGATTTTTTGATTACCTTTTGTGGTCAAATACAATTTAACGACAAACACATAGATGGATTTTCAGCGGTTTTAAACAAAAATCATTCTAAACTAGAAGTTTTAACAAGAGGATTAATAGATTATAGGATGTATTTCTAAATTCTTTCACGATAAAACTCTTATTTCTTGTACGTACATCGATTTTCGTTTTGGAAAACTTTAAGACGTAGGAAAAAGATGTAGGAATTTTGGAAGGAGATAGAAGAAAGGATTCTGATTCATAATACTATACAATCTTTGACATCTAATATACCTACTATTTATCCGTTTAGGGACAGACATTTTCCAAATGTTAGGTCATTGGTCTTTCTTAATGAAAGATTAAAAAAATTTTTAAAATAAACTTCATATAAACTACATTTTATGATATTTTCAACGTCCAAATCTTATAAGACTAAATGTTAAAAATTTTTTAAACGAGTTAAATATCAATAATATTTTATGACCATTCTTAATGAGAGAAAGTAACAGAAAACGACGACGATTCATCGAAGTGAGCACAGGCTGAGACACTCTGAGATATCTACCGTCGGGTGGTCCGAGGAGGTAGGGACCCTAAGAGGTCCGTTCTTGTGACCTCACCCAACGGTAAAGGAAGAGGTTACGTTACTTTCACTTTTCAGTTTCACTTCAACGAGTCAGTACAGACTAACAGAAAATAAGAAGGGGTTTCTATTATCAGTTTTAATAGGGAAGTAGAATAGTACAATAGTAGTTCAAAACAATTAGAAATAATCACTCAATTCAAAATTTCAAACGAGTATAAGTGATATTCGGTAAATAAGAAGTAACCTGAACTTGGTCGAGTCTGAATGAACTGTGTGAAGACTGTAGTTTTCTTTGTATTTCTGACGATAAGGGTTTGATCAAGAAATGGTTTGATATGAATTTCCTTAAGACTTCTTAAATAATATTTTGTTCATATGAGTCGTTGACAACTGGGAACTTCTACAACCCCAATTGAACATATATTGAACATCGACTTAGAGGTATAGGGGTCAAGGAGACGTCTAAGTTGTTTGGGGTCTGTCACATCATGAACAGGAGTCTGTAACACTTGGTTCGTATGGACCGTCTATAGATTAAGAGGTCGTCACGCATAGAAAGAAGGTGAGCGATAAATGATAACCAATCCTTTAAAATGTTAAGACATCTACGAGTCAAACAAATTCTCTATCGTTTCGATCATTAAGAACCGGGTATCCTTACGTTTATTTAAAAACTATCTCTACCCTTTCTAAAAATACCTTTTGTTATGGGATTTTAAATGTAAAAATGATGACACAGTCTGGTAATCGGTCAAAAAGAGATTCTATAAAATAAATCGGTAAGGAAGAAATAGGTCAAGAGGAATTTGTTCGTAATAACATAGAGGGTTATTACTGAACGTTGTGAAAAATTTAGACATTTTTAGAACGAAAGCTGAAACTTTTTAATATGAAACACATAAAACAGAACCATCGATGATTAAAAAGTTCATAAAAAAGATAGGTCCCCTTTTTACACTTACTATTTAATTTACACCTTAGTAGTTAGATGTACATTCTACGTTTTGAAATTTTGAGGATCCTCTTTTAGATCTAATTGAAACTTAAACCTTTTCTGAAAAATTAATGATGTGGTTTCCATTTTTTTTTTTTTTTTCTTACTTTTTAATTCTTTCACCTGAATTACTTTTAAACTTTGCAGACGAGACACTTTCCATGACAATTCACTCACTTTTCCGTTCGGTGTCTAATCCCCCCTTTTTTTGGGACGCTTTATGTGGACGGTTTCCTGACCATAAGATTTAGATGTTTCTTAAGAATTTTAAGTTGTTATTTTTATTTTGTTTTTATAGATTTTTACAATCTTATTCTAGACTAGTCTGTGAGTTCCTTTTGTATGTCTACTTTTCATTCGTATGCTTTTATACGAATTGTAATGTATAGTAGTCCCTTGACGTTAATTTTACCACTCTATACGTTAACTTTGACGTGTTGATAATCTTACTGGTTTTAAGTCTGGGACTCTATGGTTCATGACTCTCTAATACCTCGTTGTCCTTGAGAGTAAGTAACGACCACCTTTACGTTTTGACATACCGGTGAAACTTTCGATTAAACCGTAAAAAGAAAAGAATTTATTTTGGATTGTTCGAGAATTGTATACTAGATCGTCAACACAAGGAATCATAAATGAGTTTACTCAACTTTCGAAGTCAAGTCAAGTCAAGTCAGCGAGTCAGCACAGCCTAAGAAACGCTGGGGTACTTAGTGTCGTGTGGTCCGAAGGGACAGGTAGTGGTTGTGGGCCTCAAGTGAGTCTGAGCGCAGGTAGTTCAGGCACTTCGGTAGGTCGGTAGAGTAGGACCCAGCAGGGGAAGAGAAGGACGAGGGTTAGGGAGGGTCGTAGTCTCAGAAAAGGTTACTCAGTTGAGAAGAGTACTCCACCGGTTTCATGGCCTCGAAGTCGAAATCGTAGTAAGGAAGGTTTCTTTAGGGTCCCAACTAGAAGTCTTACCTGACCAACCTAGAGGAACGTCAGGTTCCCTGAGAGTTCTCAGAAGAGGTTGTGGTGTCAAGTTTTCGGAGTTAAGAAGCCGTGAGTCGGAAGAAGTGTCAGGTTGAGAGTGTAGGTATGTACTGGTGTCCTTTTTGGTATCGGAACTGATCTGCTTGGAATCAGCCGTTTCATTACAGAGACGAAAACTTATATGATAGATCAAACCAGTATTGAAAAGAAGGTTCCTCATGTGCAGAAAATTAAAGTACCGATGTCAGTGGTAGACGTCACTAAAACCTCGGGGTTTTTTATTTCAGACTGTGACAAAGATGACAAAGGAGTGTAGATGTGTTTTGGAAGTGTACTTATAAATAACTTCAAACCGAATATTAATGGTTTTGAACGTTCATTGGTAAGAGTCAGTTATCATCTTACCTATTCCTTTAACAATATGTAACTGTGACGCCTTATAATTTGTCGTTACTTTTGTTTAGTCGATAAGTTATAGTTCGATGTTTTTCTGTACCCCCTTTAAATTTATATATAACTATTACTTAATTCAGTTATACTTTTCCAATGTATGACATCATAAATTCGATATACTGTATAACCTTTTCCGATTTTAATACCTGTGTCATTTTCTTTTTTTTTAGTCACTAACGGTCCCAAAGTAACCATTTTTTCCCTCCTTACTTATCTACTTTGTGTCCCCTAAAAGTCGTATCACTTTGATAAGACATACTATGACAGTACTACCTATGTACAGTAGTAATGTAAACATTTTAAGTATTTAAGATATTGTGTCTCACTTGGGATTACATTTGATATATTATATCAATTATTTATGACCCAGTTGTTAAGATTGTTCTAAGAAGTCTGTAAGTCATACGTCACGGTTCATGTGAAATCTGGAAATTGTTCGTGACAGAAACCAAAGATTTGATCTTTTGATAATTACAAGATAGAATGTATAAGTTATAGTAAGTATTTAATGTTTATAGATATTAATTATATTATCCTCAAAACTTGTAAAAGGTTGAAAGGTTCTTATGTTGATTCTTTTTTTAAACTAGGAAAGGGGTTGAGAAAGAATCGAAAATCTGTCAATTGTAGAGACTAGTGGTTAAACGAAAAATTGTTTATTAAGACCTTTCGGACAAAAGGTATTACACATGTACTATTTGTTGTATACGTGTAATAAAGTAATTTAAGAATATTTTAAGGAATGAATGTAAAAAATTTTTTAATTATTTGGAATAAGAATTCCCTTCAAAATGTAAGTATCATTGTAACTCATCCTTCATACTTTCAGGGATGAATGGGATATAGGTATCAGAGGGGTTATAGTTGTATGAGTTGGTCTCATCATATAAAAAATATCAGGTACTTAGTGTTACTGTGTAATAATAGTGGATTACAAGTATCAAGTTGTGTAATCTCAAGTACGAACAATAAAATGTAATGAAACAACTGATTCCAACAGATCAGTTCCGATACCAAAAAGGACACCAGTACATACCTACACTCTCAACCTGACACTTCTTCCGACTCGTGGCTTCTTAACTACGAAAACGTGACACCACCTCTTCTGAGGACACTCAGGGAACATGATGTTCCTCTAGGTTGGTCAGGTAAGATTTCCTCTAGTTGGGCCCCTAAAGAAACCTTCCTTACTACGATTTCGACTTTGAGGTCATGAAACCGGTGGAGTACACTTCTCAACTGAGTAACCTTTTCTGAAACTACGACCCCCCCTAACCCCCGTCCTCCTCTTCCCCTACTGGGTCCTACTCTACCGACCTACCGTAGTGACTGAGCTACCTGTGCTCAGACTCACTTGAGACCCACAACCACTACCTGTCCCTCCGGACGGCACGACGCTAAGTACCCCAGCGTTTCTCAGCCTGTGCTGACTCGTTGACTTGACTTGATTTGACCTAGACTTGTTTATATATTACTGTATATAGGTGGTAGTATCATAGCATATCTTGTCAACGTCACGGGATTTTTAATGAGATTGGTAAGTGGATAGGGGGGTTGGGGACCGTTGGTGACTAGAAAAATGACAGAGGTATCAAAACGGAGAAGTCTTACAGTATATTAACCTTAGTACGTCATACATAGAAAGAGTCTAATCGAATAAAGTAAATCGTTATACGTGAATTCAAAGGAGGTACCGAACGACCGAGTAAAGAAAAATTTTGACCTATTATAAGGAAACGACCCTATACGGTGTCAAATAAATAAGTAAGTGGATGACTTCCTGTAGAACTAACGTAGGTCCAAAATCGTTAATACTTTTTTTCGACGATATTTGTAGACACACGTACAAAAACATACCTACATTCAAAAGTAAAGTAAAACCATTAATGGTTCCTCACACTAAAGATCTAGTATACAACTCATACGAAAATCGAAAGAATCTTTGACGGTTTGACGGAAGGTTTCATCGACATGGTGGAATGGATAGTCAAAATTTCTACTTCTTTAGTTCAGAAACTCGTCTTTACGTAGAAAGGTCTTAAGTATCAAAGTAATTAACTCGGTATTGAGTTTTAGTTCAAACAGAGTGAATGATTCCAGGATCTTTACGATCCCAGAGTACACTGAAATTTTATATCATTCAGATATTAATGTAATAAGTCGATTGGATTTACATGTTACCCTTCCTCTTTAACATCTGAATTTTATAAAAGATTCAAAATATTTTTACAACGTTTTCAAACAACAAGATAATATATTGATTTACGTAATTATTCAAAAGTGTAATTGAGATTCACCCTTACTTTATATTAGATTCGTATCTCCCTATGAAAATTAAGATATTTCGAGTGTACCGGTCACGAGATCATTACAGTTATAAAACCTAGACATATCTCTGTGACCGAAGGGATAACCAAGTCTACCATTTCTTAGACGGACGTTCCACCCTCTGGTCCAAACTAGGGACCCAACCCTTCGAGGGGACCTCTTCTCATGGACGAGATCATGAGAGCAGATCTCTTAAGGTATCTCCCTTGGGCTTCGTAATATCTCTGTAATTGTCTCTTCTATCGGTATCTTCTTCTTTAATCGTTTACGTCAAATTACGGAGTCAGTAAACCGATAAGACTACAGTTTCGTTTTCAGGTCCAATAACGTAAAATACGACGTAAATAGAACTGTTTTATCCGTCTTTTGCATTTGGTTTGGAATCCAAAAGAGTAAGTTAGGAATGAAAGAACGTGACTGAGGGGGATCTGACTTAAGAACGAATTAACAGGGGAACGAAGAGGAGGGTATCTGGTCCTTGTGTAATTGTAGATTATAGTTTCATGACTCAAATTTTTTTTTTTTATCGAAACTCCTATGATGGTCTGACTTGTAGTCCTGACAGTCGTCCTTGTCTGTCATCACTCGTTAAGAGGGTATAATACGTTATTTTGGTAAGTTAAAGACGTGTAACCTACGATTTCAACCTACGGAGACAACGACCTAAGAGAAAATTCCTTTTGTCACGAGTAAACCCACGATAAGGAACGAATATCAAGTTTTATGTCTTGTTGAACCCACAGATTGACACTTCAAAAATTAAAACCCGTGTCTCCCTTCTTTAGGACTTGATAAAAATTACTGAAGGAACTCCATATACTTTGTACATCATACTGTCTTTGAGTTTCTTATTTCATGTATTTTACCGTTTATATGTCTTTTTTTTACTAATTATTTACTCACCAAACATTGGACGTTTCTATTTACATTTATTATACATAAAAAAGAAAGGAATAAAAAGGTCTTATAATTCATACATTAAAATAACGAAGTTAGTGAAAGATTTTCGTAAAAAGTATAATTTTTCTTTTTTTCCCCCAATATTAATTTTTCTTTTTTTACTCCCATTGTTAATTTTTCCTGTTCCGACAATAACCTATATGTGGAATCTCTTCAAGTAAAAGGAGTAGTCTTGGAAATAAAATTCGAGTCAGTGTTATAAGAAACCAACTTGAAATATAAAGAGAATATAAAACGAGAGTCTACGTGTCTTTAAATGTTTCATCTAAAGTACTTTATTTAAGAGAAAGAGTCAGTAATTATTGACAAAGTACCTTGGATAATTTTATACCTTAAATGGTGCGTACACCTATTCTGGTGCTCCAATCTTCGTTTATGGTCCACACTAAAGGTTAGGGGTTTAACCACAATAAGTTTTTTATAAGACTTAGTCGTACTAAAAAATTTTTGATATAACTTTAGGGATGTTTTGATGTCCATTAACCTGTCATTTAATATTCCTGACTATTTTTCACTTTCGATCCTTGCGTACATGTGGACACCACCTAAGTACAGTTACATACCGTTTTGGTTATGTCATAACATTTCATTTTATTTCATTTTTATTTTTAATTTTTTTTTCTTTTTCACTTCCGATTTTGTATACGAAGGGTTCACCACGATCGTCATTTTTAGGAGGACGGTTACGTCATCTGTTCTACGTTCTCTACACTCATATCAGGACCCAACCCTTCTAGGGGACCTCATCCTTAACCGTTGGGTGAGGTGAAAAGAGTAGATCTTTTAAGATACCTGTTTCCTCGGACCGGCCGATGTCAGGAAACCCAGTGTTTCTCAGTCTGTGCTGACTCACAGACTCGTGGCTTTTGTATGACGAATATTATATATCCATGGTAGAAGGTCCCTTACTTTATATGAGGTATAGTTGAGTCTAAAGATTGCACAGACACAGATAAAAAAAATTGAAAAAAACAAAATATAACCTCATGTCAACTAATTGTTCCAACACAATCAAAGTTCATATGTCATTCCACCAAGTCAATATGTATATGGGTATAGATAAGATAAAGTTTAATAAAAGGGTTAATCCAACGATGTCTTATAACTCGTCTTAAAGGACACGATATGTCATCTTCCAGGACAGTGAATAGGTAAAATTTTTATCGTTATACCCCGAAGGGAGCACCGAGTCACTATTTCTTAGGTGGACGGTTACGTCCTCCGTACCAAAACTAGAGACCAGGCCCTTCTAGGGTGTACTGTTTCGTTTATTTAAGTACACAGTCTTGATGACTTGGATATGAGATCTTGGGTCCTTCGTGTCGATGACTCGGGTGCACAGTGTTGACGACTTCGGACACACAGGATCTCGGAGACGAGACGTCGTCCTCTCGGTGACGTTATTCGGGTGTGCAACTTTAATCTCTCCTCGGGGACGAGCGACGTTGATCTCTTTCGGACACGTCGTGGTTTCTAGGTCGTGTCAGTTTTTATTATTAATTTAGTCATTTTAAATTTTTTTTTATCGTTACACATGTACAGTTAGAGTTTAAGAGACTGATAGGGAAGGGGTTGTAAAGTAAGGAAGCATTTGTATTCAAGGAAAAATACAGACTAGGACGTTGGAGTAAGGACCCGTATATAGGTCACTTCCTGTATTACGTTTTCCTACGTACGTGAGGTCAGAAGTGACGTCGCGATAAATGTTGTCGGTTCTGTGTCTTCATTGGATTTACACGTAGTTGTCTCTTTAGTCATTTCTTCTACACCAGGTATATGTGTTACCTTGTAATGAGTCGGTAATATTTCTTACTTTATTACGTTAAACGTCGTTGTATCTACCTAAAACTCTAATAGTGTGACTCATTTCATTCAGTATCTTTCTCTTTATAGTACACTATCGTAAATGTGCGTTTTAGAAATTTTTTATTATGTTTACTTGAATAAATATTTTTTCTCAGACACAAATAATAAATGACGATGTACCTTAAAGAAGTACTTCAAGAATGTTACGTTAGATCTTAAAAAACATCACCTAGGTTGAGTATTGGTCGGAAATTGAAGACTTGAGAAAGGGTTACAGCTGTCATAGTTATTGAAAAGAGATTTCTCAAGAGAAAAAGAATAACATAATACATGGATATACGACAATAAACTAAAAGATTAAATTGAGACTTTTTATGTGACTTAGGTTTTAGAATAACTTATTTGTTACTAAATAAGTGTATAATTTTCTTATGATTTTTAAAGAAAACCAATCTAGATCTAAAAAATAAAAAAAGAGGATTATCCATTCTACATTAAACCGTCTTTATTAATTGTTACGTTGAATGTCTTGAATTAAAATTTTAATAACTCTAGAGATTTACTTTGATCTACTTAATTTTAAAGTTGTGTTACTAATATTCCAAAAATGGAATTAATGTCCAACCAATAGGTATACTATCACTATAGATTTTAACTACTGTACATAATTGTGGAACATTTATCTGGGTCAAATACCTTTACGATACCTTTGGATTGATTAGTTTTCCAATTTTTCGGGAAATTTTAAAAAAAGACACTGTCTATGTCTTTATAAATACTCGTCAAATCGTTACCGTTTGTTGTTTAGTGACCTTATCGATAATTTGTAAAATCTCTTTACTTAAATGAGAAACTATATACGTTACCTAACCATCTCACTCCAGTCTTTTGCTGTCAGGGTTTTAATAATGAGAGTTTCTTTAAGGAAAAGATCATTTGGTTTTACGGGAGGACATGTATACATCTAAATACTTAAATACAGTCTTATTTTAAATTTGACGTCAATTACTAACTTTATTTACAGTTACTCAAATAAAATATTACGTGTGAATTGTAACCACTTATATTTATGGAAATGAACAACTTTACAAATTTTTTAAATACTTCAAATATTTTAACGTATTTTCCTACGAATACACGATTAAAATCGCCTTTATAGTCCGAAATTTAGATAAAAAAAATTAAAAATAAAAATGAAACAAAATGAAATGTTATGACATAACCTAAACTTTGTACAAATATATAAACAAATATATGTATATTATATACATACCTACACTCTCAATCTGACACTTCTTCCGACTCGCGACTTCTTAACTACGAAAACTTGACACCACAACCTCTTCTGAGAATTCTCAGGGAACCTGACGTTCCTCTAGGTTGGTCAGGTAAGACTTCCTCTAGTCGGGACCCTAAAGAAACCTTCCTTACTACGATTTCGACTTTGAGGTCATGAAACCGGTGGAGTACATTTCTTAACTGAGTAACCTTTTCTGAAACTACGACCCTCCCTAACCCCCGTCCTCCTCTTCCCCTGCTGTCTCCTACTCTACCGACCTACCGTAGTGTCTAAGGTACCTGTACTTAGACTCACTTGAGACCCTCAACCACTACCTGTCCCTCCGGACCACACGACGCTAAGTACCCCAGCGTTTCCCAGCCTGTGCTGAATCACTAACTTGACTTGACTATTATATCAATAGTAATGTTTGGAAAGGTCTTTTATAGACCTTTCTGTAAAAGTTCGAGGATTGAGTGTCTTTAGATCAATTAGATTAGTGTGATCCTGGTGTCGGAACAGATAAAGTTACTTTGATTCGGTACGGGCGCCCCGTTGGGTTCTACCCGTCCAGTACCACCTCTCCAGACTGTCTTTCACCAGGTGACCTCTTTCCTTACCGTTTGGTGAAGTCATAAGAACGGAACTCTTGGGGTACTTGTCATACTATTCCGTTTTAATATCCTATGACTTTCTCCTTGAGGGGTCCAGTCATCCACGGGTTATACGATCACCTCCAGTCACCTCTTTATTTAGGTCTTTCTTACCTCCCTACCTCGGTTTCGTTTTTATTATGGGTCGACACCGACACTACCCACTATCTTCGTTCTAGACTACGGTATTTCTCGTTATAACGTATCCTTGGACCTTACAGTCCAGATACTTAGTTCCGTTTAACCTTCGCCAGTTTGTCCTCTACCGTTCTCACTTGCGGCTGTAAAGAAACCTTCCTTACTACGATTTCGACTTTGAGGTCATGAAACCGGTGGAGTACGTTTCTCAACTGAGTAACCGTTTCTGAAACTACGACTCCCCCTAACCCCCGTCCTCTTCTTCCCCTGCTGACTCCTACTCTACCGACCTACCGTAGTGACTGAGCTACCTGTGCTCAGACTCACTTGAGGTCCTTTCTCAGCCTGTACTGACTCGCTGACTTGACTTGACTTGACTTGTCATCGAAGATTATCCATCGACGTAATACCTATTAGAAATAAAAAAACATTTCGTAAATAAAAAACAGTTCATTATCATATACAGTGTTATATACAGAACAGTAAAATTACTAATAGTAAAATTTAGTACGAGAGAGAGATTAATTGTTATAATAATTTCTCGTTTGGAGTTATCCATTTTACATCCATTGATTCTTGTGGTAGTTGACAATTACAGATGTATAACGACTTCAGTCGTATGTACACTACGAGGGTTATTTGGATTTGTGGTAATAAAAAGGTCCTAATGAAAACGGGAGAGAAAGACGGACTTTTGGTCATTATTAACATTCGTCCATAAAATTTTTAAGGAAATATGTTACTAATAAATATTTTAAAGATGTTGATCTATAAAACGGTCCATTTCCTCTACTGTTCTATTTATTCAATGACAGAAACGAAGTTTTCTTAAGTTTCAGATTACTGTCTTTATTCGTGTATTTGTTTATTGATGTTCTTTGCACTGATCACATCTGTACTCATTCTCACTAATCTTGTAAAGACAAGAGATATCACGCGAAGAAAACAAACATGTAGTAACATAACATATAACTATGGTACCTAACAAGGTGACTCTAGTCTGATTATTTTACTCATACAGACCCAGAAAAAATTCAGGCAACACATAAATGTACAAGGAACTACTAACACTTTCGTCTCCACATCATTAAAAGGATAGTTTTACTATACGTATACTAGTTGTCAGAGATTACAGAGGTTGATACTCTCAAACTACTGTTCATTGACTATAAGACAAGATGTAACGATCGTACTATGGGTGTATTTTTTACTTTTTAATAAGTTTTCCACAAAATAACCCTCTTAAAATACAATATATTGGTTAAGTATTCATGATAAAGTAATTCATGAGTAAATAACAAGTTTCAGGTTTCACTTCAGAGAGTCATCACAGGTTAAGAAACCCTGGGGTACCTGACATCGGATAGTCCGAGGAGGGAGGTACCCTAAAAGGTCCGTTCTCATGACCTCACCTAACGGTAAAGGAAGAGGTCCCCTAGAAGGACTGGGTCTCTAGTTTACCACCAGAGGGTATAACGTCCTAAAAAAAAAAGAAACGTGTTAAATTAACGAAAATCCACGGAGAAATGTTACACGTTTCATGGTAGGTACAATAAACACACACCTGTCGAATCAAGTCGAATCTAACCTATTTCCTTTTCTCTCCGTATCTTTAAAATTTTAAAAGATAAATTTCTATTCTTTTTGAATCAAGAAAAAAAGGATGAAGACACGAGTCCTTGTTCAAAACATAGTATGTCTTTGAAGGTTTCATGTTTAACCGTACCTATCGTCAGTACAGGTTGTTAATGTTATTAAAGTACCCTGGTCATGTTAGATAGATGTTCCATGACATCAATTTTCTTTTAAAACGGTTCTAAGTTTGTACTACTTTCTATCATCGTGTACCGTATTTGTAAGTATATTATTTCTAGTGTCATCCTTTTCGATCACCTCCATGATATTACTTTAGTTACTATTATTTTACTTCTTCTTTCCATTTTACTGTCGTTTTTGACGACTATCATTACTCCATTTGTCTATTTTTACACTTTATTTGTGTACGACAAAAAATACGATTCAGATTTATTTTTCGTCTTTTTATTTTAGAAGTTCTAGTATTTATTTCTATACTCTACAAAAAATTTTTCACGTTTCTCGAGTCAACCGGATGCGACGAATAAGAGGAAAGTCAAGATTTGGAGGTGACAGTCTGGTAGGTTAGTTTGGTAGAATTTGGTTAAGTTACAATAATAGAGTCGTTGGAACGGACCTTCCGGTAAAGAACGTAAATTCATAGAGACGTACTTTTTGTCTAAGTGTTGTAGACCAGACTAAGGTAAAAGGAAATTAAAAGGAAAACAACGAAAAGATAAAATAAAGGAAAAGATTAGTACAAACAACTCAACGTTTATCATTAAAAGTGAGAATGGATACCAGAAATAAAGTGACAAATAAACACCCCAACCCCTAGATCCAACAACGAATTATAATCGACTTTGTATCATCAAACTACCTGATATTAATGGGAACGAGAGGAGTCAACCGTATGTAAAACAAAAGAAAAACTCATAATAGATGTGGTTATTTCATGACCTCAAAGTCGAAATGGTAGTCAGGAAGGTTTCTTGTGCGTCCTGACTAGAGGAAGTCTTACCTGACCAACCTAGAGGAACGTCAGGTTCCCTGAGAGTTCTCAGAAGAGGTTGTGGTGTCAAGTTTTCGTAGTTAAGAATCCACGAGTCGAAAGAAGTATCAGGTAGAGAGTGTAGGTATGTATTTATGACCTTTTTGGTATCGGAACTGATCTACCTGTAAACAACCGTTTCATTACAGAGACGAAAACTTATATGATAGATCCACCCAGTATTGAAAAGAAGGTTCCTCATTCACAGAATTAAAGTACCGACGTTAGTGGTAGACGTCACTAAAACCTCACGTTTTTTTATTTCAGACTGTGATAAAGGTGTTAAAGGGTAGATAAAGGGTACTTCACTACCCTGACCTACGGTACTAGAGTCAAAAGTCTTATACCTCGAAATTCGGTTGAGAAAATGAGACGAGAAAATGAAAGTAGTTCTCTGAAAAATCAAGGAGAAGTGAAAGACGGTATTCCCACCATAGTAGACGTATAGACTCCAATAACTATAAAGAGGGCCGTTAGAACTAAGGGTGGACACGAAGAAGGTCGGGTCGTAAAGAGTACTACATGAGACGTATATTCAATTTATTCGTCCCACTGTTATATGTCGGAACTGCATGAGGAAAAGGATAAACCTTGATCAACAACAAGGTACAGGTTTAGATTGACAACGAGGGACTGGACGTATATCCAAAGAGTTTTCCGTCCAGTGCACCAGACCATAAGGGTAGAGAAAGTCTTAAAAGGTGTCAAATAACACTAGGTGTGTCAGTTTCCGAAACCATATCAGTTATTTAGTCTTCATCTACAAAAAGACCTTGAGAGAACGAGAAAACTACTAGGTCGCCTACGACCGTTAAACTAGAGACCAAGAAGACGGTAAAGATTTTGGTTTAACTTGTAGACTTTCAAGTGACAAGTACATAGTGACTGCGGACCGAACCTCTTAAAACTCGTAATGAAATGATCGTACACTCTACTCGCGTTAACACGTCATCAAACTCATAAGAAACCGTAACGGAAAGAAACGCTAACCTTACTTTTGACTGGAAAAGATCGAGATACCGGTGACGACTCAAAAAGTTTAAACGACTGTATAACTCACGTCGTGCCAGTGTCGTAGTAGAAAGTCCTAAACTTTATCGAAGTGACCTTAAGGTAGTGGAGATGATCGAAACAAGTATCACTACGAAAGATTCCGGGTGAACTGAAGTGTTAGGTCCTACAGACCGAGATCCACTCACTAGTATGGTAGTACTGATAGAACCAGTACTTATAGAAAAGACATGTCAAGAAGACACATAAGAACGGTGGAGAAGAATTATAGAAGACGAAGACAATCTAGGTATGGTAACGACAGGAAATAACTCGGGTAGAAACGTACTTTACAAGGGAACCATAGAGATTAAAAAATTTCTCTAGAGATCAGAAAGGGTAAGACAACAAAAGGAGATAAAGAAACGTGACTAGTGACTCCTTCCGAAAGAATAGAGAGGAACGATAAGAAACCTTGAGACGTAAGTCTACGAATATAGAAAGGAAAAGAGGAAACGAAAAGTGAAGAGAAGAAAAGTGTCGATAAATATTCCGGAGAAGTGTCTCGGTAAAACGAAAAAACGTAAAGAAAAGGTACCCCTACCAGAACTAGGGACAGAGGACATGTTACAGTACTTGGAGGTAGGTATGAAGTCGTCCGTGAGATAGATAGTCTAGATCAGGGAATTTAGATAAAGAGTGAAGGTGACATAGTAGTATTCCCTAAACTAACTCCAGTATGAACTTACCAGATCACCAAAAGGAGAAGACCCACAAGAAACCTTCCTTACTACGATTTCGACTTTGAGGTCATGAAACCGGTGGAGTACACTTCTTAACTGAGTAACCTTTTCTAAGACTATTACCCTCGCTAACCCCCGACCTCCTCTTCCCCTGTTGTCTCCTACTCTACCGACCTACCATAGTGGTTGAGTTACCTGCACTCATACTCACTTGAGGCCCTCAACCACTACCTGTCCCTCCGCACCGCACGACACTAAGTACCCCAGCGTTTCTCAGTCTGTGCCGACTCACTGACTTGACTTGACTGTGGTTATTTTGTAGAGTCAATATTAACCGGTACTTATCAAACAGTCACTATGAATAGGTATGAATAGGTATGAATAGACTAAATAAAGAAGAGGATGTACACACGGAGAACGTAGAAAACAAGATCTTTAGAGTTATAATAAAAATTTTTTTTCTTTTCTTTTCTTTTCGACCCTGAAATGACAACCAGGTCACAGATCCTGAGACGTGAGGGTTACGTCCCTCAGACCCAAGCTAGAGACAAGTCCGATGATCTAGGGTGTACGACGTTGATACTAGAACATGTCGGTTCATTTATAAACAATTATGTTATTTTCAAAAAAAAAATCTTTTCGACTAGTAAATCTTCTTATAGTGAAATTATGTTTTCTTAGATATCCTCAATATTTTATAATAGTAACTTTACTACTTTGTTTTGAAACCGATATCAGTGTTTATTTATTTAAGTTTGTACACTGTGGAAGGTACGTAGTTTTAAAAGTGTACACCATGTACACACTGTCTCTGTATTGAAAGGAGGTTTCCAGGTACGTTAGTTTCGATACACAAGACAAAAAAAAAAAAGGTCATCAGTATATGTCTACACTCTCAACCTGGTATTTCTTCCGACTCATGGTTTTTGACTACTAAAGTTTAACACCACGATCTCTTCTGTGAACTCTCAGACAACCTAACATTCCAGTTTGGTCAGTTAGGATTTCCTTTAGTTGTGACTTATAAGTGACCTTCCTCACTACGATTTCGACTTCGAGGGTATTAAACCGATGGACTATTCTTCTCGACCAAGTAACCTTTTCTTCTGGACTACGACCCTTTCTAACTTCCACTTTACTCTTTCCCTTCCGTCTACGACTCTACACAATCTATCGTAGTGGTTGAGTTTCCTCTACTTAATCTCGTTTGAGTCCCTCTACCACCTCCTGTTGTCTCAGACCTCACGACGTCAGGTATCCCAACGTTCGTCCACCTGTGTTGAATCACTGACTTACTATTGTTGTACACACTTTTTCACTCCAGTAGTATTTTATCATAGTTTACTGTAATTTCCTGTTTATTTCTTCACCCGATAAAAAATGTAGTTTATAATCTCTATTGTAATAGTTTCATAGTAGACAATATATTATATAGTTCGGTTTTCCGTCTGAAAGAACCGAATAGTGGAACGGTATGNTGACTTGACTTGACTGTGGTTATTTTGTAGAGTCAATTTTAACCGGTACTTATCAAACAGTCACTATGAATAGGTATGAATAGACTAAATAAAAGAAGAGGATGTACACAAGGAGAACGTAGAAAACAAGATCTTTAGAGTTATAATAAAAAATTTTTTTTCTTTTCTTTTCTTTTCGACCCTGAAATGACAAGCAGGTCACAGATCCTGAGACGTGAGGGTTACGTCCCTCAGACCCAAGCTAGGGACAAGTCCGATGATCTAGGGTGTACGACGTTGATACTAGAACATGTCGGTTAATTTATAAACAATTATGTTATTTTCAAAAAAAATTTTTTCGACTAGTAAATCTTCTTATAGTGAAATTATGTTTTCTTGGGTATCCTCAATATTTTATAGTAACTTTACTACTTTGTTTTGAAACCGATATCAGTGTTTATTTATTAAAGTTTGTACACTGTGGAAGGTACGTAGTTTTAGAACTGTACACCATGTACACACTGTCTCTGTATTGAAAGGAGGTTTCCAGGTACGTTAGTTTCGATACACAAAAAAAAAAAAAAAAAAGGTCATCAGTATATGTCTACACTCTCAACCTGGTATTTCTTCCGACTCATGATTTTTGACTACTAAAGTTTAACACCACGATCTCTTCTGTGAATTCTCAGACAACCTAACATTCCAGTTTGGTCAGTTAGGATTTCCTTTAGTTGGGACTTATAAGTGACCTTCCTCACTACGATTTCGACTTCGAGGGTATTAAACCGATGGACTATTCTTCTCGACCAAGTAACCTTTTCTTCTGGACTACGACCCTTTCTAACTTCCACTTTACTCTTTCCCTTCCGTCTACGACTCTACACAATCTATCGTAGTGGTTGAGTTTCCTCTACTTAATCTCGTTTGAGTCCCTCTACCACCTCCTGTTGTCTCAGACCTCACGACGTCAGGTATCCCAACGTTCGTCCACCTGTGTTGAATCACTGACTTACTATTGTTGTACACACTTTTTCACTCCAGTAGTATTTTATCATAGTTTACTGTAATTTCCTGTTTATTTCTTCACCCGATAAAAAATGTAGTTTATAATCTCTATTGTAATAGTTTCATAGTAGACAATATATTATATAGTTCGGTTTTCCGTCTGAAAGAACCGAATAGTGGAACGGTATGATATCTGGACACGAAAGTAGACTTCTTTTAGAAATGGATGACGAGTCTTTGGAGATCCTACAAGACGTAGACTTTAGTCCTTTATAGTGGTAAGACTTTTGTATGAAGTTTTGTATATCGTCATCCCCGAAAAGACCACCAGGACACAGATTCTAAGGTTTAAGGCGCCCGGGTCTAAGTTAGGAACCAGTCCCTTGGCCTAGGGTGTACGGTGTTCATTCTCAAGTGTACGACGTGGACTTCTAAAACACACGGGGTTGACTCTGGTCCACGTCAGTTTATTTATGTGCTTTTTATTTATTTCCTTTCTTTTTTGTTTGTTCGTTTTTGTGTCCCGTCGCTATCCTGTGTCTCCTTAATTTCGTGTTTATTAAATACACCTAAATAAACAGTCTCACGATCTAATATTAAAACCGAGACGATGAATGATCAAGATATTTGAGTCTTTTGTTTGTTATAAAGAATTCGGAACCAAAGAAGTAATTGTTTTACCTCATTTATTCCAATTGTTAGGGACTCCGACGACATTTATGATTTATTTTTATATGTATTTTTCGTGTCACGGACCTAGATTATTCGTAAGTTTATGTCAAATGGGAACTTGTTGTACTCAAGTTTAACATCTCCAGGTTAAAATACATCTAAAAAAGGTTTTTTATCATGATGTCTTGATGTGTCAGACACCAACACCTTGGAGTCGATGCCTCCCCATCCCTTCCGGGAACATTTTAATATGAACCTATAAGTTGACGTGACCCCAACCGTGGAAATTGGGTGTTTAAAAAGTTACCGATTGACATAATAATTTACAAACATAAAACTAAAACGTCTAATCAGGGTAAACATTTAATCGAGGAAAGAAGTAAGTATCACCATTTATCTTATTGAGAAAGATAGGTAAGTGAATTACATATGTACTACTAAACTATACGTATATGTATCACTTTACTAATGATATCAGTTCGGTTAATTGTATAGAAGGGTGTTCCAATAAAAAAACACACACTACTTTCGTGGACTTTAGATAAAAAATCGTAGATAGAACATAAGTCCTCTCATAATCATTTATATTAGTAGTACCGACATGTAATCGAGAAATCTCAATAAGTAAGTTGTAATGACGTTGAAACATTCGAAATGGTTGTAGAAGGGTAAATGGGGTAAAGTTGTCGAGGTTCATTGGTGGTAAGATCAGAGATGTAACAATATAAGGTGCATACTCACTATGATCCGTCATATATGGACAGAGACCGAATTAAGGGAATAGGAGGTCCAAGTGGTTATAAAAGTCTTTACCGTCTAAAAAGAAGAAAGAGTACCGTCTTGGTATCAGGTAACATATATGTATATGGTGTGGAAAAAGAGATAAGTAAGTAACGGGTCGTGAATGCAAACAAAGGTTTAGAACCGAGAGTAGTTATTACGACGTATTATACTTGTACGTCTATGTCTGTGCATGTTATTACTTGTACGTCTATGTCTATACAGACTTTAGGACTAAAGTAAAGGAAACCTATATACGGGTCTTTACCCTAACGACCTAGTATAATATCAAGATAAAAATTAAAAAACTTCTTAGAGGTATGACAAAAAGAATTACCGATGTGGTTACACGTAAAACTAGTCGTTATTAGTTCCCAGGGAAAGAGGTGAAGGAGTAGTTATGACCAATAGAAAACAGAAAAAATTACTATTAGTGAAATTGTTAACACTCCATTAGAGAGTAACACCAAACTAAAGGTAAAGGGACTTCTGATCGTCACAATTATTATAATAGTATATAGATAACCAGTAAACAAGTTCAGAAAACGAGTAAATTTTTAGACCAATGACCAAAAGAACGTTAAATTAATGAACACGGGAAAATATATAAACTTATAATTAGGGAGGGAATATTCCATTTAGAAAACGTTTATAAAAGATGGTCAATCGTCTGACAGAGAAGTGAGACTACTAACAAAGGAAACAACACTTCTGCTGGAAGTCCAAAGTTAAGGTATACAGATCAAAACGAAAACAATTGACACGAAAAGTCAAGTAGTAGTGTTTTCACCACAGGTCTAGTTACAGTTTTTCTGAAAAGGGATAAGTTCTTCGAAAAACGGATAGTGGTAAATGAATAAATAACTAGGGTCATAACTCCCATTTTGTAAGTTTTACCTTTTCATGAGTCACATGTATAATAGTAAGGAGTCAAACTTTCGTGTAAATTTCTCCGTTAATTTTATGAAGAGTTGTTTTCGGATTGATTAAAATAGAGTGTACTTGGACCTCATGGGGATCTATTTTAGTGGACTAATTGTGTTACCGACAATAATATATTATGATATAAATTACAATGAATATTAAGTCTCTTGTATTGTATTAGTGGTTAGGTTATCCATGTATCATAATTTCTCTTGTATGATTTACATTAATAAACTAAAAAACTAATAGTTTCGATAACTAATCAATGTATCTCAAATAATTACGAGACCGAGAAGTATAAAGAAATCAACAAATAGAGGGAAGATCTGATACTCGAGGAACTCCTTTTTGTGACAAAGAAGGAGGAAATAACTTTGAAGTCTTTGTCCTAGTAACAGTGTTAATGGTTTTATGAGTTATTTTCAACGATTTTACTTTTGTTTGTTTGTTGACATGGAATCGTGAAAGAATGTAAGAATAAGATAATAAAAATATTTAATATAACAAAAAAGTATCAATTATATATTTTTCATTGTCTTTGGACTTTATAATAAACATTCTGTCCATAACATATTATAAAATAAATATATGCATCATATAATAAATGACCTAAAGATAATTACTGACAATTAAAATTCCATTTGTTATTAATGTAAAAAAGTTTTTAGAACCGAAGAACTGAACGAAAATTAGGAACGATGTGTCGAGATCGAATATGGATTGTTTGAGAAACTATCTTACAAGTTGTACTTTTGGATTCCAACATCACATTTTAATCCATTATATATAATTTACTAAACAGACCGTAAACAGTAATTACACGTCAGTTATTTAGTACTACAATAATAAGTTAATTATTTCCATAATGAATTTTTTCTTTAAACATCACTCTACTCGAGATTTACTTCAAAATAATTGATATTTGTCGAACAGATTAAAGTTGACGAACGATAAAAAGAAACGTAAAAATTCCTCCACTACTACAAAGAGGTCGGTACTTTACAAAGACTTACTTTAGTCTAACTAAGAGTGACTATAAGAATGTAGGTAAACACAGGTTACAAGATCAACACACTTCTTTAAGGATGTGTAATGTGTTGAGTTTTAGTATATCTGTAGAGACCTTGTAAAAGAGACCTTTGAAGTTGAAAGAGACGGATTGTGACGATAGCGTAAAGAGTAAGAAAGTGACGTGAGATATAATATTACATGATCTGAGTCTACGGAACACAAGGACATAGTACGACGTGACCAAACGTTCTACCAATGAAAAGAGCCGTACGACAGAGAATTTTGTTCGAAATTTCATTTAGGGAACGGAAATATTAAACGAGATTGAGATAAGACGACCAGTTTTATAACCACTGACCTGAACAATCCCAACAAGGAGGATCGACATGATTGGTTGTATCGACAAAACCAGTGTATAACTTTCATTGTAAAAATGTCTGACTGAGAAGGTGAATTTATCTGCAAAATTGAAAAATCGAAAAAGACATGTCATCTTACTCTGTAAATAGGTTGTGGTACCAAACATCTCCGTTTTTGTATAAAAAGACGTTTACGACAGACGTCATAGTAGAGAGACCTTTCTTGTAGAACAAGAACAGTAATCCTATCATAGATTACTGTCGATCAGACTTATTCTTTCTCTGACTCTTGTACGTTCTTAGTAAAGGTCCTTACAAAAGGTTGGCTTACGTAGGAGGACTGAGGGTCATATCCGGACGATGGGAAAACTCCCAGTCGTAAATCTTATCCGTCCTCAAAATTGGGTAATCACATTACGTCTATATTACTAACTCTACAAAATTAATAAGTAAAGGGGTAAAAATCCTTGAGAGGAAGTAATTGTGTCTTACTCTTACCTTACGATTTATGACATCCCGAAAATTGAGGTGACTACCCATAAAGGGAGAGGTATAGACGCATTACACACTCTAGATATTCCAACAACGACATGTCTATAAGACACACTGTCCCTTTTAGTGAGATATACTAAAAAAAGACATAGTTGGACGTCAATAAATTTGGGTCTTAATATATTCTTTTCAGTAGTATCAATATTATTTTGGGATTAAACTCATGAACATACAAGTTCCATACCACCGAGACTTCCATTTCGTAGACGGACGTTACTCCCTCTGGACCCAAGCTAGGGACCCAACCCTTCTAGGGGACCTCTTCCTTTACCGTTGGGTGAGGTCATAAGAGCGGACCTCTTAGAGTACCTGTCTCCTCGCACCTGTCAGGTGCCCCAACGTTTCTCAGTCTGTACTGACTCGCTGAAGTGAAAGTGAAAGAAAGTATAAGTTCCATATATACATGTACATGAACATACATATTCTTTGTATGTGTCATGTCTATATATGTTATATGGCCGTAAGTATAACAAGTATATAAACTTAAAGGAAATTGACAGGTTTCTTGTCTACATTTATTAATGATAATAATGGAAGTAAGAATAGGTTCTTTGTCTCCGTTTGGCTTTAGTTTACCGAATAAGGTTCAAATTTACGACTATCCACCATCTCGACCCTAACTTGGGTCCGTCAAGTTTAGTTCTCGAAAACGAGATTTGGTAAATAAAGTACGACATTGAGATAATACAGTAATTTTTATTACGATACGTATACAAAAGGTACTGATAAGTCCTTTTATTCGTATATGGAGGGAGTGTATTTTACATCTGACACAACTATACAAAATGAGAGAATTACAAATTTTCGAAAGTCTTGTTTTAAAAGAAAGTTTCCTGAATAGATCTTGAGTACTTTGACAAGACAAAACAATTTGTTGATACCTAAATGAGAAACCTCTCGGAGAGACTATCCTTATTTACGGATAGCGGACTGAAAGATTCTTATAGTTTGTGGACGTTTGTTTAAATACACTACTACCCTTTGTAGGTTAATGAAAGTAGTCTTATGAAAGAATTTTCACGTAGTATATCCCTTAAATTTATTGACACGAATTTTGTTTCTTTTGTTCTTTCCTTCTAATATTAGTTAAGTAACGAAAATAATACCTGAGAGTCGAGATGGATCTGGCGTAGATTTTTTGGTATAAAGTCACCGTAAATGATGATAAGTGATGAGATGAGAATTCTGTCGGATATGTGTATAGTTTCCCTACCCGGATATATATTAAAGTGTACTACATCCTTCTTATTAATTATAGTTATTATTATATTTCTTCGAGACTTGTAACGTCGAAAAAACTAGTGAGGATTATAAACTGATCAGGATGAGAGAATAAAGAAATTAATCGATACCGAAACTATGAGCCGTATATAAATAAACTTCGATTCTCTGGTGAACTTGTTGAAAGTCTATAAGTTTCTGAAAAAGTGAGTAATAAATCTCAAGATAAGAGAAAGTTTAAGATTTAAAAGTAAAACATATATAAAGAGTAGAAAGTTCACCACAAAAAAAAAAGGGGAAGTTTACGTTTTAATATCATGTAAATTGGTAAAGAAAGGGATCTATTTCATATCCCAACCGGTATTTCAAATAAACTCAAAAAGGTATTTTGGAGTTTGTTTAAAACCGGTTGGGTCATGTACAGTAGAAAGTCAGGATTTAATCTTCGAAGGTGAGGGGTAAATAAGAAAGTTGTTATGAGAACAAAAAAATCATTTTTACTGGAACCGTTAGTTGTAAACATAATTTCTTTAAGTTTACTTTTACAGTTACTAACATTAAGTCTACAAAATACTCATGTAATTTGAAAAATTTCCTTGAAGTGACTTTTATTTACATGTTGAGAGTCTGACCTTACCCCTCTATAAAAAGTCTCTCAATTGGAGTGATGAGGAATAGATATATCCACCCCCAAATCAGAGGTTCGGTACGGGTTGAGAATGATGGGGTACCTGACATCGGGACGTCCGAGGAGACAGGTACCCTAAGAGGTCCGTTCTTATGTCCTCACTCAACGGTAAAGGAATAGGTCCCCTTAGAATGACTAGACCCCTAGTTTGGTTCCAGATGACTTAACGTCCGTCTAAGAAATGGGTGACTCAATGTTCCCTTCGGGAGTATCGAATAGACACATTCGTCGAGTGTTTGTGTGGATAGAGTGTGACGTCTGTGTAATCTTCTTGTCTGTGACGGTCACCTGGGATTTCAACTTTATCTTACATGTTTTATTGGCGTCTTAAGGAACCGTAAAGAGAAAACGATTCACCCGTGTAATAAAATTGTGGTAAGGTTTTTTCTTTTTTTTTTACTACCTTAAAGACCGTAATAAAGTATTTGGATTAGTACTGACCAAGTTTTGACCATTTCCTCATACAGTTCCGACATATGACAGTGGGACGATAAATTGAAGAAACGTCTCATGTAGTACACTTTACGAGTCGACCTACTCCGTGTTCGACTTTAGTTCTGTCGTCTCCCTTTATAGTTATTGGAGTCTATACGTCTACTGTGGTGGGATTACTGTCTTTCGTTTCTCCTTAATTTCTCGGAGAACTAGTTCCACTTTCTTCTCTCACTTTTTCGACAGAATTTTAAGTTGTACGTCTTTTGATTCTAGTACTGTAAGTCGGGGTAGGGAAGTGTCGTTCATCTACTCCTTTTATACTTTTATCAATATCTGAAATCAAAGAACCCGAGGTTTTAGTCACGTCTACCACTGAAGTCGATACCTTAATTTTCTACGAGGAACCTTCTTTTCGATACTGTTTGGATCTGTCGTATAATTTTTTGTTTCTGTACGGAAACGACTATTTCCATTCCAAAAAGGTTATCAGTACATACCTACACTCTTGACCTGGTATTTCTTCCGACTCACGGTGTCTTAACTACGAAAACTTGACACCACAACCTCTTCTGAGTTCTTAGGGAACCTGTCGTTCCTCTATTTCGGTCAGTCATAATTTCCTTTAGTTGGGACTTATAAGTGACCTTCCTGACTACGACTTCGACTTGAAGGTTATGAAACCGGTGGACTACGTTTCTGGACTGAGTGACCTTTTCTGAGACTACGACCCTTTCTAACACACGTCCTCCTCTTCCCCCACTGTATCCTACTCTACCAACCTACCGTAGTGGCTGAGTTTCCTGTACTCAACCACGTTTGAGGTCCTCTGTCACTTTCTGTCCCTTCGGACCACACAACACCAGGTACCCTAGTGTTTCTTACTCTGTTTTGGTTGACTGACCTTTTGTTGTTCGTACTGACATAGTTCAAATGAAGATAACTGTAAAAGACGTATTAGATAGACAAAGTACACATGGTCTATCAATTGAACATAGATCTTTGTACCGATTGTTCTCACTGAAGTTTGTCCTTTCGGCTCCCTTTCAGTCTTTCATTTTTATTTTTAATTTTTTTTTTTCTATGTACCTTATTACTCTTCTCCGGTTTCCCTTTACAAGACTTATACTCTTAAATACGACGGGTTTGAAACGAAGTACGACGACTGGGTGAATTATGTGAAGCACTTGAGTGTGGATTGGAGTAAAGTAGGAGAGTTAGACTTAAGATAATTATGTGTCTTAAAGGACTGGTGATGTTCGTTACATGTTTTCCCAGTACTTACTTGAACTTCCAAGAAGGTCCAAATCATCAAGGACACCTCTCTGGTCCTCTCTATTATATTAATGTTATTTTATCATGTCGATCTATATAACCATGTCACACTTTCTATATTGTATAGTAGTAGTGAAAACTAAGACATCTTATAGAAACACTTGTGAAACCCTTTATTCTTGAGTTTTCTATTGAAACTATCGTCATTCTAGTATTGGTATATTATCTAGTGACAGAAGATCCAGCTCAGTGATGTGTCTGTAAACTAAATAAATGTTTTTATCTTTTTATTCTGACTTCCAACTTTCGAAAGAGAGGTTTTACTATAATCCAGTATAAGGTTTTGAAATGTTTCGTTGAAGACTTTAGTTCGCGGATAAATATGTTTTAGAGGATTCATTCGGGAAACCTCACGAGACTTAATCAGTCAAGATGAGAACCTTTGAAGGTTTGAGACCTATGTGACTCCCTGGGTCTAGAAAGGGAGATAAGAGAAGGATAATGGATACAAAAGTGAGGAAGTCATCGGACTTAAAGAGGGACGATGAGACTAATTTATTAGTCACGATTTTTATCCGTTACTTGTATGGCTATTTATGTAAACATAAAAAATTTTTCTAAAGGATTTCCCTTACAGGATTAATATTTTACGATGTTAACTCCTCAAAATATTCATTTATGTAAATCTCTACTGAGACGGATTTCTTGGTCTAGTTTTTTATTTTTATTTTTGAGTTGAAACCGGAACCCTATTTGGAATTACTTTTATTAACAGGAAGTCGACCTCAGTTATAGGGTCTGGACGAACAAGAAGTCTTATAAAGATAGACGTCTGTCCTGGTGAAAGGAGTTAGGTCGTCTTTGTGATATAAAATCCCTAGATGGAACTATTGAGTCAACTATTTCTTAGGTGGACGTTACGTCCTCTGGGGCAAAACTAAGGACCCAACCCTTCTAGATGATCTCTTCTATCTGATGGTGAGGTCATAAGAACCCGAAGGGAACACCGAGTCGACCATTTCTTAGGTGGACGTTACGCCCTCTAGACCCAATCCTTTTAGGGGGTCTCTTCCCTTTCCGATGAATGAGGTCATAAGATTGGACTTCTTAAGGTACCTGACGTATCAGGTACCACGGAGTTTCTCAACCTGTTTTGATTCGTTGAAAGTGTACGTGAAAGTGAGTTCAGATTGAGATCCTTTTGCTTCCAATTAAAACGTTGGCTCATAGTTCAGTTCTCATACGATCAGAATGAGACTATAGTCTGGACTCCGAAGACGTAGAACCGGGGTACTGAAATAGAACATCTAAGAGGAGGTCCTACTCCAAGGAAGAGTAGGACTACCCTAGGTTACATGACTATCGACGGAAGTACTGAAGGAAATGGAGAGGCGTATAATGAACATGGAACCAAGAAACAGTGATACGAAGGACATGGAAGATCTTATTAGTGTAAATTAGAGACAGTCCTGTAAGAACAGGGTCTACTAAACGGGTATAAAAGTCGAACACGGGAAATGATGGTAGTGATCTATAATCTAACGTAGACGGTCTCACCGTGAAGAACGAGGACCTTATCCGTGACACAAAGATTCCATAGCAGATTAGGATCACAACCGGAATTTTACGGACACAAAGGGTTTCAAATGAGAGGGTCATTTGTAAGTCCTACTCAACCTGAAGATTTCTGTTGACTCGAAAGAAAAAGAAGACATTTATTCTCTTATCTCTAGACTGTCCACTCCACTTAGGGGGTTCTACCGGATCAAGTATTAGCTTTCTCTCTACTCTTATATTAAGTCAAGGTAGTAAGGATCCCCAACCCGAGGAGAGAGATGTGATAAAACCTCTAATTACTGTCGTTCTACGGTACGGTAAGAAGTTGGTTCAAATACATTCTTTCACTTGTATTTGTTGTACAACTGAACGGACTGAAACTTCACCTTCTTTTACAATTAAATCTAAAGGAATAAATATCCTATACACTGGGTTTCCTTTATAAATCGAAGAGACTCGAAGTCAAAGAAGAAGACAGTTAAACATCTATTATTACGATATAAACGTTTATTACAAACTTTTAAAATTTTCTACACAAATACAATACACGAATTCTAAAACAGACCATTTTTCATCCGGAAATCATTCATTATCAATGGGAGACCACGATTTAGAAAGGTGTATGGAATTCATTTTAGTAACTCAGAATTTTGCGTTCGGTCTTATAATTCGTTTTATTACATTTTGATCGACACGTATTCTGATTCAAGAGACTTACAAATAACATTACTTCGACAACTCTTATGTCCTTACGGTGTCTCTGTAACGTCGAAGTCAAAGTCTGGTGACATTGTTTTGCTTCTCGCGTTATTTCACTCGTTGTTTACAAAAGAAACGGGTCACGCATACTTTCAATACAAAGGTGAGAGATGACATCAGATAATTCACACGTTATCGTAAAGTAGGTCTTTTGTTATATGTGTGGAATTAAATTTTGTGGAACAACTATTTTTTACGAGTCGTAATAGACTCGGTAGTCACTCAGTGATAGAAAAGCGACTACCTTCCAGAACAGAACTACAACTACCGCCGACTGACTAGTCCCACCACCGACGATTTCCAACACACGTAGACCCCGTCCCATAGTTAAAGAATTTTATTCTGTTCTCATTTAGACCAGTGTGACTAACTGAGAAGGAGAATGTTTCCTAACGAGACATTGGACACTACAACAAACTGTCCTAGAAGGAGTGTCATCTTGAAGAAAGTTTTAACCTCGGTTAGGAGAGTTTGAGACAGGGACACAATAGTTGATTATTCACTTCACTTTCAACTAGTCAGTACGGGCTGAGAAACTTTGGGGTACCTGATATGTCGGGTACCTTAAGAGATCCGGTCTTATGACCTCACCCATCGAAAAAGGAAGAGGTCTCCTAGAAGGGTTGGGTCCCTAGATCGGGTCCAGAGGGTGTAACGTCCGTCTATGAAATGGTCGACTCGTTATTCCCTTCGGACGGAATAGTTGATTTAAATCCATGATAAGATTTAGAAAGTAACAGTAAAGTTGTCAGAAGTGTCGTAGAAGTGTTCCTCACCTAAGATAGAGTTATTTAGTAAATAAGGTGTAGGTATTCTTCATTGAGGAGTAGGCAATTACAAAATAATACTCTAACGTCGTTAAGACAGTGAAGAAGGGTCAGAGGTAAAGATTAAGATCAAGAAAACACTAAAGATGAGGTAAACGTCAATGAAGGAGGAGGACTTCAGAACTTCGTGAGTTTCAGTAGTTACTCCCAATGTTAGTTGAAGAAAGTTTGAGGACAATTACAACCCTAAAACTGGAGAAGGGTATTTGGTGTTTACAAGAATGACCGTAGATCTTACCACTTAAGAAAGGTCTTCCAAAAGTTAAATGAAACGGGTCTAAGTAGTCTCCTTAGTATTAGATTCCGTCGAAAACAGAATTTTTTAGATAAAGAATTTACTATTACGGACTTTCAGTTTAATTGACGAACTAAGTACCCGACGTCTTGTCTCCGACACAATCGTCCGTACTTTTGTATGTAAAGGTAGTCTCGAGGACCCACTGGTCCACTTAAAAGTTACTTTATTAAAAAAAGAGGAGGAACATTCATCCAGAATTGTCACTCGAATTTTATAAGTATTTGATATAACGTTTGTCTCCCCAACAGTAGTTCCTAAAGACCAAGTAAATATGTTCTGTCAATCTTACGACGACGACGACGACGACGACGATTCAGTGCAATCAGGACAAGTTGAGACACGTTGGGGTATTTGCCGTCGGGTTGTCCGAGGGGGCAGGGACTCTAAGAGGTCCGTTCTTATGACCTCACCCAACGGTAAAGGAAGAGGTTACGTACTTTCACGTTTTACTTTCACTTCAGTCAGTCAGGACAGACTGAGACACGCTGGCGTACCTGACATCGGGTGGTCCGAGGAGGTAGGTACCCTAAGAGGTCCGTTCTCATGACCTCACCCAACCGTGATTTAAATCGTATAAAGAATTCTCAGAATCCTAAAAGTCTTTCCACTTAACAAAACCGAAGTGGAATCAGTGTCTACGAAATAGGGATTGTATTCTCGACCGGACAGAAAACTTTGAGACTTTAGTCCGTAACTGAAGAGGAGAGGTCCATCTTTAATGTTCTACTGTAGAAGAAGGTTATCTTACTACGTAACGGATGTGACTTTTTAGTTAACAAAACACCTCGGTGAAAGTGAATAATATTATAGAATCGATCTAGAAGACCCATTTAACGACATCGAAGATGTAGTCATGAACGACGAAGTGAAATGTGAAAATACAATACCTCTATCGAAGAAAGGAATTTGAAGTACTTAGTTGGAGACGATCGAAGTTTGGAAAGAAGACGTCGAAGAAGTGGAGAGTGTCTTAACTCCTCTTGATACTACAATAAGACCTAATCTGAAACCGACTTCGCTTTACAGGTCGGACAAAAGTAGAAGATATATCTGACGAGTGTAAAAGAGGTATTGTCATTATTCTGATAAAGTGAAAGAATAGTAACTACACAAGAGACTTCGTCGTAAAAATTTAAAGGAAGTTCTTGAAAAGAACCGTAAGGTTTGAAACGACAAACCACATTCTCCAGGTGGTAGACAAAACCGAATATTGTAATGAAGGAGTGATTTGAATTAGTGATGATCGAAAACTAAATTTCACTCTCTATGTGTTGACAAGGAAAGTTTATCTTCGGTAACATCCCAATGATTAACCGGATTAAAGTTATAACATAGAGTCTCCAATCCCTCGGGACTTCCCTTTCTCTTTCTCTCTACTTCTTTTCCGATCAACGTTACGGGTTTTTGTATAGGGACCAAAACTTTAAGTGACAGAATGTACTTTTACCAAGTACCTCGGGGTTTTGTTAATGTTGTCATTGTAAATTTTAATGATCGGTGTCTAGTAGTATTGTTTATTTTATTATTATTATTTACTAACTTTTTAACACTCTTAATGGTTTTACACTGTGTCTCTGTCTTTCACTCGTTTACTACAACCTTTTTACCGTGTATATCTGGACGAGGTACGTCCTAACGGTGTTTAGAAGGCAAACATATTTATTTTCTTTTTCGTTTCTTGGAGTTGTAGACGTTTCACATTATTTTACTTCATACGGACATAAGTTAAAAAAATTAAAAGAAAAAAGAAACTAATATCAAAAGGAAAACGAAACAGTTTTGATCGTAAATAGTCATTTAATTTAAACGTAGTAAATATAATAGAAAATTTTATTAAAAAGATATCAATATTTTATTAATACTTACATTAGTAATGAGACCCCACTAAAAATATATTTATGTCGGAATTGTTTAAGTAAATTGTTCTTAAATGTTCTAAATAGTAGTCAATACTTATTAAAACGATAAACTCTGTCTCACGATTGGTCCTTTCTATTTGAAGAATTGTGTTGTTTCGGATGTAAGGTAATTTCTCCTGATTATTGTTGTTGTTTTGGGGGTTTGTTTGTTTTTACCCCCCTACCTCTTCATGTTATTAAAGACTACTACTATTGATGACATTTCTTTTATTTCAGTCCATTTATTTGTCTTTCTTATACCCCTTACGTGCTTATGACCTCACTCAATGGTAAAGGAAGAGGTCCCCTAGAAAGACTGAGTTCCTAGGTTGGGTGTAGAGAACGTGTGGGACGTAACCTGTTGTCTAAGAAGTCGTGAACATGGTAGACCCTTCGGATACACACACACACACACATGGATAATATATACGTTAATATACCGAATATATTAAAATTTATTCCATAGAATCTAACTAAGAGTCTTTGACTAAAAAAGAACTCTTTGACGTACGTCTAAACAACTCCTCAAGAGGGTTTCTATGTGGATCTTTCTTTGCTCCTTTCATCTTGAGATGCTTTCCTGTTCAACTGGGTGACTCGAGAGTTCACTATGAGTTTCGTGAGACCTCGGATAAGCTTAAGAGGGTCTAACTCCGTTCCTTAATTATATATGTAGGAGTATATTTATAGTAAGTCAGTGACTGATGTCCAGTGGTGAACTCTCCGTCGTATTGAAACCCTTTCCCTCAAAAGACGTCACTTTCCACTCAAGGTCCACCCCCTGTGTTCGTACTCAGTGACCGTTGACTATAAGGATCACCGATCCCCTGACGACGTCTCAAGGACTTCTCCTACCTCCTGATATCCTGGATGATGTCAGATGTGGATTATTGTGAATCCAAATGAACAAAGAGTATCATTCAAGTGATATAGACCCCTACCGAAGAGGAGCATGGGACCAAGGGACCCATTGAGTGTACATTTCTTAATCACTCTACTTAATGTCGGACGTGATTACTTCAACAAAGACTCCGACATTGCTTCCAACTGGCAACAGAGATAGTACTGAATAAGATAAAAGAGGATTAGGAATCGGTCGCAGAGACGATTAGTTTCGTCGTACGTACCACTCTCCTAGGACTGAGTAGGGACTCTGTAGGTTTGTGAACGAATGGGATGGAGGGGTCCAGTGTTGATAAACATAAACAGATAAAAATTTTTAATTTAGAACCATACTTTTATGGTTCTCTGAAGTTCTGTAGAATGTTTAAAGTTTGTATGTTTGTAAGAGACGGGGTTTATACCGTGTATCGGGATGGAAGGACAATTTGTCCTAATTAATGAAGATGGGTATATAAATGAGGTAAAAGATAAACGACCGAACCGGATTCATGATGATTTACTTTACTTATTCTGACCGTTTCCTCATCCTTTAGTTTTCAAGAACAAACTAGTACAATTAAGACTTTACAAGTATGTATGTACGGTCATTCGTTTCTACAGTCTGTTCACCGACCTATTGTTCAGGGTCGGTTCCCGTTTCCAACTCTGATTACAATTTGTTATACCTCAGTAGTTCAAAGTCTGACTAATAACCTTACCCATCGAGATTATTATGACTTCTCTTTTTTAGTCACCTTTACTTCTCCAGTCCAATGACCTAACAAGTAGACTTGTTTACACTTAGTTTACCTTAGTCCTGTTTTCTTTTGTCACCTTTCCTTCAGCCTCTAAATATACGGTTAGGAGCAAATTACGTTCGGTTATAGTAAATAACGAATACCTTATAATAAACCATTTTTAACTCTTTTTCTTACTTAAGGTAATGATTTATCAAATTCATTACGGTTCCAATTTCTTTCAATTTATCCAGTTTGTTAAGATCCTAAAGGACTTCATGAATGATATAATTATAGATTTATGTGTTTTCACTCTATTTTATATACCTTATAAGGTTTGAATAAGTAAAAAGTCACTAATAGAATATCCTGATTGTAAATGTTCTTTGTATGGTTCCTTTATGATTAGTTCTGGAATCTCTACATCCAGTGTACCTAGAACTTTTGCACTATTTTGAAAATCAAAGAAAGTAAACTTTTGTATGACGCACGTGTGTGTGTGTATATTTCAAAAGTGTAGTAGTATGTCAAGTTCGTTTGGTACTCTGAGGAGGCACCTCGGATCCAATGTAGATGGAAGACGAAAACGATGATTATAGACCAGGTAACTGGTCA
Organism: Capra ibex; assembly: GCA_006410555.1. Lineage (NCBI taxonomy): Eukaryota > Metazoa > Chordata > Mammalia > Artiodactyla > Bovidae > Capra > Capra ibex. The sequence continues at coordinate 19,934,006 of SJYO01035988.1, read as the reverse complement.
TGGTACTCGTACTGAATCGTGAACAATCTATACATCTCAAAGTCGAGGGTAGAACCTAAAGGACTTAGTCTTGGACTTAAAAGTTTTCTAAGAGTGCACTGGACACGATATAAGTTCGCCCTTTTCGGGACGAAATCTTCTTTCCGTATTTTAATTAAAAGTATGAGTTACTTTTTTTTTGGATAGTATATAGTGATCTGTTAAAGTTATTGAAGTTTGTAAAAAGACATAAAGAGGGTCTAAAAGTGGGACTAAGTTTAGTCGACTCCTTAAGAGGGTTTCTATATGGATCTTTCTTAACTCCTTCCATCTTGAATTAGTATCGACCCTTAATCCAGGAAATTAAAATGGTGAAAATATCTTATTCATTGTCGTTTAACCATAATTGGTGAATAATAAACCATGTTCGTTACCTCGAATTTCTTCGTGTAAGAACATTCAATTATGATCATTCCATACTAAATGTTTCCGTATCTTTATATTAGTTTTCTCAGAAGTATAAAGAAATTTTCAAATTTGTCGGTACTTTAAGGTAATGGATCTTCCAATCTGTCTTCACCGTCACAAACCCACAGGGTATTACCTTTCACAGTCAAACATTATTGTTTTGTGTTCCAGAAAGAATGTCTAAATACAGAGTAACGTTAAAAGGTACACAGGTCTATGGGTATTAGTTGTTGTCCACGTCGAAATAGATGGTTTTATCTTAAAATTTTATATTTTCTCTCTTTCACCTTTTTATCAGGGGTACGTAATTTAAAAGTGTCGATATATTAACAAACTATATTGGTCCCATGTAAGAAAGGAGGTTTGATAGATAAATTCTCTTTTTGACTATTAAGAATAAAAGGATTTAAACAAGGTGGAAAAACAAGTAACCACTTCACTCTCCTGATCCTTTTGTACCCGACTTGTGAGCTACTGTATTTAGTCTCGTTCCATGAGATACTGGGTGGAGGATCTCATTACCTTTATTAAATTTTTTTTTTTTCATTTGTTCGCCCTGGACCAATTTGAATTTTCGAAATCGTGTCGTTTCTTTTGATTTCCGTTCCACTTTTCTGTTGGGAGTCTTACCCTCTTTTATTATCGTTTACTTTGTTGACTGTTTCCTAATTAAAGGTTTTATATGTTCATCGAGTATGTTGAGTTACGGTCTTACGGTCTTTTTATTTACCGGGTTACTTTTTCACCCTTTTTCTGGATTTATCCGTAAAGAGGTTTCTTCTGTATGTCTACCAATTGTTTCTGTACTTTTATACGAGTTGTATCGAGTATTAATCTCTTTACATTTAGTTTTGGTGTTACTTTATAGTAAAGTGTGGTAAGTCTTACCAGTAGTAGTTTTTCAGATGTTTGTTATTTATGACCTCTCCCACACCTCTTTTCCCTTACGAGAACGTGACAACCACCCTTACATTTACTATGTCGGTAATACCTTCTCCCATATCTCCAAGGAATTTTTTGATCCTTATCTTGGTGGTATGCTAGGTCGTTAGGGTGAGGATCCGTACATGGGACTCCCTTGGCTTTGACTTTTTCTGTGTACATAGAGTAACAAGTGACGTAGTGATAAATGTTATAGATCTTGTACCTTCGTTGGATCTACAGGTGGTTGTCTACTTACCTATTTTTCAACACCATGTATATGTGTTATCTGATAACGACGATGACGATTCAGTGAAGTCAGCACAGGCTGAGACACACTGGGGTATCTGTCGTCGGGTGGTCCGAGAGGGCAGGGTCCCCAAAAGGTCCGTTCTTGTGACCTCACCCAACGGTAAAGGAAGAGGTTACGTACTTTCACTTTTCACTCTCACTTCAGCGAGTCAGCACAGGCTGGGAATCGCTGGGGTACCTGATGTCGGATGGTCCGAGGAAACAGGTACCCTAAAAGGTCCGTTCTCATGACCTCACCTCACGGTAACGGAAGAGACGTTATCTGATAATCGGTATTTTTCCGTGTGTAAACTCAGTCAAGACTACTCCACCTACTTGAATCCCTTGGATAATATGTCTCACTTTACTCAGTCTTTCTCTTTCTATTTATAGTATAAGATTGTGTGTATGTGCCTTAGATCGTTTTACCATGACTTCTTAAATAAATGTTCCACTGTTACCTCTTTGTCTGTATCTTTTATCTAAATACCTGTACCCCTCTCCCCTCCTCTCCCACTCTACATACCTTTCTCATTGTACCTTTGAATGTAAGTCAAGTCAAGTCAGCGAGTCAGTACAGGTTGAGAAACGCTGGGGTACTTAACGTTGTGTGGTCCGGAGGGACAGGTAGTGGTGGAGGGCCTCAAGTAAGTCTGGGTACACGTAACTCAGTCACTACGGTAGATCGGTAGAGTAGGAGACAGTAGGGGAAGAGGAGGACGGGGATTAGGAAGGGTCGTAGTTTCAGAAAAGGTTACTCAGTTGAGAAGCATACTCCACCGGTTTTATGACCTCAAAGTCAAAATCGTAGTGAGGAAGGTTTCTTTAGGGTCTCGACTAGAGGAAGTCTTACCTGAACAACCTAGACGAACGTCAGGTTTCCTGAGAGTTCTCAGAAGAGGTTGTGGTACACATTTTATCTATCGGTTACCCTTAAACGACATGCCGTGTCCTTTGAGTTTGTCCCCGAGACATAGTTGGATCTCCCCACTCTACCCCACCTCTACCCTCCCTCCAAGGTTTCCCTCCCCTATATACATATGGATACCGATTAAGTACAACTCCAAACTGTCTTTTGTTGTTTTTAAGACATTTCGTTTTCCCCTAAAATTTTAAGTTTTTCCAAAGTACTATTTACACTATATCTATACTCTTTTTTATTCGAGTTTTTATACTTCGACTTTACTTGGGATGGTGAGAAATATCTTTATTCTCCCCGTACCGCACAAACAAACAAAAAGTTTTCCTTGAAGATCTCTTAAACGGTAAAGACCCCGGTACTTAAGTACGTCAGATGTTTACTTGATGAGTTTCAACTATGAAAAGTCGACTAGAAGTATACACGGGTAATGTGTTCATGTGAGAAATATCAATAATGAAACAACAACAAATCAACTATTCAGGATAGACTGAGAGACGGTGAGGGTACCTGACGTCGTGAGGTCCGAAGGGACAGGAAGCAATAGAGAACCTCAAACGAGTCTGAATACAGATAACTTAACCACTACGGTAGGTTTGTAGAGTAGAAAACAAAAGGGGAAGAAGAGGACGGAAGTTAGAAAGAGTCGTAGTCCCATCGGTTTACTCAACCGAGAAGTGTAGTCCATCGGTTTCATAATACCAAATAAAGGAAATCCTGACTATCCGAACTAGAGAATCCGTAAGGTTCCAAGAGAGTTCTCAGAAAAGGTCGTGGTGTCAAGCTTTCGTAGTCAAGAAGTTGTGAGTCGGAAATACCAGGTTGAGAGTGTAGACATGTACTGACCCTTTTGGTATGGAAACCGATATGTCTGGAAATAATCGTTTCACTACAGAGACGAAAAATTATACGACAGATCCAAACAGTATCGAAAGTAAGGTTCCTCGTTCCCATAAAGTTAAAGAACCTACGTCAGTGGTAAGTGTCACTAAAACCTCGGGTTCTTTTATTTTAGACAGTGTCAAGGTGAAATCAATATCATTTAATGATAAACCTCGTCCAAAAAAAAAAAAAAAAAAATTATCACCGGTATTTAAAGAGTTTTAGTTTGACTATTCCTGTAAACTTTTATAAATGGGGGCCGTAATGAGGAACGATTTATTATTTGCAGGATAAAGAATACTTACGGAGTAATTTAAATGAAAGATAATAAAATTGAAACAAAAAGAGGTTTCACTGAGGATAAAGAGACATAGGAATGTTATCTTCTCATATACTAAGAGTTTAATTTCGGACTAGTCAAGGATTGACTTATTATAACCATAAGAAAAAAGTACATCCAGATAAAGTACATGTCGTAACACGAGTAAAATAGAAATAAAATAAAAAGTTTTTGTCCTTCCATAAGGAGACGATAACTATTGTGTAATATGTCACTTAACACAGATGAGGAAAAAGATTATGTATAGACATCCCGTCTAACCAAGAACTCTTTCCGATACAAATGATTGAATGTTAAGGTAAATAGAGGAACGAAAAAAAGGTTCAATGAATTAGATCGGTGTCTTAACGACAACATTAGAGTCTCACTACTTAAGAAATTTTTTTCTTTTTTTCTCGTTTTCTTCTTTCCTTTCTCTTCTCTTTTTTTTTTTCTTCTTCTTTCTTTAACGATAAGGCTGTCTCCGAACCCTTTAGAAGTTAGGGAAGTGTCAGAGTAGTTGGTGTTGATGGAGACCACCACGAAAATTGTCGAAGGACAACTTTACACTAGGAGAGGACATTCCTTTAAGATTTCGATGGTCCAAAAATTACTTATCTAGGTTAAAATTCCTATTATTAGGATGAATCAGTACTACAGAAAGAAGTTTACACACCGGTAAAGTCAAAACAAATTAAATAAGAAAAAAAAAAACAGACACTGTGTGACGTGTGTTCTAGAAATAAGGGATTGTTCCCTAGTTTGGACGTAAGGGACGTTACTTTTGTGAATGAGATTTGGTGACCTGTCGGTCCGTTCAGGACTTTAATCAAAGTCAAAACTTCCTGAAGTATTACGGACACACACAAATATATATTTTAACCGGACATAATTATTAAAAACAAAGATAAAGACTGACAACATCTACGATTTCAATGTGACTATCTGAATTAGTACACTTAAACGTAGAAATAAATTAGAACTTTATTTAATATTTACTACTCTTATTAGAGGAGGAACTTACAGACATCTTAAACGAACCCCTTTTTGTTTTTAGATGCAGACCATATAAAACGGTCCCGTTTCAATCTCTTCAATTAAAAAAACGGTCAAGTGAGTCCAAAAGGTAAAAAGAATACAGACAACATCATTATTTTAATGATTCAAAGAGAGTATTTATAACGAGTAAAGTATATTTAAAGGTTTATATAACTTCTACGTAAGAAATTTACTTTTAAGGAATTGTACAAAGTATAACAAAAATTTACTATAAACACGAGATTGAGTTAAATATTAAAATACGGTGAAGTGTTAATCACAAACATACCAAATCGTTTTTTTACATAACAGAACGTTCTCGTAACAGAGTACCTATTTTGAAAATTTCTTATCTAAAATTTTAGGGATACACAAAATAAAAGATACTTAAAGAAGAGATGTCATGAAAAGAAGATGAAAAAGGTCTAATTGAGACAAATTCGATCAAAGATATCTATTTTCGAACTCATTTTAAAAGGGGGATTTTTCGATTTATTTTAATTATTTTACCGAAAGTCAAATGTTATTTGAATCGACATAAAGTATTCAATATTTTATATATTAAGTTTTCCTATGTGTGTGGGTTATAAGTATAGTCGTAATACATGTAATCGGTTTACACCTTGGTTTGATTTACAGGTAGTTGTCTATTTACTTACTTCTTCTACACCATATGTATATGCTACTTTATAAGTCAAGTCAACGAGTCAGTGCTCGTTGAGAGACGTTGGGATACCTGACGTCCTGTGGTCCGAAGGGACAGGTTTTGGTTGAGGGTTTCGAACGAATTTTAGTACACGTAACTCAGTCACTACAGTAGGTTGGTAGAGTAGGAGATAACAAGGGAAGAGGAGGACGGAAATTTGACGGAAATTAAAAACCAGTTTCATAACCTCGAATTCCAAGTTATAGTCAGGAAGGTAACTTATTAGTCCTGACTAATTGAAATCCTAACTGACTAAACTAGAGGAACTTCAGGTTCCCTGAGAGTTCAGAAGAGGTTATGGTGTCAAGTTTTGGTAGTCAAGAAGTCACGAGTCGAAAGAAATACCAGGTTGAGAGTGTAGGTATGTACTCATGACCTATTTGGTTTCGAAACTGATCTCCCTGGAACCAATCGTAACTTTCTGTTACTCTTAGATAAAGTATTGAATACTTTACGTCGATTTGAATAACATTGTTGACTTTCAATAGTACAATTAAAGTAAATGAAAAATTACCCTTGTTAGAATTCGTATATAGAGATCTATTTACATATTTGTTACATATTTGTTGTAACAATTATACTTTTTTGATCTTCTTTTCAATGACATCTTTTCTTTAAGTATCTTTTATTTTGTATGTCCCTAAAATTTTGCATAAGAAATTTTCAAAATAGTTCCTTTGTTGTGAGACTTTCTGTTATATTATGTAAAGGTTTACATGACTTTTACGTAATAAATTTACTTATTAGAGGAGGGACTTACAGACATCTTAAACGAATCCCTTTTTGTTTTTACATTCAGACCATAGAAAACGGTTTCTGTCAATCTCTTCAATTAAACGGTCAAATGAGTCCAAAAGGTTTACATAACTTCAGTATATAAATAATAAAATGTGATACTCAAGGAGAAATTAGACAATAAATCCCTATTGAACGAAAGTTTGTACAAAACGACGTAATAATCACGATAAGATTAAATTATTATAGAAGTACTGGGTCTATTAATACTACCACATTAGTGAGGGGATCTCGGTCTGTAGGACCTAACACTTCAGTTCGCCCGGTATCTTTCGTAGTGATACTTGTTTCGATCACCTCCACTACCTTAAGGTCACCTCGATAAAGTTTAGGACTTTCTACTACGACACTAGCACGACGTGAGCTATACGGTCGTTTAATCCTTTTGAGTCATCACCGGTGTCTTGATCTTTTCCAGTTAAAAGTAAGGTTAGGGTTTCTTTCCGTTACGGCTTCTTACGAGTTTGATGGTGTTTTAACGTGAGTAGAGTGGACGATCATTTCGTTACGAGTTTTAAGAGGTTCGGCCCGAAGTCGTTATACACTTGGCACTTGAAGGTCTACAAGTACGACCAAAATCTTTTCCGTCTCCTTGGTCTCTAGTTTAACGGTTGTAGACGACCTAGTACCTTTTTCGTTTTCTCAAGGTCTTTTTGTAGATGAAGACGAAATAACTAATACGGTTTCGGAAACTGACACACCTAGTGTTATTTGACACCTTTTAAGACTTTCTCTACCCTTATGGTCTGGTAGACTGGACAGAGAACTCTTTGGATATGCGTCCAGTCCTTCGTTGTCAATCTTGACCTGTACCTTGCTGTCTGACCAAAGTTTATCCTTTTCTTCATACAGTTCCAATATATAACAGTGGGACGAATAAATTGAATATACGTCTCATGTAGTACTCTTTGAGACCTGACCTTCTTCGTGTTCGACCTTTGTTCTGACAGTCCTCTTTATAGTTATTGGAGTCTATACGTTTACTGTCGTCGGAATACCGTCTTTCACTTCTTCTTGATTTCTCGGAGAACTACTTTCACTTTCTCCTCTCACTTTTTCAACCGACTTTCGAGTTGTAAGTCTTTTGATTCTAGTACCGTAGACCAGGGTAGTAAAGTACCCTTTATCTACCCCTTTGTCACCTTTGTCCCAGTCTGAGATAAAAAACCCCGAGGTTTTAGTGACGTCTACCTCTAAACCGGTACTTTAATTCTACAAATGAGGAACCTTCCTTTCAATACTGGTTTGATCTATCGTATAAGTTTTCGTCTCTGTAATGAAACGGTTGTTTCAAGGTAGATCAGTTCCGATACCAAAAAGGACACCAGTACATATCTACGCTCTCAACCTGATACTTCTTTCGACTCGCGGCTTCTTAACTACGAAAACTTGACACCACAACCTCTTCTGAGAACTCTCAGGAAACCTGACGTTCCTCTAGGTTGGTCAGGTAAGATTTCCTTTAGTCAGGACCCACAAGTACCTTTCCTGACTACGACTTCGACTTCGAGGTTATGAAACCGGTGGAGTACGTTTCTCAACTGAGTGACCCTTTCTGGGACTACGACCCTCCCTAACCCCCGTCCTCCTCTTCCCCTGCGTTTCTCAGCCTGTGTTGACTCACTAGCTTGACTTGACTTAAATTGTAATAATACCACTTTATTACCCGAAGAATCTACCTCGATCACTATTTCTTCGATGGTCGGTTACGTCCTCTGTAATCTCTGTACACAAGATAGGGAACCAACCCTTCTATAGGACCTCCTCCGGTACTGTTGGGTGAGGTCATAAAGACGGACCTCTTAGGGTACATGTCTCCTGGGACACCCAATGTCAGGTATCCCAGCGTTTCTCAATCTGTACTGACTCCGTACGCACGTCTGCGAGTACGCGCGCACGTGTGCGCGTACACGCGCACGTGTGTGTGTGTGACATCAAACATGACTCGAGCAAGAGATTTTGATCTGAATGATCTGAAAAAAGGAAACAATACATTATACACCACCTGAAAATCTTATGAAGTACACATAAACTTTTCTTTTATATACGATAGAGACGATATCCATAATTATTTCGGAGACTCTTCTAAACAAGTTTAATGTACATAAATAAAAGATTAAAAATTATAAAGTATAAACAAAGACTATTGACACATACTCTACCTACTTTGACCTCGGCTAATATGTCTCACTTCATTCGGTCTTTCTTTTTGTGGTTATGTCATATGATTGTGTATATATACCTTAAATCCTTCTACCGTTACTGCTGGGACATACGTTCTGTCCCTTTCTCTGTGTCTACACATATTACCTGAAAACCTGAGTCTCCCTCTCCCTCTCCCACCCTACTAAACCCTCTTACTGTAAGGTTGTACATACGATAGTACATTCTTAACTTAGCGGTCAGATACAGACTACGTCCTATGTCGTACGAACCTCGACCACGTACCCCTACTGGGTCTCTCTACAATACCCCTCCCTCCACCCTCCCCCCAAGTACAAACCCTTACGTACATTCTTAATTTCTAAAATTTTAATTTTTTTTTTATTTTATTTTATTTTATATGTAGAACTCCAACGTTAACGGATAAAGAGGGATATAGGAATAAACGGAATAGATAAGATTATCGATAAATGTTTAATAAGAAAGATGTAACCCAAAAAATAATATTGTATGACGCAAGAAAAATTTTTAGGGATAATCACAAAAGAGGAATTTAAGAACAGACGATGATTGTAAACGTGTGTCTCGAAAATTGTAAACGGTTGATGCAAACGAAATAACTGATGTGGTTTCGGTAACTGACACACCTAGTGTTGTTTGACACCTTTTAAGAATTTCTCTACCCTTATGGGTTGGTGGACTGGCCGGAGAACTTTTTAGAAATACGTCCAGTTCTTCGTTGTCAATCTTGACTTTTATCTTGTTTGACCAAGGTTTAACCCCTTTCTCATGTAGTTCCGACATATAACAGTGGGACGAATAAATTGAATATACGTCTCATGTTGTACGCTTTAAAGTCCGACCTATCTTCGTGTTCGACCTTAGTTCTAAGGACCCTCTTTATAGTTTTTGGAGTCTATACCGCTACTGTGGTGGTAATACCGTCTTTCGCTTCTTCTTGATTTCTCGGAGAACTACTTTCACTTTCTCCTCACATTTTCAACCGAATTTTGAGTTGTAAGTCTTTTGATTCTAGTACCGTAGACCAGGGTAATGAACACACACACACACACACACACACACACACACACACACACACACTTAAGGAGTCAAGATAGTAAGTTCAGTGATTATGAAAAAATACTGTACCACTAAATTTAAATGGAATGGATAACTAATAAAATTACACACATCAAAATAAGAGAGTCTTGGGAAAACAGGTAGATCGAAAAAAAGAAAGAAGGATAGATCCGGTTACCTTAAATTTTCGATGTCGAGGTCAGTAGTCTAAGTACTTGACATGGAACGAAGTTCAGATAAGTAATACCCCTTATGAAACTTAGTGCCCCTGATCTTTATTTATTATTTGTTTTGAGGTAAAACCTCAGGTCGAATGGGAACTGAAATCAAGGAAGGGCGACGACACACACACACATACACACACATATATAGATATGTATGTATATATATATGATTTACATATGTATATATATATATACTCAAAGATAACGTCTACATATAAACAGAACTAAAAGTAAAAGAAAGATATATAACAAAGACAAACCAGGAAATAACGATATAAAAGAGATACTTGAACGTCAGGACAGAAGTAAATACAAGGAAATTAACATAAACATAAAACATGATCGGAAGACAACTCGAGTGCATCCAGATTTTAACATAATAATTAGAAGTTTCACAGTAATATACTTCGTCAACAATAACGAAAGATAACGATATCACAGACTCATGATGTTTAAATATGTCAATCGTTAGTTATTTCTGAAAACTAACCTAGTGATTTAGAATAAAACAAATCGATCTCCTTTATATGGGCGAAAAGATAACTATTATACCTTCAAACTTACCTCAACAATGTAAAAATGATAATATTTTTTGTTCAGTTCACATCAAATCAATGAGTCAGTACAGGTTGAGAAACGCTATGGTGCCTAGTATCTGATGGTCCGAGGAGACAGGTACTCTAGTTGTTATTTAGTTAAACCTTTTACTGAATGATAGATTGAACATTATACGTTACATAAAAGACTTTGAGACTAACGAGACTTAAAGGAAAATAATAGATTTAGACAAACTGATGAAATTTTATATAGATCGATATTAGATCTTAAATTCTCTTTTTACACTCAACTAACCTCAACTCAAAATTGATTAAGATCACGTGACTTCGAGACTAGAACATTCAGAATTGTTTTAGATGCCACTATGACGTTCCAATTCTTTTCATTCAGGATCTTTTCGTTCAGGATTCAAAAGGTTTCTTTAGAGTGTCTTCCTTTTAGGAAAAACTGCCTAACATAAAGAGGAAATTATATAGGAGTTCATTTATCACTTACTGTACTCATTAACATAAAATAAATCTACATTTATCGATAAAAGTTTTCTCCTTAAAAAAGGGTTATATTTTCTTTTGTATAAAAGAGGTTCTAACGTAGTGACTTTAATCCTTTATTGTATTCTGGTGAATATCTTTAGTGTATTAGTGAGTGGGTATGTGAAAAACGTTATTCATAATGGTATTTAACAGTTGATACACTGAATCCTTTCATGTTATCTATTGCCTAAAGTATCTTACAGTATAGGATTGTTAAAGTGAACTCTCTCAAAGTGAAATCACAGTACAATCTACTCCTCATAAACATATTTTATGATTTTGATAATACACAAAAATTATATTTATCACACGGAGTAAATTTATATCAAAGAACTTCATATCTTTATACAAAAAACACCCAAAGTACTCGAAGAACGACGGAATCCCTTGAGTGTTATCAAGTAAAACGAACCATTGAAGTATTCATAGAAATCCTTCTTTAGTTTTATAACGAATAAAACTATTATTATATTTAGTTAAATCACAAAACATTAAATTCTGTTATATTATTATTATTTGTTACTATCGATTGTATGTCTTAAGTGGTATACGGGTCTTAACAACATTCTTGAATTAACTTAGTAAATTAGGATAATTCTAGGGAAAGAACTTCCGTGATGATGACAAGAATAATATATTTACTCCTTTGACTTTGTGACCATCTTGGTCCTAAGGTCATGTCCACCAGAGTGTGGTCTCTGGGTCCATCAGTATGTGTTAACCCTAACAATCCGTGAAAATTACGCAAACAAGATGTTTCTGGTTAAGTTGATGTTGTTGAACTTTTACTGTTCAATGTTACGTTATACTATAATAAATAGTTGAGTTTCTGACAATGTACTTTTTATACTGAAGTGTTTTAGATTTATTTCTACCTTTAAGAGTTCAACGAAATCCTATTGTTCCAGGACGTAGTTTCTTAGTCCCTTTCTAAAGTCTCAGTCAATTTAAGACAGCCAATATTAAGTCATCTTACACTTTTTAGGGAAGTGGAGAGACTCAGACTTAAGGGGGTATCCTTTGTACCCTTATTACTAGAACAAGATTGAACAAAATGTCCTATGTCTTACCAACCCCGACCACGTGCCCCTACTGGGTCTCTCTACTATGCCCCTCCCTCCACCCTCCCCCCAAGTCCTAATCCTTGAGTACATGTGGGCACCGTCTAAATGCAGTTACATACCCTTTTGGTTATATCATAACATTTCATTTTAAATTTTTTTTTCTTATTTAAAATTTTAATTAATTTTTTTATTTTAAAGTTAACTCCTATATAGTCTTTTCGTGAAATATTTAATATTTTAATACACTTTATACAATCTTTTTTGGAAAAATCGGGTGGTATACTATAACTTATAAAGATTATTAATACTTTTTTACCCAGTTTAGTACAATTCTATAAACTCTATTGAACTTAAGGACTTCTTTATCACACATTGTATGTGTTAAGGATACTTGTTAGATATTTAGAATAACGTTACAGATAAATGAACAGTCTAAAAAGGGGCTTTGGTAATCCAGGACTTCTATATTTGATTTGTTGTCTTTATCATTTCCGATGAAGATACGGATTTACTTAGCTAGTTCGAGTCATGTCGAACTCCATAATTATCGTCTCAAACTAAGTCAGGAGATGACAAAGATTAAGAGTCTGTATATTAGTAAAATAATACGGAGTGAAGAGTAGACTATAAATTTTTGTTTTTCCGGGTGTGCATTCCTACCAGTTACTTCTAAACCCCTTTATCACATAACAAATCCTCCTCCTTAATTATACAAAAAGATTTTTTTAGTTATCGTCTTGTTTTTTCTTTCGTCCGGTTTTCGGGACAATATGTTTCCTAAAATTATGAGTATTTTCTCCATATTGATTTGTTTTCTAGTTCTAAAAAAAAGGTATTTTTACCAAAATCTTTTTAATTGTTTTCTGTCAAATAGAAGAACGAAGTATACTATAGTCATGTTGTCCAAAACCATAGGTCCTATTGTGGGTGAGGAAGGTCTACTATGACCACGAGACCTCGTTCCGTTTCTCTTCATGTTACTACCATGGAAAGTAAGAGGTAAAGACATTTCATACGGATGTCAGAAGATTTACTCACATACAATTTACTCTACAGACGGAGAGTCTAGTTACGAAATTATATTCGTCCACTCGTATAAATCAAATTCACATCCATGTTGACCGACGGTGTCTCGAACCGGAATCCCGCCCAGTCAGATTTGAGTACTCGGGAAATTGTCAACAAGGAGTATAACGATCCCAGAACTCTACACTTGGGGTGAGTCCCCTACAAAGCCCTCCAGTAGAAACCCACGTCCATAATTTTCAACTCCACGGGATACACCCTATGTTTGGGAAGTCAAGTCAAGTCAAGTCAAGTCAGCGAGTCAGCACAGGCTGAGAAACGCTGGGGTACTTAACGTCGTGCGGTCCGGAGGGACAGGTAGTGGTTGAGGACCTCAAGTGAGTCTGAGTACAGGTAACTCAGTCACTACGGTAGGTCGGTAGAGTAGGAGTCAGCAGGGGAAGAGGAGGACGGGGGTTAGGAGGGTCGTAGTTTCAGAAAAGGTTACTCAGTTGAGAAGCGTACTCCACCGGTTTCATGACCTGAAAGTCGAAATCGTAGTAAGGAAGGTTTCTTTAGGGTCCCGACTAGACGAAGTCTTACCTGACCAACCTAGGGACCGTCAGGTTCCCTGAGAGTTCTCAGAAGAGGTTGTGGTGTCAAGTTTGCGTAGTTAAGAAACCGCGAGTCGGAAGAAGTGTCAGGTTGAGAGTGTAGGTATGTACTGGCGTCCTTTTTGGTATCGGAACTGATCTACCTGGAATCAGCCGTTTCATTACAGAGACGAAAACTTATATGATAACTCCAACCAGTATTGAAAAGAAGGTTCCTCATTCGCAGAAAATTAAAGTACCGACGTCAGTGGTAGACGTCACTAAAACCTCGGGTTTTGTATTTCAGACTGTGACAAAGGTGACAAAAGGGTAGATAAAGGGTACTTCACTACCCTGACCTACGGTACTAGAAACAAAAGACTTACAACTCGAAATTCGGTTGAAAAAGTGAGAGGAGAAAGTGAAAGTAGTTCTCCGAAAAATCGAGGAGAAGTGAAAGACGGTATTCCCACCACAGTAGACGTATAGACTCCAATAACTATAAAGAGGGCCGTTAGAACTAAGGTCGAACACAAAGAAGGTCAGGTCGTAAAGAGTACTACATGAGACGTATATTCAACTTATTCGTCCCACTGTTATATGTCGGAAATACATGAGGAAAGGGTCAAACCTTGGTCAGACAACAAGGTACAGGTCAAGATTGACAACGAACGACTGGACGTATATCTGAAGAGTTCTCCGTCCAGTCCACCAGACCATAAGGGTAGAGAAAGTCTTAAAAGGTGTCGAATAACACTAGGTGTGTCAGTTTCCGAAACCGTATTATGTTTGGGAATCGTGGAACATTTCTTCGAGACTCAAGAGTCAAAAGAGGACCAACACCCAGTGGCGAGGTCTTCTCTACAAATACCATTCTAGCAGAAAGTCGGAGAGGATAACGAAACTACGAAAGATTAAATGAGTCACATTAGTTGTGAGTAAGTCGGAAGTCAAGTCAAGTCAAATTTACGATTCAGGGCAGACTGAGAAACACTAGGGTCCCTGACGTCGTGCGGTCCGAAGGGACAGGAAGTGGTAGAGAGTCTCGAACGAGTTTGATTACAGGTAACTCAGTCACTACGGTAGTTGGTAGAGTAGAAGGACAACAGGGGAAGAGGAGGACGGAAGTCAGAAAAGGTTGTTATCCCGAAAAAGGTTACAGGATATACATCGACATCTGAGTCACACGGGTACCCTCCTCCACTCAAGTCCTAAAAGGATGTAACAATAGAACTTTGGAACATACAGAAACAATTATATTATTCACATGAGATTAATATTGAAATACCTTATATAAGTATCCCTTTCGGGTTATTCAGACATATTGGTTTTATTATATCGAATACAAGTCTCTCGCTCTAATACCTAATTTTAAAAGATTAAAGGAAAAAATAATTTCATGCCATTATAAGGATAGGAAGTTTATTACCAGAGTACTTCTTCTCTCCCTTTTTTTTTTTCTTAAAGTATCCAATGGTACTATTTTCATTCTGTGAACTTTAAAGTCACTGATTAACAAATCTAAATAAAGACATATTCACACTATACCACCTATCTTATACGTATAAAAACGGTTAAAACCAAAGGTCTAAGTACTTCATCAGTATCCCTAAGGAATATTATTTCTCTTTTATTAATTTAATTTTACTTCTTTTATTTTTATTATGACATTGAAAGACATGTAACATATACAACTTGTGCTCTCGATCCTATCACCCGATAAAATTTTTTTCTCTAATAAACCGATCCTTCGTTTTTATGAGTCTCACTTTGACCGAAATTAATGTAATCGTCTCCTTTTCTATTTTTAGTGTTTTATATTCTAACTAAAAGTAGAATTCTTATTTTTCTCAGGTAGTCCGAAAAATACTCCCATACAAACATTGTTGTGTATATTTCAGACGAATATTTTATAGATATTTACTTTTAATATGATAGTGTCATAGTATCTTTGTATTGAACCGACTACGAAGTTTCTTTTAGGTATAGTCTTAACCTTGTTCTGTTATAAGAGTTATTTAGTGTTTCAAAGGAATAAAGTAAGAATATTTTAGTTTACTTACATATTAATCTTTAATATTGAATATGTTGGAGTCTATTCAAAGAGTCATGAAGTCTTTATAAGAAACAATAGTTACAGAATATAACTAACGTAAATCTAGTAACGATCAAACCCGATAATTTTGTCATAAGGTCATTGGTAGTACCATGTACATAGAAAGTGTTAATCTAGAGATCACATACATATATAGATATAGATATAGATATAAACTTCACTTTAACTAAAGTATCGTTTGACTCGAGTTACACTGATAGTATTTACTTTAGAGAGACATTAAATTAGATAAAACAAACCAATAATTATTTAACCTAATAATCGTATATATTTATATATATTTGATTTATATTATCATTTAAAATATAAATGATTATATTAAATCATTTAAATATAATTATATTCATTTTATAAAAAATAAGTATATGTAAACACAAAAAATTAGACAATCGACAGACAAGTATAGACGGATAAAAAGATCACTTAACGACAATAACTAAATATTATTATAAAATATATATTTTCTCAGAATTTGTAAAATTGGTCAAACGGACGAAGTACGTACCATAAAAAGAGACTCAAAAGTCGAACAAAAAATTGAGTTACAAATATAGTGGAACGAATATTTTTCAAATTTACGACTATTTTATTTTAGATTAAAGTATCCGAAGACCGAGAATATTTTCTGGTCGGAAATCCACTGGAACTATTGATATATCATGGGTAGAGTTTCTAAAACTCTATTCTTATTATACCAATTTTTTTATATGAACCTTTGGTCTAAGAGACCCAAATTTAGGACCCAGTGGGAATAGATTAATAGAGACACGATAATTTATTCAATAAGTTGAAAAGACGGACATCAAAAGAGTAGATGTTTAACTTATTTATATATACTTCACGAATCGTATCTCAGACTATGTCTCATTCATGATACATTTACAAATAACTGTTTGTACCTCAAACAATGAGATTCCTCTAAGGTAACATACGTCTCCCTAAAAGTATAATTTAAAAATAAACAAAAATAAGTAAAGTAGTAAGTAAGTATTTCATACACGGATGATGCAAGGAGAGACCGTGGTTCGGTCCACGATTTTAGAATCGTTCATACTTACAAGGGAAAAAGTACCTCGAATGATGAATTATACACTCTCCTATTTTAACGTTATACTGTTAATGTTCCTCTCTATTTTTACGATAGTACCTCAACTGGATAAGTGAAACCCTTCAATGAAGGGACTCCTTCACTACGAATTTAACTTTAGATTTACTATTCGTCTTTAATAAAACCTCTTTTACGTTTCTTTCGGGTAAATATACTTAAATATATCCACTTAATTACTTCAATATAAGAATTAACTAAATTTTAATAATATCGTTTATTCGTGATAAAGTATTTGTCGTCAAGATTTATGACGAAACGTTAAGTTTCTAATTTACTAATTCTTGAGAGAGTTGATGTCAATGAACACACTTAATGTATTGTGTTTGTAAACATTTCCCAACTAACGAAAATCTTTACAAATAGAACTTAATTAAAAAAAGAATCAAATGAGAGAACGTCTGTACGGATTCAAAAACTATAAAAAGATTCTGTCTTTTTATCAGACATGTTCCGAAGTTATGTGTATATCAATTTGTTTAAATTTTTAGGATTTTTTATGAGAGAAATTTACCAATTATTTTACTCTTCAATTTCTTTATTTCCGCGACCCCATCGTGGTTGTACATTTGCCGACATAGGTACTCACTACCTTTTAAGTCATTTTCGACGTAACATATCGAAACCCCGAAAAAATCACGACTAACCTTTAGACGTGACCTGTCTTTACGGTTAGTTATTTCTTCTTTCTGTCCTCTCCTTTCTCCCTTGGTTGTATACCCTAGTGTCCGTGTCTTGACCCGGGAATAGATATCCGTGATATTACGCCATTTTTCATATACGTCTCAACACAGTAAAACAGACAGTCAACGAACTGAACCTGTAATGTTGTTCATTTAAATTTTTACTAAAAAATTCAATTGTAAAATCGAATTATTTATTAGAATTCATTTTTCAATATTTACTTACTTGCGGAGACCTTTCGAAAGAGTCAAGGTCCTTTCCGATACGAAAAAAACCGAAGAGATCGTTTTCCATCATTGACGACGTAATGGTTTCCCGTAAGTAGGTCCTTTAGATCTAAGGTCTCTTGTGGTAGTGGAATCCTTTTAGTAAATTACTGAGTCTCAGGTCGTCATATAGAAAATTTTATTATTGTACTCGATTTCTTACAATTTTACGATAAAAACACCACTTTTCTGTATATAAAGAAAAACTAGGAGAAGATGTACTTTTACCTTTATTTACTGTCACTGTTTACTGTGACTTTATGATGATGTACACAGATTAAAATATTACCCGAAATAAACACTTATCTTCTATCGTCATCGAAATAGTATAAAGGATGACCGATTATTTAATAGAACAAGAGGTAGAGGATCAGATTCAAATGTGAGTAAAGAACTCCATTAGTAACATTATATGTTAAAAATTCTTTTAGGTGGGATTCGTTGTTCCTCACTTTAGAAGATGGTAAGATCCAAGGTAACGTTTCAAGTCTTTCATTTCTTTCGTCAATTGTCGGGTTATCGGAGGTTTATTATGATATGATCTATAACTGGTTAATATAAGTGGTTTATAGAATTTTCCTATTCGATCAAAATCTTTGAATTTGTTAAAATAAAAGAGTAAAACTAAAAAAAGGGTCACTATGAAATACGTGTACGACTTCCTAAACCATAAGAAAGGGTTTTCTACTTTTTGTTTTTTTTTTTGTGAAACAAACTCCACGATTATATGTCAAACTTATTTGTTGGAGGTTCAACTTTCAGTTAGATTACATATATTTCTTGTCAAAAAACGGGTTACAAAGAATGTATTATGTCATTCCAAAATCTGGAGTGAAATAAGATAATCACAATTTCCCGGTGATAAGTCTTTTTGTGATTTTCAAAATGTAAAACACAAAATATCTTTATTTCACCATTTATAAGTAAAATGTCACTTACTCATCTACCCCTTCTATAGTTCCCTGTAGTGTCTTATATCAATCGTTAACGTAAAATGTTATACACTCTTTTGTAAAGAATCTTATAAATGTGAATTTTCTTTTTTGAGGGTTTCTTCTTTATCGTTATCCTTTTTTTTTTTATGGTACAAATTTTAAGACCACATTGTCATAAATTTTTCGACGCACGAAAGAGTATTGTAAAAGATCTACAGATTTTCTGTATATTTATAACAGATCTAAGTCTACGTTACTCAATGATTTACATTTTGTATCATTTTTACTTATATTTGGTATATACTCAACATTTATAAAGGAATTCTAAAATTATTCGAACTAAATAATCTGAAGGAATTATTTTACAATTACTTTTTAATTTAATATTTTTTAACCGAGTATTAAGAGGACTCTGTAAAGTTGGGAAAATAGTATTGTGTCTCATTTACAAGTCACTCAATTCAAGTCAGCGAATCAGTACAAGTTGAGGAACACTAGGGTACCTGACGTCGTACGGGCCGGAGTGACAGGTAGTACTACGGTAGATTGGTAGAGTAGGAGAAAACAGGGGAAGAGGAGGACGGAAGTCAGAAACGGTCGTAGTCCCAGAAAAGGTTACTCAGTCAAGAAGTGTAGTCCACCGGTTTTATAACCTCAACTTCGAAGTCGTAGTCAGGAAGGTTACTTATAAGTCCTGACTAAAGGAAATTCTAGCTGACCAACCTAGAGGAACGTCAGGTTCCCTGAGAGTTTTTATAAGAGGTTGTGGTGTCAAGTTTTCGTAGTTAAGAAACCACGAGTCGAAAGAAATATCAGGTTGAGAGTGTAGGTATGCACTGATGACCTTTTTGGTATCGAAACTTATCTACCTGGAAACAACCGTTTCATTACAGAGACCAAAAATTATACGACAGATCAAACCAGTATTAAAAAGAAGGTTCCTCGTTCGTAGAAAATTAAAGTACTGACGTCATTGTTAGACGTCACTAAAACCTCGGGTCTTTTTATTTCAGACTGTGACAAAGGTGACAAAGGGGTAGATAAAGGGTACTTCACTACCCTGGTCTACGATACTTGAATCAAAAGACTTACGACTCGAAATTCGGTTGAAAAAGTGAGAGGAGAAAGTGAAAGTAGTTCTCCGAAAAATCGAGGAGAAGTGAAAGACGGTATTCCCACCATAGTGGACGTATAAACTCCAATAACTATAAAGAGGACCATTAGAACTAAGGTCGAACACGAAGTAGGTCGGACCGTAAAGTGTACTACATGAGACGTATATTCAATGTAATCGTCCCACTGTATGTGTCGGAACTGCATGAGGAAAGGGTTAAACCCTCGTTTACAATAGAGGACAATAGAGAATTCGTAGGACGGTCACGGTTTAAACAGTCCCAAAGATAGTTAAAAGACATTGGTATAAAGTACCATCAAGTTTTAAATAGCAAGATTAGAGTTTAAACTTATCAGGACTGATGTTTCAAGATTTTTGAAACGAGAGAAAAGTAAATATTTTACAGAGGACATGAAGATCTAAAAATTAATATTTTTAAGTCTATTATATCTATATGGTACATTTTACAATTTAGAGAATTAATAAAGGTAAAGTAGGGTACTGTCGATATGAACGACGACGGCGGTTCAGTGGAGTCAGTACAGGTTGAGACACACTGGGGTATCTGCCGTCGGGTTGTCCGAGGGTCGATATGAATTCAAATATATTTAGGAAGGTCAATAAATATATATATATTACAAGAGAATTTTTATTTTGTGTGGCTTTTTAACATATGATGTATAAATAAACACTGGTTCAAACGAAAGTGAACAGTTATTATATATCCTCTGTAGTCATAGTTATCTAGTTAGAGTGTGATTTTTACACACTCGGGTGTGTTTACCGGTACACACATGTACAAGTCCAAGAGTCCACTTTATCAAAATTTCTTAGACGGACGGTTACGAGTTTCTACGGTCTCAGTCCAAGTTAGGGACCCAGTCCTTCTAGATGATCTCTTCCTTTTCCGTTGGATGAGGTCATAGGAACGGACATTTTAGGGTACCTGTCTCCTCGGACCACCGACACCAGGTACCCAAATGTTTCTCAGTCTACACTAACACGAGTCAACACAGACTGAGTACTCGGGCACCTAACGTCGGTGGTCCGAGGAGATAGGTACCTTAAAAAGGTCCGTTCCTATGACCTCATCTAACGGTAAAGGAAGAGGTTCTCTGGAAGGACTGGATACCTACTTTGGGTACAGAAAACGTAGGGGACGTGACCGTCCGTCTAAGAAATGATGATACTGTGGTTTCTTGGGTATTATATCGACTTAGTATTAGTAAATATAGAAAAAGATATCTTTAAATAAAGCTAATTGACAACAATAACAGTAGATGAACGACAATAGCGATAACAATAATATTTGTCATTTTAATTATAGAAGTATGGGAACAAATATACACTTTTTAAAAAACATTGTATCTAAGATTTCTGACCTTTACGACAATAGTCACGTAAGAATTCAAATCATCTCAGACAGTTTGAGGGGAATTTCTTGTAAAAATGGGTTAGTGTGTTGCATTTATTAAGATGGTTTTCACTCATAGAAGATCAGATACGATGTACTCTCAGAAATATAAAAAAAACGGTGACCCCTACTTTTGTCTATAGAGTGACGAAATAAAAACTTTCTATAAACGTAGAAATAGACATAAAAGTTGAGGTCATCGTAACTCTTTAAAAAATAAATATATAAATATACATTAACCATAAGAAGTGCAAGAGAAGAATAGGAAAACACACAAAAAGATACCCGGATAAATAGTTACATTGGGCTTTGTGTCGTTATTATTAACCCGGACATTTGAGTTCATCCAACCGACTTGTAAGAAAAGACGGTAAGATAGGAGAGTGATGAACCGGTGTAACACCTTCAGGAATCAGTTCGGTACATTGATTTCAGGGTCGAAAAACCTACTTAACTATCCCTTAGTATTCTTGCTCCTTCTACCTCGTCTTCCTTTACGACTCCTTTTATTGGGACATCTCGACTAACACTTCAAGACCAGATTTAAGGTTTATTCCGAATACATCTAAAAAGAAACTGACACACCTAGTACTGTTTAACACCTTTTACAAATTTCTCTACCCTTATGATCTGGTGGCCTGGACGGAGAACTTTTCAGACATACGTCCACTCCTTCGTTGTCAATCTTGCCTGTATCTTTTTGTCTGACAAAGGTTTAGCCCTTTCCTCCTCCAGTCCGATATATAACAGTGGGACGAATGAATTCAATATGCGTCTCATGTAGTACTCTTTGCGAACCGACCTACTTCGTGTTCGACCTTAGTTCTAAGGGTCTTCTTTATAGTTGTTGGAGTCTATACGTCTACTGTGGTGAGAATACCGTCTTTCACTTCTCCTTGATTTCTCGGAGAACTGCCTTCACGTTCTCCTCTCACTTTTTCAACCTAATTTTGAGTTGTAAGTCTTTTGATTCTAGTACTTGGACCAGGGTAGTGAAGTACCCTTTATCTACCCCTTTGTCACCTTTGTCACCGACCGAAATCTCCTCTTCCCCCGCTGTCTCCTACTCTACCAACCTGCCGTAGTAGATGAGTTACCGTACTTAAACTCATTCGAGGTCCTCAACCACTACCTGTCCCTCCGGACCTTTCGACGTCAGGTACCCCAGTGTTTCTCAGCCTGTGTTGACTCATTGACTTAACTTGACTCTAGAGGAGAATTAGGTATATTGACTTGATTGTCCGGTATAGAGTCTAGACTCTGATTGGTTATCCGGTTTTCCAGGTGTTTGTGACTTGTGTAGACTTATCGTATCGTTTTCAAAATTTTTAACTTGACTAAAACCTTAGTGTCGGTTATTTTCTGTTCTCCTTTAAGCACCGGACTTTGATTAACTAGTTAACGAATGATTTTCGTTTTTTGTTTGTTTGTTTGTTTGTTTGAGGAGGTGTCCTCAATGTGTTTCAGTGAATTACATTATAAGTTATGGACATCCTACACTACCAGTCTTATTATCAGAGTTTTCTATAGGTGTAAAATTAAGAGTCTTGGACATCTACACAATGGAATGTACTCTTTTCTCGAAACCTTTATACTAATTCAATATCTGGACTTCTGTCCCTTTAATAGGACCAAATAGACCACTCGGGTGTCATTAATGCTTTTTCCTTCTCTCACTGTCTTCTCCTATAGTCTCAATACGTCACTTCCTTTTTGATTCGGGTAATAAAGACCGAAACTACCATCTCTTTCTCTCTTCCTCTTTTCCTTACGTCTACTTAAGATCTTTCGTCTTTTTCATTCTTTTATAAGAGGGGATCTGGGAGGTCGTCCTTTACGTCAGCACGACTGTGGAATCGGATCACCATAACCATAGTCTCTGGTGTCTTGATATCCGTTATTCACACATACCAAATTTGGTGACTCAGACACTATTAAATAATGATGTCAAAATAATGATGTCATTATTTTGGTTTTCGACAAAGAAAATTTATAGTTCTTTTGACTGTTTTAAGATTTTTCTGACAGTTTTTCTCTGTGTAACAATGTATTTAATATTATAGTCCTTTCTTTACCTGCTAGTAGTGGTGTCTTGGTGTTCAAAATTTTCCTGTTACTCCCTTTTTTTAGTATCGTTGAGATGTTTGTATTTAAAACATAGATTTTACTTTACCTGAATAGAGAAATATCTGTGTTCAATAGTTTTGAGTTACTTCTCATTCATACATACGATGTGTCAAAATATTGATAAAAAAAAAGAAAAGGAAGGATGAGAGAAATAAAAAAATATCTTTGAACTTAGGTATCAAGTTTAAAAAGGAAAGGACTAAAAAAGTATTAAAAACACTAATTCGTAATTAGTATTTTTAATCACTAAAAATTATTTAATTTTTAATAAATTAAGAATTTATTAGACTTTTTTACGACACAAGTCTCCAACCTTCTGAACTGTGACATTTTTTCAGTCAAAAAGGGTTTAACTGTATAAATAACGTTAAGGTTGGTTTAAAGTTCATCTCATAAAATCTATATCTGTCAGACTAAAAAAATTTTTATATACTTTTAAGTTCTCTTGATATTATACATTTTACTAAAATTTTTTTCTTACTTCAACCTCTTTGGTAGATGGTTTTAAATTCTATAACCAAAAACCACCAAATCAGTGATTTAACCCATGCTGGGAAAGTTAGGGTACCTGATATCGGGCGGTCCGAGGAGACAGGTACCCTAAAAGGGTCCGTGCTTATGACCTCACCTAAAGGTAAAGGAAGAGGTCTCTTAGAAGGGTTAGGTACATAGTATGGACCCAGAGGACGTAATGTCCACCCAAGAAATAGTAGAGTCCCTTCAGGTATGACATTTCGATATCATTAGTTCTTTTCCACCATAACCACTTCCCTATCTATGTTCTAATTACTTTACCTTGTCTCATAGATCTTTATATACCGATTCACTATAAAGTGTTTTACGTTTTCTCAGGTTACCTCTTTTTTTTACGTTGTTTATTATAATCTCTTTAACCTATAGGGATATGTTGTTTTTCTTAGATGGGATTTGAATACAATAGGTTTTAAATTGATTTTTACCGAGTACTGTATTTATACTTTACGTTTGACTACTTTATAAATATTTTTATACTCTTTTGAAAATACTGAACACTGTTTCTTAAGAATCTGTACTATGGTTTTCATGTAAGGTTTTTCGTTTATTACTAATTAATCTCAAGTTGTTTTAAATTTTAAAAACAAGAAGTTTTTGACACCTCTCTTGTTTTTCTATTTGAAGTCTTAATCTCTTTGATAAACGTTTAACGTATAGATTAATACCTGAATATAGGTCTGATAAATTCCTTAAGAGGTTTACGTTAATATTCTTTTCTTTGTTAGGTTAAATTCATTAGGACTGTAATGGTGCAAGACCACTCTTACATCTTGTTGACCTTGAGAGTATGTGACACTATACCCTTAAAGGAAGAAGTGGTATACGGAGTCGTTATGAGAAGGACCCTTAAGTGAAATTTATTTTTAAATACAAGAGTGTTTTTAGACATGTACTTATACACTCACTCACTCACTCACTTCAGCGAGTCAGCACAGGTTGAGAAACGCTGGGGTACCTGACATCGGGTGGTCCGAGGAGGTAGGTACCCTAAGAGGTCCGTTCTTGTGACCTCACCCAACGGTAAAGGAAGAGGTCCCCTAGAAGGGTTGGGTCCCTAACTTGGGCCCAGAGGACGTAACATCCGTCTGCGAAATGGCAGACTCGGTGGTTCGAGATAAGTAAAAAATTTACATTAATTAAGTTTCAGGTCCGTTGGTTTTCTGACGGAAACTTATTTGTTATTAAAGAACAACCTGGGTTTGTTAATTAATCGATGTATCTTTTATTTCCCGAAGTACCCACCGAGTTTACCATTACTTAGACGGACGTCAGTCCTCTGGCCTCAGGGTAGGGACCCAACCCTTCTACGGGATCTCTTCCCTTACCGATGAGTGAGGTCATAAGAACGGACCTCTTAAGGTACCTCTCTCTTTGGATCACCGGATGTCAGGTACTCCAGTGTTTCTCAGTCTGTACTGACTCATTGATTGTGAAATTGAAATCTTTCGTTTTTTTATTTTTCACGGTCGAAGGGTACAGGACCTAGGGGTTCATACTATGACTTTGTTTTTCCCAGTTTATTGTACTACTATACTGCACTCACCGTCCCATTGGAAAATGAATGACTTTTCGTTTAAAAATAAACTTCCATTCGACAAAATATCAGACAACAATAAGGGATTACCGACGTTCTGTTTTGAAGAGTAGAGTAGTTTGTGACCTCCACTATTCTTTGACGGAGTACTGTCAGGGGACCCTTCTATCCATTCGTCCCCCCTTTACCAGAACAAGTGTTCAGGGGGTAAGACAGTACAATGTCTTTATAGGGTCCTTTAAGACGGTTCTGAATCTAGACGACGTCAATGCGGAAAGGGTGTACCGGATACCCCTCTGTACGTTCCGTCTACGAATGGGATACGGAGTCTTTAGGGTGAGGACCCATAAATGACATCTTTCACTTATGAATACGAATGTGTTTTTGGACATGTACTTATAAATATCGTTAGGATGAGTATTCGTATGTTCGACCTTTATAAGGTTCACAGAAAGTTGTCTACCTACTTGTTTATACTATGTAGGTAAGTTTCCGTATGATAAATCGATATTTTTTTTACTTACTGACTATTCGAGTTGTTGAACCTACTTTCGTGACACAATTCCTCAGATCTAAACACAAAACACAAGTTATACCATATACTGTGAAATTTTAAAAATAGGAATATTAAAGTAGTTTTGTAAATAAAAAAGAAAATGTATATGATACTTGACTTAACACAGGGGAGTTTTAAGTATACAACTCCGGGATTTACGGTTGTACTAATATAAACCTTTATCCTGGAATTTCCTCTACTAATTGCAATTGGTTTTAGTATACCCGTCCCTGGATTAAGTTGTCCTAATCACAAGAATATTCTTCTACTTCTCTGTGGTTTCGAGAGAGACAGACGAGAGTGTATCTCCTTTCTAGTGCACTCTTGTATCACCTTTCTGTCAGTAAATGTTCGGTCCTTTTCTCTAGAGTACTCTTTGGTTGAGACAGTCATAGAACTAACACCTTAAGATCCGAGGTCTTAACACTCTTTTATTCACAGAGAACCATAAAACGATACCAACAGGATCGTCCAATATCATACCCTAAATGAAAAGACAATACTTCGTTTATTACTTGAATTGTAAACAAAGACGGTTGTTGGTTTGTCGTTTTGTTTTATATAATTTATAAAAGGGTGTACTAGGTTTTACGATAAAAAGAATTTAAGGATAAAGTATACTTAGAAGTACACTACGAGTAAAGAGATAATAAAAGGTATTTAGCTATACATATTAGGACACGGTTATGATATGACAAAATTAATATCATCGAAAATACGAATAAAATTATAGACCATGTCAATTTCGGAAATGAATATAATAAAACAGTCAAAGGAATTTATTAAATTATATTACAACGGGAGTTAAGGTTGACAGATCTGTTTACGATAAGTTTTACGGTAAAGTGTTCCTCTATTCTTGGAACGTGGTCTTACATTTAATTTATATATTATGAACCACATTACGAATAGACTGTCAAAAGTATCATTCCGGAAAAGGTATTTGTTTGATCACGTCACTAAATGTAAGACTGTGTAAAATTATTTCTTGACCCTCTTTTTTTTTTCTTTATTTTGTAGATAAGTATATTTAACGACTAATCACCTGGTGTGTTGTGACTGTGACCGAATGTGAAAAGACTGATACTTATTCGATTTCGGACCCTTGGCACAAACTGGTTCTCCAAAAATTAGTCGAACGGTATACCGTGTTCATAGAATAAGAGCGTAAAAGTGGTCACAAAGACAACTGAAAGGGTCAGACCCCAAGTCTTTTTCTTTAGATCCTGGAAAAGTTCCCAAATCCATCGTATGTTGGGGTCTCTCTTTACTTCTTAAAGAGTGATATAGTGAAGAGTGATTTACAAACTTGAAAACAGAAGAAGTGTTCACCACCCATTTAACGAGACTGTAGTTTAAGACATAAGAAAAGACGAGCTAATGAATATGTAATACCGAGGAACCTTGAGTGTTTAGAGAAAAAAAAAGAGTTCTTTCGAGTAAAGAATATTATTTCGGAACCACAGATCTGATGACAAAACCAAACAACAGAATTTTGTAAAAAGACACACACAAAATTTGAGTAATTCAATAGGAGTCGGGAAGTCCTTTTTTTTTTTTTTTCACAATTTACAATTTCGGACCCTCTCAACTCCAGTGTCAACTTCACTATTTTTCCCTTTTTAGGATCGTACCTCTTTGTCAATGTTGGACCGTTTTCAACTGGTCCTTTCCCTCGACCTCAACTTCATCTCTCACTCTCTTATGTTTCGTATTATTTAGTCTGTACGAACACCCTGTACGTACAAAGGGTTTATAGAACATGTGAGTTCCTTCTGTTTAGTACCCCACTATCTTGTATGATTTATTCGGAATCTCTTTTCCTACTAGGGGTACCAAGTTCTTCAATATCTATAAGTCTAAAGTATTTATATATTTCCTTAGAATATATGTCGTGCATAAACTTGTTGAAAGGTAAATAATACCGATAATATATGATGTATTAGTTTTCCTTAAAATTTTTCTTCTCCCCTATACAATGACTCACTAATCCAGTATGTAAAAGATCTTTTTTTTTACTAATACACACTTTTACCAAAAGACACTTCGACTACTTATCTCCTTATTTTATCACGTCCCACACTGGGAATGAAACCCACAAGATGAATATCTGGGAGATCGTCTGTCCGAACTCCCGAACCATAAATCAAATATGTCGAAGACAAAGGTAAACCTAGAATAGAGAGTGCGAAGAGACCACCGAGTCTCTCATTTCTTAGACGGACGTTAAGTTCTCTGGGCCCAAATTATAAAGAAGGTTCAGTATAAAGATTATAAAGTTTCTATGATATTAGTAAAGGAGTAGAGTTTCTCACAAGAAAAAAGTAAGATAACGTCTCCAAAATATACAGAGGTCAATAATAAACGTCCTTTTTTTAAACAAATTTAATTGGTGAGATGAGGAGTTTTTTTACACGTAACTATTCTCTTCCTTCTTCATTTGACCAAAGTGTACGACGAATAACTATTTTTTCAGAGGTTTATTTCAACCCCCGTACTAAACTATCGTGTATATTGTTAAAAGATTTTCCCAGTTAAACGAAAAATAACTATGTCTCACTAAACTTTAGACTTGAAATATAAACTTATTTTGAAATATGTACTTGAAGTATATAATGGAAGACAAAAATAAAAACCATATATTTTGACAGACGATAAAAGAGAGGGTAAATATTATAGTTATATTAATATCAGAATAATCTCAAATATGTGTACAGAAAAGGATAGTAAAAATAATGATGGTAGGAAAGAAGAGAAAAAATAAAAAAGTGTCCGGGTATTAAGTTATGGTCCAGTTGTAAATGGACTGTTACTATGATTTTTATTGCTCACGGTTCTAAATGTCTTCCGATTATTGTTCCGGTCAGGAATAGTTGTATTGCAGTGGAATATTAGAATACATTTACTAAAGTAAAGTAAGAGTGTTGTTCACATATTATGTATGTATTATAGGGAGTAAATACTCATTTGACTTCGACTTACCAACTCATTAAAGTGAGTCCAGAATTCATCAAACTTCACCTTCTTAGTCCTATAATTGTTCTACACAGACTCCTATCACAATCGTAGTAATCTTTACTTTTAATAGGAAACATGAATTTTGTCATAAATAGAGGATATTAATAAAAAATAAAAGGTTTTAAAAGAAATTCCTACTAAAAGACTTCAATTTCAAGTTTTATTTTATTACGTAAACGTAAGAACCTCCTGCTTAATTTTGTTTCGTCGGAGAAAGTAATTTAACGATAAAGGATAGTAATTAAATAATGAAGAGTAACGTCAAGAGGATCGAAGACAAAAGTGTACAGAAGAGAAGACACAAAGACAACGAAGATTTACTAGATCCACTTTAAGAAGAAAGTTGAACTCTCGAAAAGTTTTTATTATTATTATCTTGAAGTCCGATTCCACATTCCATCTCCTTGTACGTCTTTTTAAATGAGGGGTTTGAGGTATTTTTTCTGGTCCTTTCGTCATCGTTATATACTTTTCAGTAAGGGTTCTGATTTTATTCGATACTTTCCATACTCTTAGTAGATATGAGATATTAGACTTTTCTTTAATTTATTAGGGGATGTGACTGTTCTTCTTCAAGTCCTTTTATTCGATAGTGGAGAGAAAGAAGTTACACTTTTTTTTTTTTTTATCCAAGCTAAGTCCGATACCTTCTCGAATTTCAATCTTGACTCTCTCCACAAAACCTCTTCGTTTCTTTGACACTAAACTTATCTCGACAATGAAGGGATAAGAAAACATTTAGTAGTATTCCTACCTTGTACAAAAGTATCTCTCATCCATTCCTCTTATCTATAAATTGACCCTCATTATCCTGGAAAGTTCAAGGTATACGTTACTGTATGAATCGTAAAATACTTTTACTAATTCATAAAAGATAATTTATAAGATAATTAGAGAGATAAAACCTCAGAGGGTTTTTAATGTTCTTTCCCTTTCGTACGATAACCCGTTTTAAAGTACTTTATTTTAGTGACCTCTTAAAACTGTAAACAAAGTCCGAAGGTCACTTATACGTAATAAAAATTTATCTTTTTATTTAGTCGATTTTATAAAGGTTCTTTAAATATAATCCAGGTTTAAAGGGGAGAAATTTCTTAGATTTAAGGTGGAGAATAAGTCGTCCTGAATCAAGATAACCTGGTTAAATAAGAAAAGGGTGTCACAAGAGTGTATGTGAACGAAGAGATACTCGGTAATAAGGACACTATACTGACGATAAAGGAGGTGCCCCTTGTGCATATAGTGTTCTTCTACCTTTTAGTTTTTGAAAGAGAATTTGAATACTTTTATTCTAATAATTCGGTCTAACTTGTTATTTGTTCTTTAAGGAGAAAATATTCAATCAACCTTATCTGTTAAAAAAGACTTCCATCGGTCGACATAATTTTGTTTTGTTTTGTCAGAGTTGACTTTATACGAAAATTTGATTCTCAGGGATGAGTTGATCTAAGGTTTATACCCGAACTTTTTCCTCTTTACGACTAAATGAAGGAACAGATATGTCATTGACCATAATTCTTACTTGTTTTATCCTACGTCTGTCCTGTTTACCGTCGTCTTAAGGTCTTCACCCTTTCTGACGTATTACTAAGGTTATCTAAAGTCTCGATGTCGATACGACGTTTACTTGACGGACAGTCCTCAATGGTTTTACATGGTTCCCTACTTGATATTTGTAGTCGGTGTACGTCTTGTATAAGTTATTCTATTAAGTAAAATTCCAAATCCCGTATTCCTGACTAGTGGTTTAGTCATTTGACTATTCCTTGTGATACACACAAGGATCCTCTTTTGTAGAAAATGCTGAACATGAACCACCATTTTAAAGGTTTATCAATTTATTCCATTCATTGAAAGGTCTCAAACTTAGTGGAAGTTACACTGTATCATCTAGACTATAATGGGTTGTAGGACCGAGTACAGTTTATTTGTTGGATATAGTTCAATCTTTCATGGTATCATTGAAACGTCACTCTTAGACCAATTCTGGACGTGATTTCATCGAAGAAATTATAATGACATATACTCCCGTATAACAAATAAAGGAACAGAGACTCTGTAGTTCCGCTTATCGAAAGTGTTTCAGTTTAGATTGTTCTGATGACCAACTCTTAGTCCGACAGACAAGGCTTAAACGGACTAAGTATTGGAACGAGTAGACTCCAGACGAATAAGTGAGTCTTTTACGATTTTTCTGTGATTCTTGTGGTGACTCGTAGTTTTACCGAGTATTTATCTTCAAGAGAGGGTTGATAGTAATAAATTACCCTTAATAGTATGTCAACATCTAAACCATGATTGTACTTGTTATCTATAGTATAACAAACTGTGTGACTACAGTATCTGTGCTGGCTATAAATAATCTATTTTTACCATGTTGGTTTAGTGTATAGATGTATGGGAAACAAATATAAAACACACAGTTAAACCGTTTCGGTGTCATGGGTCTAAAAATTAGTTGTGTAGATCGACAACGTCACTTCCATATAAAATCTACTCTAATTGTAAATTTAGTTATCTAAAACTCATCTCATCCAAGGGAGGTCTTATGCCCATCCGGATTGGTTTGGTTAACTTTCAGGACTAATTCTTTCTTAAACAGGTCGTCTGTCGGAAGTCTGTGTTTGTTCAATGTATTCGTTAAGAAGGGACCCAGAGGTCGGACGGTCAGATGAGGACGTCCAAAATCTAAACGGTCGGAGGATTTGACGTACTCGGTTAAGGAATTTTAGAGAGAGAGAGACAGAAACAGACAAAGAGAGATAAAAAATACGACAAAGAAACCTCTTGTGATCGATTATGTTAAAAGTAGGACGTTTCCATAGAGTAGTGAGATTTTTGACAGATTTTAAGAAATATGCTGGACACTTGAGGGGTACTAGACTGACGACCTATAGTAGTGAAACTGGAGTAAGTGAAAGAAAGTTAGTAAGTGACTCAGGTCGATGTGGTTTGAAGATTCAGTCAAAGGTAATACTGAAACGTAAATCAAGAAAGAATGCCTTAAAATAAAGGATGTTCTCGAGTCCGGAAATAAAGTGGGTTCAGAGACGATTTTATAGTGGGTTTTTCGGAGTGTTGAGTTTCATCACAAGTACTCGATCGTCGTAACTATTGTGGGTCCTCGAATATTCTTTATTTTTCAGTGTTTGGTGTAAATTAATTATAGAGGTCCACTGAGGATACGTGCAATTACAAACTGTTTGTACCTACGCGAAGGTACACAGAAGAGTAGGAAGAAACCGAGAAACGGGACGAAGAAGAGAATATCATGAGTAGTGATTAACTGTACTATTATACATAAGTATATCAACAAGTGACTAACAAAGAGGGTGATGTAACATTTGGGGTTTTCCCGTCTCTGGGATTAGATTTCTGATCCTGGAAAGGACCGTGTGTTACTAAGAAGAGTAGAACTGAGTCGGTAAACCTACACGTAGGTTCATGAAGGAGTAATCTTATTAATATCATGATGTATCATCCAAAAGTCACTCCGTAATTACTCACTTACTTACGACTAACGTCGTCTGTGGAGAATTTATTGGTGAGTCGTGACAGGTGAGTCAAAAGAGATTCGTTTGTGACTAAGAACACATCCATTGGTTAGAGGAGGTCAGTGTATAAGATTGATATAGGGAAAAGGTCAGAGTCTCTCATCCTAGATTAACATGTTTTGTTTTGATCACTAGGATAAGAGGAACGGTCACCAACCAAATTCTTACCCGCATACGAAGTCAAGATTTGTTCCTCTGTACTCCGGTGTAGGTCCGAGAATCTTTCCCTGCGTTTAATATATTGAGAAAAATGTGGAGACCTTTTAAAACCATATGTATATTATAAGTCTGTACGATATCGGTAGAACGATTATAGATTTTCTACTTCGGTTGGATGTACCTTCCCAAATCTCGTCTGTTGTCGTTTCTTCGCTTCAGTCTCGAATCTAACAGGATAGACACTTTAAAAACAGGAACAACTTCTACTTACTCTAGTCTAAACTTAATGAACTTTGACCTTTGTGAAAAAATCCAATCACTAGACGCATAATCGAATATATAGAAGTATAACCATTTTTTTGTGTGTTCACTATAGTCATAAATAATCACGTCAGAGAAAAAGAAGGGGTTGGTCTTATAGGCTCTCATGACTCTCTCAGAAGACTTCATATTACGATTCGTCGATTCGGGACTTGAATATTTTGAAAGAACAATGATCAGTAATTATTTATTCATAAATGATTACTGTATCGATAATATGACATCGACTCTCTTATAGTTGTTTCCAAGTAGATCAGTTCCGATACCAAAAAGGTCACCAGTACATACCTACACTCTCAACCTGACACTTCTTCCGACTCGTGGCTTCTTAACTACGAAAACTTGACACCACAACCTCTTCTGAGAACTCTCAAGGAACCTGACGTTCCTCTAGGTTGGTCAGGTAAGATTTCCTATAGTCAGACCCCATAAGTAAGCTCCCTGACTACGACTTCGACTTTGAGGTTATGAAACCGGTGGACTACGTCTTTCGACTGAGTAAACTTTTCTGGGACTACGACCCTTTCTAACTCCCGTCCTCCTCTTCCTCTGTTACCTCCTACTCTACCAACTTACCCTAGTGGTTGTGTTACCTGTATCCAAACTTATCTGAGGCCCTCAACCACTACCTGTCCCTCCGGACCGCACGATGTCAAGTACCCCAGCGTTTCTTAGTCTGTGCTGACTCGTTGACTTGACTTGACTTGACTCTCTTATAGTTAAAATAAAAATTTACGTTCAGTTCTTTAAGAATGAACAAAATTCGGTAAACTTCTTTGTAAAGATCTCTTCAATGTATTTAAGAAATTTGTCACTATAATTATATTAATCATGTCTGTGACTTTATAAGTTCTGGATGTCACAGTCTGTCTGTTTTTCTTTATTCTTAATTAACCCACGTAAAGTTTTTCACAAATCTCTCTAATATGGTTTACTAACAGGTAGACTGATTTAACAACTTCCTAAGACACATCTTTATCATATGTGTTCTACTGTATAAAATTTCTGTCTAATAAGAGATTCCATTTATAATAACAATGTCTAAAAAAGTAGTTTCAAGACGAACTAAGTTGATCTTTAAATTTTCCACTTAGTTGTTTTGGGATCTAGGTTATGTTTTTGCTACCAACACAGGTAAGTGAGTAAGTTGTTTATAAGTAATTTATGATCACACACAGGTCATGACTTGTCTGTGTCCGTTATGTTGTCGCTTTGTCTGAAATCGAAATGCCGTAAGTCTCTAATATCCTCTTTTCTATCACTGTCACGTTTATATACAATTTACGACCACCGTAATCACCATTTCTTGGGTAGACGGTTACGTCCTCTACATTCTCTACCCAAGTTAGAGACCCAGTCCTTCTAAAGACCTCCTCCGGTGTCGTTGGGTGAGGTCATAGGAACGGACCTCTTAGGTTATCTGTCTTCTCGGACCACCCGATGCCAGGTATCCCAGTGTTTTTCAGTCTGTACTGGTAAGTTTGTACAATTCAAGATTTCATTGACTTTTAAAACGTTCATACATAGTTTCTTTAAAACTAATCACACCTGATAAATCCTTCGGAATCTGGATTTTCTTCTCGTCTTGAATCTTCCTTTACCCCTCCCCTATAAACTTAATTATTCATGTCTTTATCAATTCAAGAATTCTATCCTCTTAAGTATCAGAACTCTTTCATTTAAAAAAATTCAACCTTGAGTCACCTGCTTCCACTCTTACCGTATTCTTTATATACTTTTACATCATCCAATAATCGAGTACTCTAAGGAATATTTAAACAATAAATGTTACACATTTTAACAGAAATAGGGTTCTTCTTACCATTTAATAATTGGTTATACTTCGTCATCCATACATTCTCATCCTGTCTCCAGACATATACTCTTTAATTTTTGAAACCTTTATTGTAAGACAGGATACCTGTACCTTTGTCTTTACCAGTTGTACTTGCATCCATATGGTCGACCCCTGAGAGTGATCTACATCACTCCCTATTACTTTCGAAATTGAGTCTATTATTTCTTTTAATTCTTTTCACTTGTATTTATATATTCTTTATCTTAGTTATTTTAGGTAATTACTTAAACTTTCGTCTCATCGTTATTTCTCTCACTTCCACCACCCGTCACACCCCTAAACCTTACTTTCCGGAACTTAAATTAAAACCCGTACGATTCAACCTTCGTGGAAACTTTATAGCTTCATCTTTATGTTTCCGTAACTTACGAATCCAGACTTCATGTGTCTTCTCCCGATATCTCTATTTTTTAAAACTTATTGGACGTAGATTGATCACTAGTTTTATTCTTATAAAATAGAATTTTTCTTGCTTATTCTAATGGAATGATTAGATTCCCTATTTCCTCTCCTAAACCTCGCTTTTCTTGTAATACCGTACCTCCTTTGGATTTCCAGACTCTCCTTTTTTTACGTAAATGTTTCCACAGTACCTCTCCTTCCAGGTTTGTCTTCCTTTCGGTTCTCTTACCCTCAAATACCTTCGGTTGTTTTCTTTGACACAGTCCTTCTTTCACCAGATGTGACATTTTACAGACCTTTAATTTGGTCGACTTTCAACTTTATACATGTAACAGAGATGATAAATTTGTTAACGACTGAGATTCTTTTCAGTAAATATAATTACTTCTGTCTTCGGTCTACTCAACTTCTTTACTTGTGCTTCTTCCCTTTACTTCTATTATAGAAAACCCTGTAAACTGATGTTTTCCTTCTTTCTCTCCAACGGGTATGGACTTCCTTTAAAACAAGTTTACACACACTAAACACGTACAGATTTTACACAGACACACACACACACCACCCCTGGGTAAATTCTTCATATTATGTGAATTTTATATACCATATTTATATATTTGTACCACGACGACGATTCAACGAAGTCAACACAGGTTGTCTACCGTCGGGTGTTCCGAGGAGACAGGGACCCTAAGAGATCCGTTCTTATGACCTCACCCAACGGTAAAGGAAGAGGGTATATTTTTATATTTATTCGTATTTATTTTATATATTATATTTGAATATATTCATACTCATATTACTTAATTCATTCTAAGGACTATTATGTTCTTTCTTTTCCAGGTCTTAATGAACCTCCACAACAGATACCCATTATCTTTGTTCTCATGATCTTGTCCTTTTTAGGTCTTATACAATCTTCACGATCCGGACATCCAAACTATTTCGTATAACTGTAAACAAAGACGACAAAACTTAGACATATCATTCTCCGTCCAGTAGATAGTTTGTGATTTCACCTTACGTAAATGTAGTTTAAAATTCTCTGATACCTTCCAAACTTTAACTTCAAAGTTCCTCACCCCTTAGTCATATCTGTCTTTTTTTTAGACACTTAAATATCTGTTATAATTCCTGAGTTTACTTCAATTTTAGTAGGAGAATATCACTATAGTCAGACGATATAACACGACAAAATGGATCGTTAAGAGTCGGTGGACCTAAGATCTGTAGTTTTCTCACCCAAGTCAAGTCAAGTCAAGTTATCGAGTCAGTACAGGTTGAGAAACTCTGGGGGACTTAACGTCGTACGGTCCGGAGGGACAGGTAGTGGTTGAGGGCCTCAAGTGAGTTTGAGTGCAGGTAGCTCAGTCACTACGATATGTCGGTAGAGAAGGAGACAGTAGGGGAAGAAGAGGACGGGGGTTAGGTAGGGTCGTAGTTTCAGAAAAGGTTACTCAGTTGAGAAGCGTACTCCACCGGTTTCATGACCTCAAAGTCGCAATCGTAGTGAGGAAGGTTTCTTGTGGGTCCCTACTAGAGGAAGTCTTACCTGACCAACCTAGAGGAACATCAGGTTCCCGGAGAGTTCTCAGAAGAGGTTGTGGTGTCAAGTTTTCGTAGTGAAGAAGCCGTGAGTCGAAAGAAGTGTCAGGTTGAGAGTGTAGGTATGTACTGATGACCTTTTTGGTATCAGAACTGATCTACATGGAAACAACCGTTTCATTACAGAGAGACGAAAACTTATACGATAGATCCAACCAATATTGAAAGGAAGGTTCCTCACTCACAGAAAGTTAAAGTACCGACGTTAGTGGTTGACGTCACTAAAACCTCGGGTTTTTTTATTTCAGACTGTGACAAAGGTGACAAAGGGGTAGATAAAGGGTACTTCACTACCCTGGTCTACGGTACTAGAAGCAAAAGACTTACAACTCGAAATTCGGTTGAAAAATTGAGAGGAGAAAGTGAAAGTAGTTCTCCGAGAAATCAAGGAGAAGTGAAAGACGGTATTCCTACCACAGTAGACGTATAGGCTCCAATAACTATAAAGAGGGCCGTTAGAACTAAGGTCGAACACGAAGAAGGTCGGGTCGTAAAGAGTACTACATGAGACGTATATTCAATTTATTCGTCCCACTGTTATATGTCGGAACTGCATGAGGAAAAGGATAAACCTTGGTCAGACAACAAGGTACAGGTCAAGATTGGCAACGCAGGACTGGACGTAAGTCCAAAGAGTTCTCCGTCCAGTCCACCAGACCATAAGGGAAGAGAAAGCTTTAAAAGGTGTCAAATAACATTAGGTGTGTCAGTAAAAAGACCTTGAGAGAACGAAAAAGTTACTAGGTTGTCACCCATCAACCTGAGTATATTCCGACCTTGTAAACTTATGTGATATGGTCTCTGTCAAAATTCGTACCAAACATCACTTTTGGACTCCGTAATTAATATAATGAGGTCCTTTTATCTATGATGTCATCTCTCTTTCCTATTTTATAAACTTCTTTCGTTTGTTTATTTGTTTTTACTGTGACAATCCTTTCGTTACCTCAACCTGTTCGGTCATTTCCTCTGCCTCTTCATATGTCTTTACCCTTCTATCGGTTCCCTCAGATCTTAGTACGTCTTACCTCATTTCCTTCTGTCAGTCGTTTCCATTAATGAATCGTCACAATCACTTCTTCCCTATGCCTAATTTAAATCTTTACCATAACCCAGAAATCATTAATCTTATGGTAATTAAGAGAAGTTTTCTTATCTGACGTATTCCATCTACTTTTATAAACTCTTTGATTTCTGACTCTTTCCATTAAAGACCTTCAGACTGGGACTTTCTTTCCTCATTCTCTATGGACCGTAGTAGAATTGAAAACAGATGAATCTTACCTAATAAAAAGTAAAATGTATAGTCAGGAATTCCTACGTTTTTGTCCCTTTCCCCCTTTTAATAAAACACAAACAAATGTGGTTTGTTAATTAAAATATATTTGTTTACAATTATTACCATTGAAGACCTCTCCCCATACGTTAACTTTTATACTTTCTCGAAGGTAATAAATACAGATACTGAGAGATAAATTTTTTATATAAAGTTACTCTTTCGTCGGAAAAACAGTAACACTTTCGTTAATATTAAAATCGTACGGAGATTATAGAACGACAAAGTAAAAATCATAATAAGTTATAATCTTCCACTCATTTTGCGAAAGAATATGACAAGAATATGACTAATATAAGTTTTAACGAAAGATGGACGGTGTCTCTTTGTTTTTTTCGGACTGTTTATATATAACCAATAACCTTTACGAGTTTGTGAGTAAAATTTACCTAAGATTTAGAAAATCTACAACCTAAAAAGAAAGAACGAGTTAAAGTGTGACTGTATACATTTTCATATTATTCTTAAACGACAAATCAGGTAACACACGTTTTCTCGTCCAACAAATCACGCAGTTTTCGTAGAAGACACCCGAAAATTGATTAGTGAGTCAGTGTACTTTTCTCGACTTCTATCTTATACTACGGTCGGATGTGTCTTTAGTACCTTCGAACTTAAACCGGTTTATAGAACAGTCTTTCTACCCACGAAAATAGGATCACTTGTCTTATTTTACTCTACTTAAATGATAAAATAAATAAAAAAAGAAAAACTCTCGTTTCACACTAAATGTTTACTTCTTACTAGTTCGGGTCCAAAGAACTCTAAACCTGTCATGAAAGATGTCGTTTCTTTAGAGGGGACATCTGAGACCTTGTACAACATGACAGAATTGTATATTGTCTACTGGTCGGTATACCGCTCCCTCCCCCTTTGGTCCCTCCGTTTTCAGATGTCATCGTCATCTACGCACTTACTCTTTTGTTTCCAATTTTGGTATAGACACTTTTCACTTACTAAAAAGATAAAAAATCAATCTTCTAAAAAAAAACTTACTATAAAGAACAGTATACTCTTATACAAAATTTTGAGTATAAATATATGTTCTATAAGTAAAATTTTATCTAAAATTCGATAGAAATGTTATCGTGTTAACCCTATGTCGGAGTTTTAGTTAATATTATATTATACTAGGTATATACGTGTGAGTTTTTCAGATCAATAGATCTCTGTAATTTTAAAAATTTATAAATATACTTTAACGGATTAAGTGGGTAATACGTTTAAAGACGGACTCCCATCCAATGATTTGATAAAATCCTCAAACGTCATAAAGAAAGTTCTATGTTTTGTGTCATGCCGTCAGTTAATAAATTACAATGGAGTCGACAAATTTAAGTTTGACTAAATTATAGAGTAAATTACAAAATGTGATAATAAGTATATCGAATTGTCTTTATCTTTAAATGTTACACTGGTCCGTCTTTCTTCTAGACTATGAACGGAAGGTAACACGTTTGACAAAGAAGTGAAAAGACCTTTTTCAGTCTCTGACTGTTTGCGGTGTTGTCTATATATCTGAGATTACGATATTAATGGATGAGTCGATACCTTCTTCCCTTCACAAGGTTCATATACACTAAAATAGTGTCAAAGATAGTAGTAGGTTATAGAATCAATATAATTGTTTTAATTAAAGGATCAAATTTTAAATATCATTATTCTTATTTAACACTCAATAATAGAAGCTATATAAACCGAACGAAACGAAATTCAGCATTTCGTAAGATACGGTGTTTTACGGTATGAAAAGTTATATTCTGAAAAATGTATTTCTAGTGTGTCCAATATTGAAAAGGAGTGAACGTATTAACACACGTAAGTATCTGTATCTATTTATAGTTGTATATTGTTAAATGAGAAATATTTTCACAAAAAAGGTTGTAATTGTATATACGAATTTTTACTTGTTTAGTGTTTACATATTAATAAAATTTTTCACTTACATAAACAAATTGGTAGTAGGTCTTGTTCTTTATTACGTAATACAGTAGGTTCTATGGGGAGTACGAAGGAAGGTTTGGTTTGGAGGACTTTAGATTGGTGATCAGATGAATTATGTCTGATTAAAACTGATATCAACTTGAATTTATTTTTATTAGATACAGGAGAAGACACAATTAAAAGAAACTATGTTGTGATACAAAGACAGATAGGGTAGCTTGACGTTCAATGTCATTAAGTAAAAGTAAGGACACATTATAAGATACCATGTATATGGTGTTAAATTAATCGGTAAGCTATCAATGATCTAAGAATCCTGAAAATTCCAAAGTAATCTACCATACCTTAAACTACCCACCTGTCGATATTAGACTGAACCCAAAATTATCTTATTGAGACCTAAATCATAACTCTTACCTGACCACTACCCTCCTCCCAATCCCATTTTTGTCCATTATTGAAAGGTCATAGAAACACCGTATAAGATCCGATTCTCTATGATCTTTACCATTTTTGACCTTTTTCAGGTCTATACAGACTAAATAAAAATCATATAACAGTCGTAAACGACTATTTAATCTATATTTCTCATAATTTTTTTCTCTCTTCTTAATTTATATTAAGGTTACAAAACCTGTCTTTGTCTCCCTTTCTCAATAGAAAATGACTCTACCTCTTTACGCTCTCTCCTTTTTAAATATTTCCAATTAAAAAAAATTAAGTGTTTTGTACTGACATCGATAGTTTCATTGATCCGCTAAATGATTTAGGTAGGTAATTTCCCTTTTTTTTGTGTTAACAGAAAGTCTTCCATAATCCTTTTGTCTACGTATCAAGGTTCAGGACAAAGGTCTTAATGAAATTAATTACTTCTTTTGCAGAAATTGGAGTGACTTTCTTCGTGTGATTGTTAAATTTTATAATCAAAGAATTATATTTGTTTCTTTTCCAGTGTTACATAGAGTTCCTGAAAGAAAAATTGGAAACACTATTCATCTTAGTTTTTTTAGTTATAGATTAAAATCTTAAGACTACCCCATAACCGAGGATATTTTTACCGTTATATGAGAGTATATAAATTTATTCCTTCTTACCACTAATAATTCAAGGACCGATTCTCAATGATCAATAGTCAATAGTGTTTTGGACTCTTAGTGAGTCGTACTTTCTGGATCTCGATTATGTACATCCTTTACAATAATTATAAGTACTCAGGTAGTGTTTCAAAATAACGTTGACCTCTCTTACGTTACTATATTACCTACGATCTAATCCACTCATCTCTTACGTTAGTAACGATTTCGGTATCAAAAGTATTGGTTTGATCACAAGAAGTCAAGTCAAGTCAAGTCAGCGAGTCAGAACAGGCTGAGAAACGCTGAGGTGGGGACCGGAGGGACAGGTAGTGGTTTAGGACCTCAAGTGAGTCTGAGTGCAGTTAACTCAGTCACTACGGTAGGTCGGTAGAGTAGGAGACAGTAGGGGAAAAGGAGAACGCGGGTCAGGGAGGGTCGTAGTTTCAGAAAAGGTTACTCAGTTGAGAAGTGTACTCCACCGGTCTCATGACCTCAAAGTCGAAGTCGTAGTAAGGAAGGTTTCTTGTGGGTCTCGACTAGAGGAAATCTTACCTGACCAACCTAGAGGAACGTCAGGTTCCCTGAGAGTTCTCAGAAGAGGTTGTGGTGTCAAGTTTTCGTAGTGAAGAACTCGTAAATCGAAAGAAGTGTCAGGTTGAGAGCGTAGGTATGTACTGTTGACCTTTTTGGTGTCGGAACTGATTTGTCTGAAAACAACCGTTTCATTACGGAGACGAAAAGTTATACGATAGATA
Organism: Capra ibex; assembly: GCA_006410555.1. Taxonomy (NCBI): domain Eukaryota; kingdom Metazoa; phylum Chordata; class Mammalia; order Artiodactyla; family Bovidae; genus Capra; species Capra ibex. The sequence goes on along the minus strand of SJYO01035988.1, from coordinate 19,892,058 downwards.
CAACCAGTATTGAAAGGAAGGTTCCTCATTCGCAGAAAATTAAAGTACCGACGTTAGTGGTAGACGTCACTAAAACCTCGGGTTCTTCTATTTCAGACTGTGACAAAGATGACAAAGGGGTAGATAAAGGGGACTTCACTGTCCTGGTCTATGATACTAGAATCAAAAGACTTACAACTCGAAATTCGGTTGAAAAAATGAGAGGAGAAAGTGAAAGTAGTTCTCCGAAAAATCAAGAAGTGAAAGACGGTATTCCTACCATAATAGACGTATAGACTTCAATGACTATAAAGAGGGTCGTTAGAGCTAAGGGTGAACACGAAGAAGGTCGGGTCGTATCTACATGAGACGTATCTTCAATTTATTCGTCCCACTGTTATATGCTGGAACTGTAAGAGGAAAAGGATAAACCTTGGTCAGACAACAAGGTACAGGTCAAGATAGACAACGAAGGACTGGACGTATGTCCAAAGAGTTCTCCGTCCAGTCCACCAGACCGTAAGGGTACAGAGAGTCTTAAAAGGTGTCAAATAACACTAGGTGTGTCAGTTTCCGAAACCGTATCAGTTATTTCGTCTTTACCTACAAAAAGACCTTGAGAGAACGAAAAAGGTACTAGGTCGCCTACAACCGTAAAACTAGAGACCAAGGAGACGGAAAAGATTTTGGTCGAATTTGTAGTCCCTCAGGTGTCAAGTGTATAACGACTTCGGACCGAACCTCTCAAAACTCGTAATGAAACGATCTCACACTCTACTTACGTTGACACGTCATCAAACTCGTAAGAGACCGTAACGGAAAGAAACCCTAACCTTACTTTTGACTGGAAAAGGTCAGGACACCGGTGAAGATGAGGTCCATTTCAAATCGTGATGAAAGATCGAGGAAGCGGAAATTCTTTTACATGAGATTCTCTATACGTTTCGTTACCCTTTTATGTAGTCTAAACTTACACTTTCAGAATCAGTGAATCAAAACAGGACGGTCCGAGGAGACAGGTACCTTAAGAGGTCCGTTCTTATGACCTCCCTATCGGTAAGGGAAGAGGTCTACTAGAAGGATGAATATATATTTTCACTTTCACTTCAGCGAAACGCTGGGGTGCCTGACATGGGATGGTCCGAGGAGACAGGTACCCTAAAAGGTCCATTATCATGACCTCACCTAACGGTAAAGGAAGAGGTCCCCTAGAAGGGTTTGGTCCCTAACTTGGGACCAGAGGACGTAACATCTGTCTGTGAAATTGCAGACTCGGTGGTCCCTTCAGGGATATATTTGGAATCTTAAAATCTTATAGGAAACACCCTCTGAAGGACGTCAAGTGTCCAGTTTCTTATTGGATATATAACAAGAGAAGGTCAATAATACCTTTGACTTCGGTCACCGTACATAATTTTTATACAAATCCGTTATACAAACGAAGAAGGTCAAGATATATTTTTATCGTTGATTGTAAAAGTACCACATAATATCAAAAGTTTCACGTTGTGGATGGAATAGAATGAATTAAAAACTAAAATGTAGAATCTAAGTTTTTCCGTGAGAAATTTATCGTTAGTCATAGAGATCCTTTTACATTGGTAACCGTCTCCTTTGTTTATATTGGTTGAGATATAAAGTAAGACATAAATCTATTCTTAACGTGTCATCAAACGTCGTTGATAATCATATATGAACGACAGACCTCGAGACATGTATTAAGTTCAAGTTCGTTATAAGAGGGGAGATGTAGGGTAGAAGGAGACATGGTAATGACCTTAGGAAGGAAACACCGGTGGCATATTGTGTACCCTATAAAAATTTTGTAAGAAAAAGAACTAGAGAAAAGAATTTGAAATACCATGAATTTTAGAATCGTCGAGGAGTTTAGTGTCTTGACTTCACCTACAACAAGTTGAACTAGACGTATAACATAGAACTTATAAAAAGATGAGAAACGGGTAAATACAGGAGGGTCATAGATCATTACGGTAAGAGAGTTGGAGTAGGGCGGGAGGTCGGGAGGTTTTGTTTCTAATTCCTAAAACTAGAGGATGTTTACAGGAAACGTTGGGGAAGGTTGGATATCAAAAACAGGATAAGGGGGTGTCTTATTTTACCACATATTTTCACAGTGTAATAACAGTACAGGGAGTTGTTCTCCCTCATATTACTGTTTTAGATAATAATTTCCTCTATATAAACCGTACAATGTGTACACGTAACAGAAACTACTTACTTTTCTCACCCTTTTAATAAAAGATACTAGTTTTCATCGTTTTTCCCCTGTTGTGTATATCGAATAATTTTAAAAGTCCAAACACCATTTATATTTTCGTAGGTTAGATGTGTTCGTATAGTTCATCTCTAGTAATCAGGTAAATTGTCCGGCTCTTTGAGTCCAAGACTCGTGATTCAAATCGAATTTCATTGGTGTCAATGTGTCAATGTAGTCATTATTTACCGTCTCCGTATAAAGGATGTTTGGGTCAGACAGTTTGGTGTTCCGAGTACAAGAAAGAGTATGTTGTCGTCGTTTTGTATATAAATATATTATATGATATAGTCAGACGATCCCAACGGTATCGTTTTATGGTGTTTATAGACAATATTTTAAAATCCACTGTTTTATAGATTTAAATACAACAAACATTCACAGGATTTGTTGTCTTTAAATAAATGAGTGTTAATCTCTCCGACCCTTGGGTTTTAGTTTCACAACCGTCAAACAAAAAAAGGACTCTGGAAAGAGAATCCGAATATCTGTCGTTGAAAGAGTAACACAAAAGTGGACCGGAAGTGTACACGTGAAGACCAAAGAAAAGAAGAGAAAGATTCCTACAGTTAGGATGACCTAATCCGGTGTTAAGATACTGAAAAAAATTCGGATTAACGAAACAATTTCCGTGATGGTGGTTTATGTTAGTGTAACCCGAAACTCAAAGTTGTGTACTTAAACCCCTTTTTGTGTTAAGTTAGATATTATGTATATAAAAAGAAAAAGTGAATTTTCTTACTCATATAGTTGAGGATTATATCACACACATATATACACACGTATATATATATATATATATATATCCAAGTTAATGGATTAAATAACTGATAATCCAACTAGTTTTTAAAGAAACCCAGAATTCCTCATCTTACCGTTTCTCTTTTAACCGTGACATAATCGGTTTTCTATACAATTGTATTTCCGTGTAACTTCTTCATTTTTATCTCTTTGATAAAAGATTAGAAAGAAGGTAACTTAAACATACCATATTATTAAAAAAATAATAAATAGAAGTAATCATAAATAATTTATTAATTTATTAATAAAGGAACAGAAGTAACAAAAAAATACCATAGTAAATGAAATCTTTTTGTATAAAATGGAAGAGTAGAATATTGACCATTGTACCTTTTGGAGATCGTCCAATAAAGTATTTACTTGACATTTTATAGTCTCGTAAATTTCAAAAGAAGATGTTACTGATTAGAATTCATGACAATCTTTATTACTAAGAGACTGATCAAACTGTAGTCAGAGAGTAAACTCATCGTATAAAACGAAATACGATAAAAAACCTACAAACACAAACCACATTTTAATATTTTTTTATACAAACATTATAGAAAAATTTAATGTAAAGAACTAAAGTAACTAACTCAATGGTTCGTCAACTTTTCGCATTTGGAAAAAGATGATTATAAATCACAGAAGAGATTTATTTAACGACGAAACGAAAATAGACCATAAAATAATGTTAATTGAACGTCTATAGTTTTATTAAAATAACTAAAGTAATTTATAGAAATACTTGGGTTAAATTATAAGGTACATAAAAATTAGACTCATAAGAGACAATAAGTTATTTATATACATATCTAATGTTCGTTACTGAAGATATATAGTTAAGACCTAAGGTATTTAAAAATGAACAAAATAACCGATAGAAAGGTTTAACGTTAATTTTACTGTATAGACCTAGAATAGTTGTAAAACTTATTTGTAAGTTTTTAGAAAAATAAACCCGAATGGAAGAATTAGAAAATACAATATAAAATTCCGAAAATTTTAGAACTACATGGAGACAACGTTCTTAACTTGTCTTGTAACAAAACCCTTACCCGAAACCCCTTCGACTTAATCCTATGTAATTTAAATCCCAATCACTCTATTATACACCAACTGTCAGTAAAGTTGTGTACTACATCCCTTACCGAACGTCCTATAAGGATGATGGGTGACACTTTTAAGTTCCACCTTCTCATATTCTTATCTTTATCATGACGTTACACTTTTACAGGATATCGGTGTGTCTGAATAGTTTGTGTCCTCTTACAGTTTACCTTCTCTTTAGTTTCAGTCATAACGGGATGTTAAGTCTGTTCTTCATTAAGACAGAATTTGAAGTTTGAAATCTTCGGAGGAGTATAGTGTTTATGAGTGTTTTTGTAAATGATTTTATTACTATTCGCTGAGAGTAAGTCCTAAACGAAGATCTCGACTATATCACGTTAAGTATTGATTTATAGATGACCATACTTATTGTGGTAGTCCGGGCCCCCTTTATGAAGAGGACGAATTTAAAATTTTTGTTTTCTAGTAACTAATAATCAGGGTACTTCGACACTCAGTCTGTAAAGAAGACTCAAGTCCTTCCTAAATTCATTTCTTCGTGAATCCATTGTAATTTTTTTTTTTTTTTTTTGATTACTCGACTATCGTTATTACGTTGTCTCAGAGTATATTATTATTTTATAGTAAAGGGTCGTCAAGAGGTATTATTTATATTACGCAGAGGTAAATATAAGAAGAGTTTAAAGACCTTACAATCCCCATCTAATTTGTTAAAGTTAATTTTATAGAATATAAAAATTTCAAATGTCAGGGGAGGTTCCTATACTTTTCCGGGGTACGTCATCATAACGACTTCTAAATCTAAGTCAACGAAATGTCACTTGAAATGGACTAGACCGGGATACCTGTCCCTACTCCCCATTAGTAAGGGTAACCAACTACTGAACCACGGACGGACGACCAAACGAGGTGTCAGTGAATTAATGTTTCAGTAACAATCATATATAAATTACATGACTTGGCGGGTCTACAAGTCAAGTTCAAAATCGAGATCGTAAAAGATAGTGATAAAGAAATTTGATGGGGAGATCCAAAAAGAAAAAGGTTTATAGATGTGACTTTCCCCATTTGATTTACTGTCGTATAGTGAACTCAAGTTTCGATCCGAAGGTATATATATATATATATATATATATTATTTTGAAATAATAAAGGAGAATATCGTCATTTTCCACTTACGAGGTCAAATGGTTCTTTTAGACGAGACTTCCTGGATCCGAGTGACTTCCTGGATCCAAGGAAGAAGATATAAGATTGAGGTTGAGATCGTGACCACACCAGACGTACTAGTCTTAACACAAGAGAACCTAAAGTCGCCCACCCTTCTTTTCTTTCTTATACCTTCTCTGTGTACGAATCCGAATTAAGGTGTCAGACATTCATCGTGGGTAAGAAGAGTAACATGAGGTAACTTGAACCTGTGTGTCGGTATGGTTTTAAATTTGTTTCAATTCACCATACCGACCTGTCTGTGTTCTAACCGGTTTTAAGGTGAATAAACCAACTTCCTTATGACCTAAAACTACTTGTTTCTTGTTGTAGACGTTATTAGGGATTTAATTGAAGTTCAACACTTTAATGTTAGAAATACACAGTTCAAGAATTTAAATAATAAAGTACAAACAGTTTTCGTGTAAATTTTAAACCTATTTCAATTACGAACCATCTTGAAATGTAAGATTTAAAAATAACGTTGACGTAGTCATGTTTAAAGGGGATTTACAATTTTTCACTTTAACAGTTACAATGTACGTAAGGGGGTTTTGAATATCATATTCTTACTATCAACCATAGTTAATACACGAATAAATACTCTATGTCCATTTCAAAGAAATTTTTAATCACGTTAAATTAAGACAAAGATCTCTGTTATAAAAACAATAAAAATGCGGTAATGACATTTAAAGAGTCCGTCTATACATTACGATTTGATTACAATAAAAGAAAAGTTACCACTATCAAATTCCCTATAATAAACTTAGTATAAAGGTAGATATTGTAAGTTGAAAGGTGATTATTTAATTTACATTTGACGTATATACTCGTCAAGATCACAAAGAAAAAATAGAGTCTTTAATAAAAATAAAAAAATTGTAAAAAAAGATATTTAAATAAATAAAATTAACCTCCGATTAATGAATTGTTTCCAGTATTTTTTACTCTTGATGTACGATTAATATGATCTTTAGAATTCTTCATGTATAAAGATCTGATTACCTGAGTTCATGTGTCTTAATAAAGAAACTATTTTAAGTATCCGTCCTATCACCAAAAGTAAAAGTTTTGAGTAAACAGTGTTATACTTCCGTTAGACTTGAGTAAAATCGATTAACTGTACAAGCAAAATAAACTAATATTTTTGTACAGGTGTTGTGCCATTTTTTTCGATGTAACATAAATAGTTTGAGATGGAATTTAAAAGAGATTCTACTCATTTGAGGAATCTCGGTAGTATCTTTTACTGTGGTACTAAAAGTCTAATGGAAACGGTCTACAAAATAAAAACAACGACAGTAAAGCATAATAGAACCTCGATATTTAAAAAGATCCTAGAGAAAAAACTTACATAATTCTTTGGTTTTTTTTTTTTTAGAATTTATTTAAAGGTCACTAGTCCGTCGTTCAAGTGTTAAGCTCATATAAAATCCCGTCTAAGACTCCAATTATTACTCGATGAGGTTCGATAGAACTGAGATTGTGTATCCACAGTTACATACCGGGTATATGATCTTCGTAGTCGTAATGGACTTTTGGACAATATTTACGGTCAATAGTCCCGGGTGGGGTCTAAATACCCTAGTCTTTGAGACATTCATCCAGTGTCGTTGGTCACCATATTATTTGAGTGAGGACAAGTGACTCGTTCTACCGTCTCAACCTGCAGAGTCTTGAGTCAGGTGAGGTACTTATGTAGTTCTTATGTAAAAGTACACCTTATTAAGAGTGAATTTTGACCTCTGATCGTCTCTCTGAGGATATCTACGTATACCTTAGTCCATCCTTCCCATCCGTTCATTAGTCCAACCCTGGACGTCGGGGCCTTTCTCTGAGTCTCCTCTTATTTCTAATGTGTCCGTCTCCAGGAGGGGTCCGTCACTCGTCCATTTCACGGGGACGGGACCTCGGACGATGACCCTTCTCATCAGGGGATCCGACAAACCTCCTGATCACTTTGACTGTCTTCCCTATACACTTCGGACCTGAAGGGGAGTACTTCTCACACATAAGTGTACGAACGAGTCCCCCTGTTTTCCCGTCTCTCCCGTCCAACTTTGACGGACCGTACTACGGACCAAACGTGGTCAGGACCGTACACAAGGTCGAACTCGGGTCGTGGTCTAGACCAAAGGTGAACTAGTACTACGTCGAGGTGTAACTTCTTTCCCGACATCGACACCGTATCCCTTCTCGAGTCGACGCTCCCCTTTTCCACCGAGTCTGCACCTCATCGTAACCAAAAAGACCTCCGTCTCGGAGTTTTCACCAGGTACAGAGATTGACATCGACCCTGGTGGTGTCAGGAACGGAGCCGAGTACAATTTGTAAACGTAGTTGGGGCGGACGAGACCCCGCGTCGAGGTGTGACACTTCTTCCGACGTTATCGGTTCCGTTTACGAATCGACGTTCCCTGTTTCCACCAAAACTAAGTCACACCGTAGATTCACCCCGTCCCCGTACATAATGACTACGAATACCTCCATCGTGTAGTTTTCGTCTGACCCAGAGACCGACGCCTACACCTACGGTGTCTACGGATCTATATGTGGTTCTCGGTCGTCGTCGGGTAGAACAAGGTCGTGACGAGGGGAGACTTCGTTCCCGTGACCAGGACCCTTCCATCCCGTAGAAAGTTTCCCTTACCTCGTTCGACCCTGATCTGGGAGTCCCGAAGAAGAGGTCGTTGTACCCTGGACTGTGGAGACGGTTATACCACCGCGACTGGTGACTCGCCTCCGTTTCGGGACCAAGTACGGATCAAGACCGAGATTAGAGAAGAGGAAGTCGGGGTGAATCTGATTCCACTGTCGATGGTCGGGTGGGACCCCTTTTTACCCTGAGAATAAGTACAGTCTAGATCAAGTAGATGGTTTCTATGATCCGTGTGCTTCTCCCATATTCCTACGAGGGTGTGTACTCGTATAAGGAAGTTCTACCGTTATCCATTGCCAAAGTACAATAAAGTATCTCTGTCTTGAAATTCGTTTTACCCTTCTATCTCTACATATAAAGTTAACTTTCTTGTTCTCTTTTAGGGACTTTTTTCTCTTGATTTTTCTTTTTTTTTGTCTACTTCTCAAGTTAAATAATGATTATTTTTACGATTTACTTAATCCCTTATCTTAATTGTTGTGACTCTTAAAATTATTCCTTGATCTTTTATATTTTTTCTCGATCAGTCTTAACTTCTTACGTTATTTACTTTAATCTTTTCTTTCGTTTGATCTTCCTTCCATGTCGTCGGATCAATTATGTCTTCTCACGTATTCATTAAACGTTCTATATCATTACCTTTAGTGGGTCGTTTTCCTTTATGTTTAATTCTTTTCTCTTGGTAACTTCCCCGGACATTTTGGTGTAGTTCGTACGGTTCCAAGTGTAACATCCCCAAGGTCCTTCTCTTCTCTCTCTCTTTTTCTTATTTTTTACATAGTTACCTTTGTAGGGTTTAGACTTCTTCCTTCGTATAGGTCCATGTTAAATACGTTTAATGATTCATTTCGATTACCGGACTTTTGATGATATCTAGACCTTTTGTGTCCGATTTTGATCTCGACTAAAATTTTCGTTAGGGTCTGCTTTTGATCTAGAGACAAACCTTTGTCAAAAGTAAAGGTTTTGATAAGTAAGGAACAAATTTACTAATTTGGTCTTTTTAAGTTAAACTGGAGATAAAGTTATTGAGCAGATCGATATACAGAGTGTCAAGACTAGTGATAGTTTCATTTTAACACCTTCACCACTCTATTTTGTAGTACAAGGATACTGACTGTAAATTTAAAATACTAAACATGAAAAGCACCCTTAATACTTTTCTTTGCCTTAATGAAGAAGCAATTGAAATTACAAGGATGGAGGAGTCAGTTAACACATAAATCACAGACAAAGAGGGTCACATAAAATTAAGAAAGTAAATAAGTAACTAAGTAAGTTTGTGACTAAATCAGAAAACTTTTTAATCGTGACCTCGATACGTACACACTTTATATTTGAACCGGAGACATGAGTCTCTAAAGTGTCAGTGAGGTTACTGTAATGTAATTAACCGTATACAACCGTCTTTTTTTAATTTATAAAAGATTCATATCAATATATAATAAAGTCTTAGTACAGTGTTAAGAAATCATCATTAAATGCCCCTTTTTAACTGAATCTGATTTTTTAAGACCTATTTTTAACTAGAGTTTCGTACGTTTCACTATGTTTTTCCTTGTACTTTTAATGTTTTCTCTACTTTTATGTTACGTTAAATATTTTACATGTACATACATAAATATACAGGTCATCGGTACATGTCTATACTCGCGACCTGGTATTTCTGACCCGTAGTTTCTTAACTACGAAAGTTTTACACCACGACCTCTTCTGAGAACCCTCAGGGAACCTGTCGTTCCTCTAGTTTGGTCAGTTAGGATTTCCTTTAGTTAAGTTATAAGTGACCTTCCTGACTACGACTTCGAGGTTATGAAACCGATGGACTACACTTCTTGACTGAGTAATCCTTTCTGGGGTTACGACCCTTTCTAACTCTCGTCTTTCTCTTACCCCTTGTCTCCTACTCTACCGTAGTGGTTGAGTTACCTGTACTCAAACTCGTTTGACATCCTCTGTCACTCCCTGTCCCTTCGATCCACAGGAGATCAGGTACCCCAGTGTTTGTCACTCTGTGCGGACTCACTGACTTGTTGTTTTACATATACGTACATGTACATTTATATACACATTGACTTTCTCTACGATCAAAAGTGATGTTTAAGACTCAATTACAGACTTTTTACATGTCGTCACTCTCTCATAAAGTCAAGTCAAGTAAAGTCAGCGAGTCAACACAGACTGAGAAACGCTGGGGTACTTAGCGTCGTGCGGTCCGGAGGGACAGGTAGTGGTTGAGGGCCTCAAGTGAGTCTGAGTGCAGGAAGCTCCGTCACTACGGTAGGTCGGTAGAGTAGGAGACAGTAGGGGAAGAAGAGGACGGGGGTTAGGGAGAGTCGTAGTCTCAGAAAAGGTTACTCAGTTGTGAAGCGTACTCCACCGGTTTCATGACCTCAAAGTCGAAATCGTAGTAAGGAAGGTTTCTTTAGGGTACCGACTAGAGGAAGTCTTATCTGACCAACCTAGAGGAACGTCAGGTTCCCTGAGAGTTCTCAGAAGAGGTTGTGGTGTCAAGTTTTCGTAGTTAAGAAGCCGCGAGTCGGAAGAAGTGTCAGGTTGAGAGTGTAGGTATGTACTGATGACCTTTTTGGTATCGGAACTGATCTGCCTGGAATCAGCCGTTTTATTACAGAGACGAAAACTTATACGATAGATCCAACGAGTACTGAAAAGAAAGTTCCTCATTCGCAAAAATTAAAGTACCGACGTTAGTGGTAGACGTCACTAAAACCTCGGGGTTTTTTATTTCAGACTGTGAAAAAGGTGACAAAGAGGTAGATAAAGGGTACCCACTATCTTGGCCTACGGTACTAGAAACAAAAGACTTACAACTCGAAATTCGGTTGAAAAAGTGAGAGGAGAAAGTGAAAGTAGTTCCCCGAAAAATCGAGGAGAAGTGAAAGACGGTATTCCCACCACAGTAGACGTATAGACTCCAATAACTATAAAGAGGGCCGTTAGAACTGAGGTCGAACACGAAGAAGGTCAGGTCGCAAAGAGTACTACATGAGACGTATATTCAATTTAGTCGTCCCACTGTTATATATCGGAACTGTGTGAGGAAAAGGATAAACCTTGGTCAGATAACAAGGTACAGGTCAAGATTGACAACGAAGGACCGGACGTATGTCTAAAGAGTTCTCCGTCTAATCCAGCAGACCATAAGGGTAGAGAAAATCTGTATTATTTTTATAGAAATCTTAAATTTTTTTAGTTTTTCAAAGAGTAGTTAAACTAATCAAAATTTAAGGGGTTTGTGATAACTGTTTAGATTTTCATTTATAAGGTAATAAGTAGGTAAGTAAATTATAAATGACTCATGGTAAGACTTCCTCTAGTCGGGACCCTAAAGAAACCTTCCTTACTACGATTTCGACTTTCAGGTCATGAAACCGGTGGAGTACGCTTCTCAACTGAGTAACCTTTTCTGAGACTACGACCCTCCCTAACCCCCGTCCTCCTCTTCCTCTGTTGACTCCTACTCTGCCGACCTACCGTAGTGACTGAACTACCTACACTCAGAGCCACTTGAGGCCCTCAACCACTACCTGTCCTTCCGGACCACACGACGCTAGATACCCCAGTGTTTCTTAGCCTGTGTTGACTCGCTGACTTGACTTGACTTGACTCATGGATGATATTTGGTTTACAAGAAAATCCATAATCCATATATCTTTGAGTGTTTCGTTTTGGGAATGAGGGAGCAAAATGTGTAGTTTTCGATTTTTAAAAATTGTTCATTACAAACCACTTATTAGTGATTATGATCCTCGGTAGATCAACTAGGTCCATACAGAAAAGTGTATTAGAAGTGTTTGAGGTACGATTGTGTCTATAACCATACGGGTTCATTCCTTCTTGACTCCTTTATTTCTACTTTTCTCTGATATGGAGGTTAGATTCTAATCCGTATTTACACTCACGTACCTTCACTCCCCTCCTTTCCATCCCTATCTACAGGATCGACTTTCTTTCTAAAACAACAACAACAACAATATCAAACTTCCTTCAAGTTTCATCTTTGACGAGTATTAAAAGTAGTAGATTCTGACCCTTGAACTCAAATGGAACTTGGAAAATCCGACCCTTTAGTTGTGTCAGTTGGGATATGTATTCTACATATCTTTTGTTCAGGAGTAAGAAGGATTTGATAACAAAGGTTTAAATTTTGTTACTTTGTGTACTGACTTTTTAATCAAAACAAAACTCACGTACATATATGAGAACGAAAATGATGGTCATGTAGATCGTGATGGTGAACATCGATTATAAAGAATTCACGAATGATTCCACATCTCGTAATACAACAACAAGTCAGTGATACAGGTTGAGAAACACTGAGGTAGTTGAAATCTTAGGGGCCAGGAGATAGGAGGTGATATAGGGTCTCAAACGAGTTTGAGTACAAGTAACTCAGTCATTACGATAGAGTGGTAGAATGAGAGACGGTGGAAGAAGAGGAAAACGGAAGTTAGAAAGGGTCGTAGTCCCAGAAAAGGTTACTCAGTCGAGAAGGGTACTCCATCGGTTTCATAACCTCGAAGTTGAAGTCGTAGTCAGGAAGGTTACTTATATGTACCAACTAAAGGAAATCCTAACTGACCAAACCAGAGGAACGACAGGTTCCCTCAGTTCAGAAGACGTCGTGATGTCAAACTTTCGTAGTGTAGAAGTTACGAGTCGGAAGAAACACCAGGTTGAGAGTGTAAACATGTACTGACGACCTTTTTAGTATCGAACCTGATATATCTGGAAACAATCGTTTCACTACAGAGACGAAAAGTTATACGATTCAAACAGTAACGAAAGGAAGGTTCCTCGTTCAGAGAAAATTCAATTACCGACGTCAGTAACAGACGTCATTAAAACCTCGGGTTCTTTTATTTTAGACAGTAACGGAGGTGAAAAGGGGGAAGATTAGTGGTACTTCACTACTCTGACCTACGGTACTAGAAGTAAAAAAATTACAACTCAAAGTTCGGTCTAAAAAGTGAGAGGAGAAAGTATGACTCTGAAATTTATTTTATGAAGTAAATTGGTACTGAAGCAGAGTGGTGATAAAAAGATCCGTAACATATCTACTTCTGTTCTTTGAAGTTCCCCTCAAAATCAAATAGAAATCAGTGTCGTGAAAAGTCGTCCTCTCTATACTCGTCTACGAGGTTTGGTTAAATAATGTTCTTGTCAAAAGAATCTTTTTATAAGGAAAAAAATTTGATTTATACGTAATTGTTAAATTAAATTTACATGTGATAAAAATTTCTTTTAAATGTATACACAGGAACATACTCGTAAACAGATGTCTTTTTACCGGTGTCTTTAAAATCTTTCTAGTCGTTTGTACACGTCCGTATTAGAGAAAAAAGGTCAACTGACTTATTTCTAGTTTTCCTCAAATCAACCCGAACCATATTCTTGTGAAGAGTAAACCTTAATGATAACTGTAAATTTCTACGTGTTTTTAGAACACACGGTCTGGGTGAAACATGATAGACCATTAATTCCTTCTCTCATAATAAGTTGATTCCCGTCTTGACCCAACGACGTGGGATTTAGTCACACCTCGGTTGTTTCCGTTAGACTCGGGGTACCTCGTCGAGAAAGTACTACCAGTCGTAGGTTTCACACCTCGTGTTCTCGTTAGTCTAGTTTACTCCTGGAGAAGGACTCGTTTACACTCCGTCGTGGTAACCATTATGAGACGTTACCGACCTCTATGAGAACCTCCAATTGATATAAAGAAAGTCCTCTCAACTACCCATCGGAGTGTCCTCTTGTCTAAGACTTAAGTACGTCGAACTGATGTTTCTGAAAAGGGGGTACATGATGACATATTGAAACTCGTTTAATTCAAACGAAAAAAAAAACATCATAAAAAAAGTATAATAAAACGTTTATCTTTCCTACAGTATAAGTTCTAAATAAAGTTTAAACATTATTGTTCAAATTCTTATTTAATTCCGTGAGAAATTTTTGTCTATGTTACTATCCTGTTCTTGAACAAGTGAGTTAGGTCTCACGATCTTAGGAAAATTGAACTCCGTACGTCAAAAAGTTGTATATCTTCCTTCAAATTGTGTCACAATAGATTAATTAGATAGATTTATGTCATATTGGTTATATATTCGAATAAAAAGATGCTAGAATATGTCTAATTTTTACATTTGGATTCCTCCTTAAATAAATTGAAGTACTTGGTATATATTGACTTAATAATAACTCCTTTGTTCTAAAAATCCTATATTACAAAAGTAATCTTTATAAGAGTTTACAGTTAAGAGAGTGTTTGTAATTTAAGAAGACGAGTGAACGTAAGTCCGTCATAATAGTACTTTACATTCGTTTTATCGTAAAGGATCATCTTCATTCATACATCAAGGGTGTGAGAGAAAAGGACCTTCGTGTATATCTTAAAGGTGTAATAGAAAAAAAAAAAAAAAAAAAAACGGAGAAACGTATGTTCCTTCGAACATACTTCTATCTCGGGGAGTCAGAACCTAGAGACATACCTAGAGACACAGGTACGTCTCTGGTGAACGACTGTATGTTACTTGAGTATTACATTACCCTTTATTTAGAAAGGATAATTCGACTATTGTACAAAGTAACAAACAATTGTTACGTATTTGACTGAATGGGACGGACTATGTTAAAGGTTTTAGAAAACTACGACTAAAAAAAAAAAAAAAAGTTTTAGGAGTTCCGGGATTTTTGTCTCCCGATATCATTATCTTTTACCTACCTTAATTCCTCGACAACGTCCTGAAATCTATAAATCTCAGAAGTTACTCTCGATGAGGCGAAATTTGTTAAAATATATCCTTCAAGAAAACGAGAGTTAAACTGGCGGTGACCCCCTTTTTTTTTTAACATATGGTGATAACGACTCCTATTGAGAAAAACAAAATGATAAAAACAATTTATGATTCAACAGGTGGTTACTGAACGGGACATTTTTGAAACACAAAATAAGGTGTGTATAAACTATTCCTAGACGATGTATGTTTTTACCCAATGTCCCGAAATACTCTCTAAATTCTACATTTTCCAACACAAAAAGAATAAGAGGACTTGATACATCAGATCGATATTTGAAAATATTTTTAAAAAAGTTTTAAAGAGGTCTACTCGGGTAATTTCAAAAACCTGTATAAATAAAAGTTCTTTTATGTACCGTAACTCATATTACTGGTAAATTTAAAAATTTTAATTAGACGACACTTTCTTTCGATGTGTAAACGGACACTCTTTATTCATAGTAGAAACTAGAAGACGAATTTCGGGAAAAATAAATTCTTAGGTAAATTTAAAAACTACTTATCTGTAGGAATTTACTTAAAATCCGGTTTTGAACAGAGAAACATAGGGGTTTCTAAGTTATCCCAAAGTTTAACATCGGATTGAAACAGTTTTCCTCTCATTAATTTTCCTAATCCTTTTCAAAGGGATAAAATCTGACTAATAAACACTCTTGAAGTCTCCTAATGTCTATTCGGAGACAGAAGGTAGGGATTTAGTGGTATCCTCGTCAAGACCCTGAAGGTCTGTCTCCTTTTAAGAGTGGAATTCCGTTTCCCACTTTTTGTCATAGTTATTATAGACTTATTACGTACGTTATCTTTGGTATCTTTTATTTTATGTAGACTTTTTGACGTTGATTATATTCGAGTTATCTCAGACTAAGGTTTCTTTTCTCTAAGGATTAAAAGTAAAGTCAAGTCAAGTCAAGTCAGCGAGTCAGCGGACTGAGGAACACTGGGGTACTTGGCGTCGTGCGGTCCGGAGGGACAGGTAGTGGTTGAGGGCCTCAAGTGGGTTTGAGTACAAGAAACTCAACCACTACGGTAGGTCGGTAGAGTAGGAGACAACAGGGGAAGAGGAGGGCGGAAGTTAGAAAGGGCCGTAGTCCCAGAAAAGTTTACTCAGTCGATTAAAATGATGGGGGATTTATTCACTACTTGTGTTATGTATGTTCTGTCACACATGATTCATGGTACTTACTGTTACTGTGGTAAGAAAAATCAAAATTATAGAAAAAGGAAAAAGGGTTAAAATCAGATTCACCGAATGTCGGTAGTTCCGGGTGAAGTTTGAGATGAAATAAGGAGGAAAGAACATTGACCAAGGATTGGTCAGGGGGTCCTTAGTGTACATAGGAGAGAGGTCAGTACAACAGGACTGATGTTACGTAAATCGAAAATTACCAAGTGGTCAAACAAAGTGTTCATAATCGGAGGAGAGGGGTTTGTCTTTAACTGAACAATTAATCATGACTGATACTTTGTTGTTTGGGGGTAAAAGGTGGAAAGAGTCACAAAGGGTGTTCCTTTAGTACTCGTATGATTTATAGAGTATTTAGGGACACGTGGTAGGTAAAGACACATTAAGGGAAGTAGAGATCGTTGTGTTTTTCTTCTTATATGGGAACTACATCTTCGAATCTAGAATCACTTAAGTGGTAGAAGAAAGAGTATATCTTAATATTTAACAAATGTTAAGACGAAACCTTTTAACGGTCAAGTTGTTATTTACTGTCATTGACGGATACAAAAGGAGTAAAAAATATTGACCTTCTCGTTAAAGGGGAGAAGTCAAGAGATCGTAATAACAATAAGGGACACCAAAACGTTTTTAATGAGTTTCATCAAGATGTAGTTGTAGACAGTCAAGGGAGTCTTACACCCCTACACCAAGTAGATCGGATGTCCGTACTACGTTAAAATTTTTCATGAACCGCACTACGTCGGTCCATGAAAATAATATAATGGTCAACCCGAAACTAGGGAAATTTGTACAAACGATGTGGGGTAGATCAAATTTCTAGGAAAAGTGACTGTCTCTTCTACCTTTGTTTTCTCCTCGACTTACCGAGAGACTAAAAAAAGGGACAGTAGACTAAAAAGTGGTAGACCGGATTCGTCAACACGGATAGGGAAGGTATAAGAACAAACGTACTTTTCAAAAAATACTGAACACAACTTTTTCGTTACCTTTTGGTGTCACTTGTATGGTTTAACAGGACTTTTAGTGTCTAGAAGAAGTTCTTTTATATCACTTTTATGATGATTAACGATCTAGTTTAAATGATTCTTATCCCTCTTTTCTTACTCCGTTCCTCTTTTTTATAAGTAGACCTTGTTAATTTTCTAGTTACCACTATATGAATATCTTATCCTTTGATTACAAGATTGGATTCGTACAAAAGAGGAAGTTGATTATTAGTAAGTCACACGATGTGATATATTTCATCGAAATATTATGGTCATAGTGAAGAAAACGTTTTGGTGTTACTTTCTGTCTGGTTTTCTCCGTCTACCAAACCTTTTTTCGTTACGTTACGTTCTCGGGAAGTCAAGTTAGCGAGTCAGCACAAGTTGAGAAACGTTGGGATACTTAACGTCGTGCAGTCCGGAGGGACAGGTAGTGGTTGAGGGCCTCAAGTGAGTTTGAGTACAGGTAGATCAGGCACTACGGTAGGTCGGTAGAGTAGGAGACAGCAGGGGAAGAGGAGGAAGGGGGTTAGGGAGGGTCGTAGTCTCAGAAAAGGTTACTCAGTTGAGAAGTGTAGTCCACCGATTTCATGACCTCAAAGTCGAAATCGTATTAAGGAAGTTTTCTTTAGGGTCCCAACTAGAGGAAGTCTTACCTGACCAACCTAGAGGAACGTCAGGTTCCCTGAGAGTTCTCAGAAGAGGTTGTGGTGTCAAGTTTTCGTAGTTAAGAAACCGTGAGACGGAAGAGGTGTCAGGTTGAGAGTGTAGGTATGTACTGGTGTCCTTTTTGGTATCGGAACTGATCTGCTTGGAATCAGCCGTTTCATTACAGAGACGAAAACTTATATGATAGAGCCAACCAGTATTGAAAAGAAGGTTCTTCATTCACAGAATTAAAGTACCGACGTTAGTGGTAGACGTCACTAAAACCGCGGGGGTTTTTATTTCAGACTGTGACAAAGGTGACATGGGGTAGATAAAGGGTACTTCTCTACCCTGACCTACGGTACTAGAAGCAAAAGACTTACAACTCGAAATTCGGTTGAAAAAGTGAGAGGAGAAAGTGCAAGTAGTTCTCCGAAAAATCAAGGAGAAGTGAAAGACGGTATTCCCACCACAATAGACGTATAGACTCCCATAACTATAAAGAGGACCGTTAGAACTAAGGACGAACACAAAGAAGGTCAGGTCGCAAAGAGTACTACTTGAGACGTATATTCAATTTATTCGTCCCACTGTTATATGTCGGAACTGCGTGAGGAAAAGGATAAACCTTGGTCAGACAACAAGGTACAGGTCAAGATTGACAACGAAGGACTGGACGTATGTCTAAAGAGTTCTCCGTCCAGTCCACCAGACCACAAGCGTAGAGAAAGTCTCAAAAGGTGTCAAATAACACTAGGTGTGTCAGTTTCGTGAGAAGATTTTGAAGTTCTCGACACTTTCAGGAAGATTTTACATAAGTAGACATACGTATACACAAGTCAATGAAGTCACCACACGTTGACCACACGTTGAGGGACCTGACGTCGGGTGGTCCGTGGAGACAGGTACCCTAAGAAGTCCGTTCTTATGACCCCACCCAACGGTCCCCTAGAAGGGTCGGGTCCCTGACTTGGACACAGAAGACGTAATGTCCGTCTAAGAAATGGTAACTCGGTAGAGGGATGGTTTAACGAGTATTCCATTTCTTTCGTCATTAAACGTAGAGGGAACAGTAAAGTAAGAAAACCTTTAGATTTACAACACTTGAAAATTTAGGTGCACCAGGAAAATGTAAAAAAAGGAACCCTAAACCGGTATTTATGATGTGATAATAATTACATTCTCCAAGAAGGTATATTTCCATCTTTGTTAAATTACAGATTATGTTAATCTGTTAACCATATAATATATTTATGTTATACTATATTTATAATATATTATGTTAGTCATATAATATATTTCGGTCGTAATTAAAAAAAACAATAAGCGTAAAATAAAATAATAATAAAAAAATTAAAATAAAAATGAAATAAAATGAAATGTTATGACATAACCAAAACGGTATGTAACTGTACTTAGGTGGTGCCCACATATAGTCGAGGGTTAGGACTTAGGGGGAGGGTGGAGGGTGGGGTATAGTAGAGATACCTAGTAGGGGTACGTGCTCGGGGTTCGTAGGACATAGGACATAGTTTGTATCTGACCGCGAAGCAAAGAATATACTATCATATGTACAAAGTTACGGTAAGAGGGTTTAGTAGGGTGGGAGAGGGAGAGGGAGAGGGAGTCTCAGGTTTTCAGGCGATATGTGTAGACACAGAGAAAACGACAGAACGTATGTCCCAGTAGTAATGGTAGAAAGATTTAAGGTATATATACACAGTCATATGACATAACCACAAAAAGAAAGACCGAATGAAGTGAGACATATTAGCCGAGGTCAAAGTAGGTAGAGTAATCTTGACTAATTTACATAAGAAAAGTTACCGAGTCATTATGAGGTAACACATATACATGGTGTCGAAAGAATAGGTAAGTAGACGACTACCTGTAGATCTAACAAAGGTACAGGACCGATAATATTTGTCACGACNTATTAGCCGAGGTCAAAGTAGGTAGAGTAATCTTGACTAAGTTTACATAAGAAAAGTTACCGAGTCATTATGAGGTAACACATATACATGGTGTCGAAAGAATAGGTAAGTAGACGACTACCTGTAGATCTAACAAAGGTACAGGACCGATAATATTTGTCACGACGTTACTTGTAACCCCGTGTACACAGAGAAAGTCAAGACCAAAGGAACCACACATACGGGTCGTCACCCTAACGACCTAGTATTCCGTCAAGATAAATGTTTAATAATTCCTTAGAGGTGTGACAAGAGGTATCACCGACATGATCAAACGTAAGGTTGGTTGTCACATTCTCTCAAGGGAAAAGAAGTGTAGGAGAGGTCGAAAATAATGAACGTCTGAAAACCTAGTGTCGGTAAGACTGACTACACTTTACCATGGAGTAACACCAGAACTAAACGTAAAGAGACTATTACTCACTACAACTCGTAGAAAAGTACACAAACAATCGGTAGGTATACAGAAGAAACCTCTTTACGTATAAATCAAGAAACCGGGTAAAAAACTAACCCAGCAAATAAAAAGACCTCAACTCGACGTATTCAACGAAAATATAAAAACTCCAATCAACAAACAGTCAACGAAGTAAACGATGACAAAAGAGAGTAAGTCTTCCGTCAGAAAAGTGGAATGAATATCAAAGGAAACAACACGTCTTCGAAAACAAAATTAACCTAGGGTAAATAAATAAAAACGAAAATAAAGGTCATAAGACCCTCCACCTAGTATCTCATAGGACGACACTAAATACAACCTCTCATAAAGCGGATACAAGAGGAGATCCTCAAAATATCAAAGACCAGAATGTAAATCTAGAAATTAGGTAAAACTCAAGTAAAAATAAACACCACAATCTTTCACGATCAAAGTAAGAAAATGTTCACCAACTGGTCAAAAGGGTCGTGGCGAACAATTTCTCTAACAGAAATGAGGTAACATATAAGAACGGAGGAAACAGTTTCTATTGCACAGGTATCCACACACCGAAATAGAGACCCGAAAGATAAAACAAGGTAACTAGATATAAAGACAGAAACGCGGTCATGGTATGAGAGAATTACTGACACTGAAACATCATCTCGGACTTCAGTCCGTCCAACTAAGGAGGTCAAGGTAAGAAGAAAGAGTTCTAACGAAACCGATAAGCTCCAAAGAAACATAAAGGTATGTTTAGAACTTTAATAAACAAGATCAAGACACTTTTTATGACGACCTCCGAACTATCCCTAACGTAACTTAGACATCTAACGAAACCCATCATATGAGTAAAAGTGATATAACTAAGAAGACTAGGTACTTGTACCATATAAAGAGGTAGATAATCACAGGAGAAACTAAAGAAAGTAGTCACAAAACATCAAAAACTATATATCCAGAAATCAAAGAAATCCATCCATATAAGGATTCATAAAATAAGAAAAGCAACGTTACCTCTTATCTTAACAAAGGAATTAAAGAAAAAGATGAAAGAGTGATAATCACATATCCTTACGTTCCCTAAAGACTCATAACTAAAATATAGGACGTTGAAATGATATAAGTAACTAATTGAGATCATTAAAAGACCACCTCAGAAATCCCAAAAGGTACATCTCCTAGTACAGTAGACGTTTGTCACTCTCAAAATGAAGAAGAAAAGGTTAAACCTAAGGAAAATAAAGAAAAAGACGAGACTAACGACACCGGTTTTGAAGGTCTTGATACAACTTATCATCGTCACTTTCACCCGTGGGAACAGAACAAGGACTGAAGTCCCCTTTACATTTCCGTCGTAAATTTTACTATCTTTTCCTTTTGATCAACTTTAATTAGTTAGTCTGTTATTTCGTAATACTTCGTTTGTGACGGTACACCATAAAGTCTCATAAGTCAAGTCAAGTCAACGAGTCAGCACAGGCTGAGAAACGTTGGGGTACTTAGTGTCGTGCGGTCCGGAGGGACAGGTAGTGGTTGAGGGCCTTAAGTGAGTCTGAGTGTAGGTAGCTCAGTCACTACGGTAGGTCGGTAGATAGGAGAAAGCAGGAGAAGAGGAGGACGGGGGTTAGGGAGGGTCGTAGTCTAAGAAAAGGTTTCTCAATTGAGAAACGTATACCACAGGTTTCATGACCTCAAAGTCGAAGTCGTAGTAAAGAAGGTTTCTTTAGGGTCCCAACTAGAGGAAGTCTAACCTGACCAACCTAGAGGAACGTCAGGTTCCCTGAGAGTCCTCAGAAGAGGTTGTGGTGTCAAGTTTTCGTAGTTAAGAAGCCGTGAGTCGAAAGAAGTGTCAGGTTGAGAGTGTAGGTATGTACTGGTGACCTTTTCGGTATCGGAATTGATCTGTCTGAAAACAACCGGTTCATAACAGAGACGAAAAGTTATACGATAGATCCAACCAATATTGTAAAGAAAGTTCCTCATTCACAGAAAATTAAAGTACCGACGTTAGTGGTCGACGTCACTAAAACCTCGGGGGTTATTATTTCAGACTGTGACAAAGGTGACAAAAGGGTAGATAAAGGTGATTTGACACCCTGGTCTACGGTACTAGAAGCAAAAGACTTACAACTCGAAATTC
Organism: Capra ibex; assembly: GCA_006410555.1. Taxonomy (NCBI): domain Eukaryota; kingdom Metazoa; phylum Chordata; class Mammalia; order Artiodactyla; family Bovidae; genus Capra; species Capra ibex. Next base: position 19,869,907 of record SJYO01035988.1, on the reverse strand, counting down.
GGTTGAAAAAGTGAGAGGAGAAAGTGAAAGTAGTTCTCCGAAAAATCAAGGAGAAGTGAAAGACGGTATTCCCACCACAGTAGACGTATAGACTCCAATAACTATAAAGAGGGCCGTTAGAACTAAGGGTGAACACGAAGAAGGTCGGGTCACAAAGAGTACTACATGAGACGTATATTCAATTTATTCGTCCCACTGTTATATGTCGGAACTGCATTAGGCAAAGGATAAACCTTGGTCAGATAACAAGATACAGGTCAAGATTGACAACGAAGGACCGGACGTATATCTAAAGAGTTCTCCGTCCAGTCCACCAGACCATAAGCGTAGAGAAAGTCTCAAAAGGTGTCAAATAACACTAGTGTGTCAGTTTCCGAAACCGTATCAGTTTTTTCGTCTTTATCTACATAAAGACATTGAGAGAATGAAAAAGCAACTAGGTCGTCTACAACCGTTAAACTAGACACCAAGGAGACGGAAAAGATTTCGGTCGAACTTGTAGACCTTCAAGTGCCAAGTGTATAACGACTTCGAAACGAACCTCTTAAAACTCGTAACGAAATGATCGTACACTCTACTCACGTTAACGCTTACGACTGTAAGAAATGGTAACAGAAAGAAACCCTAACCTCACTTTTGACTGCAAAAGGTCAGGACATCGGTGACGACACAAAAGATTTAAACGACTGTATAACTCTCGTCGTGAAAGTGTCGTAGTAGAAAATTCTAAACTTTGTCAAGTTGACCTTAAGATAATGGAAGTGATCGAAACAAGTATCATTACGAAGGATTACGGGTGAACTGAAGTGTAAAGTCCTAGTGAGGTAACACCAATATACCCAGTACTTCGACAAAATACATATCAAGAAGACACATAAAAACGGTGGAGAAGAATTATAGAAGACAAAGACAATCCAGGTATGGTAAAGACAGGAAAAACACGGGGAGAAACGTACTTTTAAAGGAAACCATAAAAATTAAAAGAACTCTTCTAGAGATCAGAAAGAGTAAGTTAAAAAAGGGAGATAAAGAAACGTAACTAGTGACTCCTTCCGATAGAATAGAGAGGAACGGTAACGAACCTTGAGACGTAAGTTTACCCATATAGAAAGGAAAAGAAGAAAATGAAATCGAAAAGAAGAAAAGAGTCGATAAACATTCCGGAGGAGTCTGTTGGTAAAACGGAAAAACGTAAACAAAAAGAACCCCTACCAGAACTAGTGACGGAGGACACAGTACTTGGAGACAGGTGTCAAAAACTCCGTGAGACAGAAAGTCTAGATTAGGGAACTTAGATAAACAGTGAAGGTGACACATTAACATTAACTAAACTAAATTCAGTATGAACTTTCCAGATCACCAAAAAGGATGAAAGAAGTAAAATTCAGACACCTTTTTCATCGCTCTCAACCAAAGGAGACGGAACCCGAGGGAGTTTTGAGTAAAAGACGTGGTTTTACAGAAAGAATAACTTTTGTAGAATTTGTGGTACCTTGTGGAAAGGTTCTGGGTATACAACCGTGTTCGTCTACTCTTTCAAACATTTAGAGTTTTGATCGAATCAAGGGTGAGTTCTGGGTTTCGTTCCTCACTTTTTTTTTAAAATATTATATATCTTAACGACTCTTTAAATTTTCAATTCTTTGTCATTTACATTATTTAGAATGAATATCTTCCTTCCGTCCGAGTTCTATAAGTAATACATTGGTATTAAACAAGTAGGTTATAACGATTCTCCTGAGATACGGTATTAATGAGACAATATATGAAAGTACCCGAAAGGGGTACCCGTGAACACCATTTCTTAGGTGGGCGGTCTCGTCCTCTACATTCTCTGAGTCCAAGTTAGGGACCCAACCTTTCTAGGGGACCTCCTCCTTTACCGTTGGGTGAGGTCATAAGAACGGACCTTTTAAGGTTCCTGTCTCCTCGGACCACCCGATGTTAGATATTTCAACGTTTCTCAGTCTGTGCTGACTTCACTGAATCATGTTTGTGGTCGTGTTGGTGACAGATAAATTTTTAATAGTTACTCCGTCTTAACTGTTTTTTAATAGTTAAGACAGTAAAAATGTCTTATTCCTTTGTCCTACAATTCTTAAAACGGGTTAGAAAGATTGGCCATTCCCTCTCTCCCGAGTAATATTTGTTACTACGACAAACGTTTTCCCTGACCTCGATAGGGACCAACATACAACTTACTGTTTTCGTCTCTTCTTCCGTACTTACCGAAAGTAAGTTTACTTATGAAGGTAAAGGACGATATAGTAGTTAACGGTTAGACATCGTTTATAAACGGTATGTTATGGGATAATCGAAGTCAATTTAATACAGGTGAACAACCATATAATTATATGACTGGCGTCGTTTTTTCATGTACGTATATAGTGAAACTGAGTCCTACTATTTTACTAAGGACCAGACGGATATTTGAGAGTCTTAAGAAAAAGGTGTGAGGTGGTGAATGGAACAGGTAGTGTAACTTCCTAGTGAATGGTACTCCTATTTTTTCTTTGGTTTAATATAATTCTTATTCTAATTATTGATACTCCTTTCAACTATAACGTTACACGTATAATATTAGTATTTCTCGATGTTAAATATAAACTTGAACCACAAATTTCAAGGAATTTGAATTTCAAATTTCTCTGACACCAATTCCTTCTTTTGTTTTTGATGAGAAATATATTATAAAGTAATCAGAGACCTCTATGTCTCTAGTTACATCATTAATTACGGTATGAACACTGAAGAATATAGAGTGATTGGTAATTGTCTCTAGTTTAAGGGTCGTAGTCAGTCTGGTATCTTTTCCTTTCTCTTAAGGTCTTTTTGTAGATGAAGACGAGGTTACTGATATGATTTCGGAAACTGACACACATAGTGTTGTTCGACACCTTTTAAGAAGTTCTCTACCCTTATAGTCTGGTTGAAAGGACGGAAGACTCTTTAGACATACGTCCAGTTCTTTGTTGTCAATCTTGACCTTTACCTTGTTACCTGACCAAGGTTTAATCCTTTCCTCAAGTAGTTCCGATATATAACAGTGGGACGAATAAGTTGAATATATGTCTCATGTAGTACTCTTTACGAAGTAATCTACTTCGTGTTCGACCTTAGTTCTGACGACCCTCTTTATAGTCGTTGAAGTCTTTACGTCTACTAAGGTGCGAATACCGTCTTTCCTTCTCCTTAATTTCTCGGAGAACTACTTTCACTTTCTCCTTTCACTTTTTCGACCGAAATTTGAGTTGTAAGTCTTTTGATTCTAGTACCGTAGCCCAGGGTATAGAAGTACCGTTTATCTACCCCTTTGTCATCTTTGTCACTGTCTGAAATAAGACCCCCCGAAGTTTTAGTGACGTCTACCACTGACGTCGGTACTTTAATTTTCTACGAACGAGAAACCTACTTTTGATACTGTTTGGATCTGTCGTATAATTTTTCGTCTATGTAATGAAACGGTTATTTCCAAGTAGATCAGTTTCGATACGAAAAAGGTAATCAGTACATACCTACACTCTTAACCTGGTATTTTTTTCGACTCACGGTTTCTTAACTACAAAGACTTGACATCACAACGTCTTCTGAGAAATTTCAGGGAACTTGACGTTCCTTTAGTTTGGTCAGTTAGGATTTCCTTTAGTTGCGACTTATGAGTAACCTTCCTGACTACGATTTCGACTCGAGGTTATGAAACCGTTGGCCTACGTTTCTTGACTGAGTGACCTCTTCTGGGATTACGACCCTTTCTAATTTCCCTCCTCCTTTTCCCCTGCCGTCTCCTACTATACCAACCTACCGTAGTGACTGAGCTTCTTGTACTCAAACTCGTTCGAGGCCCTCGACCGTCACCTGTACCTTCGGACCGTACGACGTCCGGTAGCCCACCGTTTCTCAGGTTGTGTTGACTCGTTTACTTGACTTGACTTAACTTAGTAATTGTCCTATATTTTCACGGATATATTGGGCCTTTAGGTCGATTCGAAGTAACGTCTTCCTTTTATGTGATCTTAAGTAAAATAAATCGAGTACTTAATTTTGACAAAGGTGATCCGTCATTACTGTCGTTAGATTCTTTTAGAGGATTTAGTTATCGTGTCGCACTATGTATTTTTCTCTAGGATAAAAAAAGGGGAAGTAAAAGTTTTAGTGAAAGTGTAAGAGGAAGTCAATTGACCTATGAATCTATTCAGTATATACAGTATACGGTATATACAGGATTACTTTTGGAAAGTGTTTTCAGGATTCCTTTGACAAAAATCGTACTGATAATAGTGGACACTTTTATTACGATTATAGTTTTATGCTTGGAACAAAGGAAAACTAGGTACCCTAAACTTAAGTTTAGACCACTCCATCAGTATTCCTTTAATAAAATGATAAGTCTCAAGTTTTCTTTTTGTATGATTATTTTGATATAAAATTTTACCATGTAGATGTAGTACATATTATTACTTCACTAAAGACTGAACTAATTACAGTATTAGTGATAAAAGAATGACATTATTAATTCTTTACTTCCATGTTTACGATACTTTACTAACTACGGTCTTAAACTAAGTCAGTCATAACCTGTTTAGTCTTCTAAGACTGTAGTAAAGTTTAAAGGTGTTAACGGTTTTCATGTAAGTCAAAACCTGTGATTTCTTTGTTGAACCCTTCATTCCGACCCAGTGACTTCGTACCAAAAGTAAATAAAGAAGACACAATTCCCAGTTTCTCCTTTAACAGAGTCACTAAGAGGTGAAGTGACTTTGTTTTGAAATAAAATCAAGTGCCACTTATTTGATACATTCTTTAGTTAAATTACTGGAAATAACTCTATGATAACCTATATTCTATGACACGATTTACCAGACGTTTGTGTATTAATGTCAACATAATAAAAAATCCCGACGGAATCGTGTAATAGTGTCTGATCAACCGAATTTGTTGTCTCTAAATAAAAGAGTCAAACCTCCGACGTTCAGGTTCTAGTTCCATATCACTTTCCTTTCACTTCATCGAGTCAGTACAGGTTGAGAAACGCTGGGACACCTGACATCGGATGGTCCGAGAAGGGAGGTACCTTAAGAGGTCCGTTCTCATGACCTCACCCAACGGTAAAGAAAGAGGTTCTAGTTCAATACCTGTCCCTAATAAGGAGATTATGGAGAAGAATCGAATATCTAAAGGATATAGAAGTGGACCAGAAGTGTGAGACCTGTACAAATATAGGATTAAAGAGAAGATATTTCTGTAACCAGTATAACCTGATCCGAGTTGGATTGTTGGAGTAAAATTGAATGAAGAAATTTCTGAGATTGAGGAAAATATCAATGTAAGACTCCATGACTCCCAATACTGAATTTGTATATTTAAAACCTCTTGTGTTAAGTGGGTTGTTATCGTAGGGACGGGAGATCCTGAAAATTTTATTATTTCCTTTTTGTATTTTCATAAATATTCCGTATTTCACCATTTTAAATGTCGGAAGGATTCACTTCCCACGTCTCTTTATCCCCTTTTGTTATCTTGTCCTTTCTGATCGTTAGAGAAGTTGTTTTAATCTGTATGGTTCCCTCATAAAGTACGTTTCTATCCGTGTTATTTCCTGTCTTTCTTATGACTGGATTGTTTTCGTATTCTGTAATTCTTCTCCTCCGTTCTTATGTGTCTTCTTGATATAATTTTTTAGAATTACTAGACCTATTGACACTAACAGACTAGTGAGTGGATCTCGGTCTGTAGGTCCTCACACTTCAGATTATCCGGAATCCTTCTGAGTGAACTTGTTTCGATCACCTCCAATACCTTAAGGTCACCTCCGTTAAGTTTAGGATTTTCCACTACGACAATTTCACGACGTGACTTATACGGTCATTAAACCTTTAGAGTCGTCACCGGTGTCCTGACCTTTTCCAGTCAAAAGTCAGGTTAATATTTCTTCCCGTTACGGTTTCTTACAATCTTGGTGACGTTTTAACACGAGTGAAGTGTACGATTTTTTGATTCTAGTACCGTAGACCAGGGTAGTGAAGTACCGTTTGTCTACCCCTTTGTTCCGTTTCTCACTCTCTGAAATAAAAGAACCCGAGGTGTTAGTGATGTCTACCACGGACGTCGGTACTTTAATTTTCTACGAACGAGGAACCTACTTTTCGATACTGTTTGGATCTGTCGTATAATTTTTCGTCTCGGTAGTGAACCGGCTGTTTCCAGGTAGATCAGTTTACATCAAAAAGATCAACAGTACATACCTACACTCTCAACCTAGTATTTCTTCCGACTCACGGCTTTTTAACTACGTAAACTTGACACTACGAAATTTTCTGAGAACTCTCAGGGGACCTGTCGTTCCTCTAGTGAGGTCATTTAGGATTTCCTTTAGTTGTGACTTATAAGTAACCTTCGACTTTGACTTCGAGGTTATGAAACCGGTGAACTACGCTTCGCGGTTGAGTAATTCTTTCTGGGACTGAGACCCTTTCCAATTTCCGTCCTCCTTTCCCCCTGTTATCTCCTACTCTACCAACCTACCGTAGTGGTTGAGTTACCTATACTCAAACTCGTTCAAGACCCTCTACCATTTTCTGTCCCTTCGGACCGCACGACGTCAGGTACCCAAGTGTTTCTTAGTCTGTATTGACTTTCTGACTTCTGGTTGTTGTAAGTGATCGTTCCAGTACGAGTTTTAGAAGGTTCGATCCGAAGTTGTCATGCACTTGACTCTTGAAGGTCTATATGTTCGATCGAAATATTTTTCGTCTCGTCGGTCTCTAGTTTAACGGGTGTAGACAACCTAGTGTCTTTTTCGTTTTCTTAAGGTATTTTTGTAGATGAAACCGAAATGACTGATACGGTTTAGGAAACTAACACACCTAGTGTTATTTGACACCATTTCAATATGTTGTTTAAGTTTTAAAATTTCCTAGTAACACTCTCACTATCACGAGTCAGTACAGGCTGAGAAACGTTGAGGTATGTGATGTCGGGTAGTCCGAAGAGACAGGTATCTTAAAAGATCCGTTCTCATGATCCTACCCATCAGTAAGGGAAGAGATCCCCTAGTTTGGGACTAGACGACGTAACGTCCGGTTAAGAAATGGTACACTCGGTGTTCCCTTAGAGTATCTTTCTGAGTTTCCTCCTTTTCCAAATTCCTATTTTACCAACAGATTCCTATCCTAAAGTCGTATAACTCTAATTATACCACTTTTCCCGTCTTTTACTGTACTAACCTTATCCGTGACACATTACGATAAAAAAGAAAATTATTAGTTCGAATGAGACTATCTGTATCTGATCATAAATTCTACTATTTCCAGTAAACCAACGACTATCCTTTTCGTCACTATGTTTTTAGTATAAAGGAACAAAAGATACATTTTATACGGTGTATGGTTATAGTTATGTTTAATTTGTTTAGAAAAATTAAAAGTTATATAGTAAATTCGGACACCTCAAAAAATTTCTTTCTCTCTTAATCTTAAAATGGGTGACATTTCGTCTTCTATGTCTATTATTTTCAGGTTATCCTTAATCTAATAGGAACATTCTTTAAGTATATAGGTTTTGATACGGATGTCGAGAAACAAGACTCCCAGTCAAGGGTTTAAATACTCTACGTTGTCATAAAATTTAATAAAGGATATTATTTCACAGTGATAGACTCAAAATTTTGTTCTTCATCTAAACACTGTAACATAATGGTCACTCACGTTGGATACAAATCAACGGGTTGTTTAATGAAAATCAGGACAAACGATTTATTCATTAGAAAGACTGTTATTGTTATTTTATAATAGTTAAAATTAAATAAAATAAATTCTTTGTCTTCTGTTATAATTCCTTAGACGTATTTTATGGGAACAATATATAAATCTCCCCTTTTTATAACTTGAAAGTTACCTTAGTATTATTTAAACACGAAGAAATATGAAGAATGTATACAGTGACCGTCTATTTTACTTAAATATGAATGATGAATTTTAATACTGTTAAGTCATCGTGAGTCAGTACAGTGTAATTTTTACACCGTTTCATGTTCTAAAAGTAAACCAAGTGTCTATAAAAAGGTGTCCGAGTAATTTCAAAAGTGCAGATGATAGTACTGTTATAAATCCAATCACAGTATTTACAAACTTTGTATAAATTTGAGGTGTAAAACATAGTGAATAATCACGGATTAATTCGTCTTTTTCAAATTCAAGTCACTTAAATTTTTGGTTTTAATTTCATTTAGTCTAAAATATAATCCTATATTTCTAGGACCGTATATTTGGAAATCGTGACGTCCTTTACTCGAAGTAGAAAATGTGGTCGCTTTCCACGTCACACTAGTAAGACACATTAATATATAACTCCTCTTCGGAACTAAACCTATGTACTGATATGGTTTTATTTTCTTTTTTTAGTGAAACGTATCGACAAGAATTAAAAACGTCAACGGACTTTATTAATACGATGTATATGCAAGACCGAAACGGAATTACGGACACAACCCTCCGAGACTCTATACTTATCTGATTTCAGACGAGAGCTAGTGAACCTCCAATGTAGATATCTTTAGTTTACTCTCAAATAATTCATTTTTCATAAATTTCTTTGGTAATGAATTCATAGACGACATATAGTTCGTAATAAATACCGTGACTTTACTTTTTGGACTGTGAGAAGTGTGTAGGTACTACACACGAACGAAGAGAAAGAAACTTAAAAAGTGAGTAGACTATAAAACTCACCACAAGAAAACCCTACGAAGAAAACAAATCGAAGTTTAAGAAGTCTTAGAGTAATTGAAGACTTCTCCCTCTTCTCAGAGTATGAGTGGGTTTGGTGTAGATCAGATCGTATTTCCCTATTAATAAAACGATATAGTACTAGTATGTTTACCAGGTGTACCGGTTGGTTTCTAATTATCTTCCCTGAATTCGAAAAGATTAATAAACTGAGTTTTTAACTTACTCATTGTTACGAATTCCCAATCCATGTAGAAAGAGGGGTCAAATTCCTTCAAGGTCTACGAACACAGTAAAAATAAAGAAAATAGTCGTAGTCAAAAGTCTCGTGTCAAGAAAATGGAGGAATCTATCCAAATAAGAAATCATAAAATAAGAAAAACTACACTACCATTAAAACGAAAGACTAGAAAGTAATAATCGTATATTCTTATGTTCTCTAAAGTTTCTAAACGTGTCATTGTCTTTGGAGGTCGTTTTACTTTTCTGTTAGGTGTTTTACCCTTTTTTTGTAAACTTTTACTTACTAATTATAGGTTTTATAAATTTATCAAGTACACCGAGTTATAGTTTTTTGTTTCTTGGGTTAGTTTCATACCTGTCTAGATTTATCTGTACAGAGTTTTTTTTTATGTGTGTTTACCTTTTTTTCGTGTACTTTTCTCCAAATTGTAGTATGGAATCTCTTTATGTTTAGTTTTGAGGCAATTCCATAGTGGAGTGTGGATAGTCTTACCGGTAGTAGTTTTTATTTAGATGTTTGTTACTACCTTTCTCGTACCTCTTCAACACCTCTTTTCTCTTGTGAAGATGGAACAATCACCTTTACATTTAACTTTGTCGGTGATGCATCTTGTCATATTTCCATTGACTTTTTTGATTTTACGGATGATATACTAGGTCGTTAGGGTGAGGACTACATATAAGTCTTTTTTTTTTTTTTTGGTATTAAACTTTTATATGTGTGTGACGTTACAAGTAACTTCATGATAACTGATAAATATCGGTTCTGTACCTTCCTTGGATTCACAGGTGGTTGTCTCCTCTCAATCTTCTACCCCAAGTCAAGTCAAGTCAAGTCAAGTCAGCGAGTCAGCACAGGTTGAGAGACGTTGGGGTACTTAGCGTCGTGTGGTCCGGAGGGACAGATAGTGGTTGAGGGCCTCAAGTGAGTTTGATTGCAGGTAGTTCAGTCACTACGGTAGGTCGGTAGAGTAGGAGACAACAGGGGAAAGGAAGGACGGGGGTCAGGGAGGGTCGTAGTCTCAGAAAAGGTTACTCAGTTGAGGCGTACCACTCACTTCAACGAGTCAGCACAGGCTGAGAAACGTTGGGGTCCGAGGAGACAGGTACCCTAAAAGATACGTTATCATGACCTCACCTAACGGTAAAGGAAGAGGTCCCCTAGAAGGGTTTGGTCCCTAACTTGGGACCAGAGGGCGTAACATCTGTCTGTGAAATGGTAGACTCGGTGGTCCCTTCATGGAAGCGTACCATGTATATATGTTAACTTATAGTAAGTTTTTTCTTCCTTTATTACGATAATCGTCGTTATACCTACCTGGATCTTTCACAGTATGACTCACTTCATTTGAGTATTTGTTGACTTTAAATAAAGAAGTGAGAAGACCTCCGACCCTTAGGTTTTACTTCCGTTTCGGGAGGAATCAAATGTGGGTCACGGAAAACGATATCGGACCACCCGACGGCAGATACCCGAGTGTCTCAACCTGTGCTGACTTCGCTGAATCGTCGTCGTCGTCGTCGTCGTGTCACCGCCTTCTCCGAAAGAACAGACGAAATACTTTTATAATTAGATTAAGTACTTCTGAAGTGGGAGTACTGGATTCTTAGAAGGTTTCCGGGAAGGAAGATCATAAAAGTGTGACCTATAATAATATAGGGTCCACCGTGTTGCCATTTCTTAGACGGACGTTTAAATCCTTTATGTCCTCTACGTCCAAGTTAGGGACCCAGTCCTTCTAAGAGACCTCATCTTTTATCGTGGGATGAGGTCATACGAACGGACCTTTTAAGGTACCCGTCTCCTCGGACCTCTCGATGTCAGGTACCCCAGTGTTTCTCAGCCTGTAATAACTCGTTGACTCGTGTATACGTAATCATAAAGTCGTATACTTAAAACGTCTCTGTGTTTGGAAGTCTGTTATCGTTTTACTATATTAATAATTGTAAAATCTCCTCTCAACGTCTCTCACTCCCTTATGGACGAAATATAACAAATGAAATAAAAGTGAAGACTCTCGTTTCTTTCGTAACAAAACGAGATTAGATAGATGAAGATATTCCTACAAAGAGTCGTAGACCACAATCAATAGACTTTATAACTACGGTGATGGTAAATTTTAAAATCTGTTCAATGTAAAAGAATTTTGACAAGTCCCGAAATATACTACAGTGAACAACTAAAAGACTCAGGTCATAATTAGGTCTACCTGGGAAACAAGGACATTATAACCGGTGGCACGACAGGGAGTTTTCGCGGTACGTGAAAGTGTACGAGAAGAGAGAAAGACTCAATAATAAAGTGAAAGAAGACCCAAGTTAAGTTGTCAAGTCAAATTGGTGATAGAGGAATTGTCAGGAAGAAAGTTATAGGACTGTAGAGGAATAGTTAGAAGGGGAGTTATTGGTGGTAGTAATTAACGTGTCGTAAACTCAAGGGATTTTCGTTTATAACGGGACAAAGGAAGAAACGTAGGAGAAGGTAAAAGGTCGTTTGACGAAACGTACATCAACTATAGGGTATGTGAAAATAGTTTTAAGTAAAAACATCTTATATTAAAGTTTATAACCCGAAGGGACCACTTAACCCTCATTTCTTAGGTGGAGGGTTACGTCCTCTACACCCAAGTTAGGTACTAAGTCCTTCTAGGGGTCTTTTTCCTTTACCGATGGGTGAGGTCATAAGAACGGACCCTTTGGGGTACCTGTCTGCTCGGACCACCCGATATCAGGTATCCTAGCGTCTCAGCCTATACTGAATCGTTGATTTGTTGTTAAAGTTTAGAGTCACAATTTTCTTATATAAAATGTGACACTACAGACATTAGTTAATTTTAAAGTTCATCCATAACTTCCCTATGTATTTTCTTACACACTACTATTTATTAACCAATATTAATAAATTAATTAGTAACATATCTATACCCGATACCCAGTAAAATAGGGTTGTGGATAAGGTCTTTGTAATATACTCTAATTTATTACGAATCAAACACCCGTTAATTAATTGTAAACTTAGAAAGATGACTCAGACCACACGAGTCAGTCTCGTGTTACCCCAGTCTTTCCCAGTCTGTGTCTAATCGCTGATTTGTTGTTGCTAAATCTTAATTGAATTCTTCCTTTTCTTTCAAATAAAAGTAAAAGGAAACAGTTTACTAATGTCTACGGTACCGTAGATCAGGGTAGTGAAGTATCGTTTGTCTACCCCTTTGTCACCTTTGGCACTGTCTGAATTAAAAGAACCCGAGATTTTAGTGACGTCTACCACAGACGTCGGTACTTTAATTTTCTGTGAACGAGGAACCTTCTTTTCGATACTTTTTGGATCTATCGTATAATTTTTCGTCTCTGTAGTGAAACGGTTGTTTCCTGGTAGATCAGTTTCGATACCAAAAAGGTCATCAGAACATACCTACACTCAACCTGGTATTTCTTTCGACCTGGTATTTCTTGTATTTCAACCTGGTATTTCTTGTAACGTCTTAACTACGAAAAATAGACACCACAACCTCTTCTAAGAACTCTCAGGGAACCTGACCTTCCTTTAGTTTGGTCATGTAGGATTTCCTTTAGTCAGGACTTTTAAGTGACCTTCCCGACTACGACTTCGACTTTGAGGTCATGAAACCGGTGGAGTACGTTTCTTGACTATGTCGTCTTTTTTAAGACTACGACCCTTTCTAACTTCTACGTTGCTCTTCCCCATCTGTTTCCTACTCTACCAATCTGCCGTAGCGACTAAGTTACCTGTACTCAAACTCGTTTGAGGACCTCGAGCATTACCTGTCCCTTCGGACCGCACGACGGTAGGTACCCCAGTGTTTCTCAACCTGTCCTGACTCGTTTACTTGACTTGACTTGACTTTCTAGTACAAATGATATCAAAGTACTTGTGTCTCCCGAAACGATATCGTAAAAACTACCGTTGTAGTCCCAACGTAAACACAGTGATTCAGTTTCAGTGTCTTGTGACACTAATAATTACGAACATAAAAAGTATTAAACTTAAAAATTCTTTTATAAGTTCCGACTTGTGTAAATTACTTTCGTATTGTGTATTTAGGAGGGTTTAATTAGAACTTCTTAATAACCATTCTTCCACTTATGAAAAAAAAAAAAAGTAAGTTATTTATGGATGACTTTTGGAAGTTCGTTTTAAAACCTTCGTCTTCCTAGTTAATCTTTCTAATATACTGTTAAGTTCATTCTCTGTCTCCGAACTTGGCCTCACTATCGTTACCTGTGCCCGTAATTTCTCTTTACATCCTATGCCTTATTTCTTTTAAAAGTTCGTAGGAGGTTATGATATTAAGTGTCTCTTAGCTATTCTACAATAGAAATTTTACTTTTTTTGACAATGTCATTTCCTTGTCGTCACGATTAAGATTAGTTATTCACTAGTTATAGGAGAAATCTTTTAAGGTCTAGGAACAGTCACCGACGCAGGTAACAAGTACATCAGGGGAGAGAGGTTATTAGAGGTAGTAATACTGACAGAACATTCAATAGAAAAGGTGAAAATGAGTAATAATTCAGAGGTCATGGAAAACCTCCCAAATCGTGAATTTTGATGCGTCATTTATAAATTACTTATTTACTTTCTTATTCACTTTGTTTTCGGTATAGAAGTGTTTGGGAGAATGAATTAGTCAAGAATCATTAATGACTTATCGAGAATACCAAGCTCAGTAAGGGAAAAGATAGTTTCAGAGGAAGAAGATTTAAGTTAAGGAACCCTAATGTCGAGTGATACTCAGTTAATTATGTTATCAAGTTTTCCGACTAAAGACACAATTACAAAGGAGAATCTTTGAGTGTAGAATTTGTCTCTAGAATTTATAAAAATATGAGGGTGTACCTATTGACCAATATAGTCCAGGTTACCATCTAACCTTTATGTCTCAAATAGTTTAGAATAGAACAGAAAGATTTACATCCTATCTTGAACTACACCAGTTTCTTAGAAGTCTAGTCGATAAAAACTGTCCACAAAACAATGTCACAAAAGTCTCTTACTGTTTTACACGTCAATTACCACACCCCTATTAGGGACATCACTCACCATTCTGTTTTCAAAACCCTGGATACGTAAGACTTCTAAAAAGGATTTATGAACATTCTACCGTGACTATCATAATGTATTTAATTGTAATTTGACTTTTCTCGGAGAAAGTCTGTTGACTTACAATCTCTTGAATCAAACTTTCACCTAAACCCAGTGACAAAGTAAAATAAGAACGTGTATTTTAAAAATATATATTATTTAAACACTCCATTGATATAAGGAATACTAAAAGTTCTTTCCTCACGTGAACAAAAACCTTAAAAGACACATATCGTTCTTTGTTTTTACCAAAAAATTTTAACCATAAAAGTGAAGACATATATTCTTTGACCACTAATATATTTGTATTAAATTTTTAGTAATTACTATAATGATATAAACCTTTACGTTATCTTTTTGGTTTCTACAAACCATAAAGTAAAATTTTTACGGTAATAAGGTTCTCGATGACTAGGTATAACCTTCTAGACGACGACTACTACGATTCAACGTAGTCAGCACAGGCTGAGACACGCTGGAGTATCTGCCGTCGGGTTGTCCGAGGAGACAGGGTTCCTAAGAAGTCCGTTCTTATGACCTCACCCAAAGGTAAAGGAAGAGGTTACGTACTATCACTTTTCACTTTCACTTCAACGAGTCAGCACAGACTGAGACACGCTGGGGTGCCAGACATCGGATGGTCCCGAAGAGGCAGGTACCCTAAGACGTCCGTTCTCATCACCTCACGCAACGGTAACGGAAGAGACTAACCTTCTAGATCAGTACGATTTTGTAATATATACCCGTTTGTAGAATACTTGTACTAAATAAGGAAACAATTACTTTTATTTTATTATTTCAGGTTCTTAGAAAGAGTGACTAAAATCCGAAGTAAATATATATATATATATATATATATTACATAATATATATGTATATTTATACCTGTCGACTACAAGACTCTTAGGTACTGAAAATTGTCAACTGAGTCCTCTTTCATTCTTACAAAAGTTTTGGGGGAAAATAAAATTACATAATAAAAATAACTTCCTATTAACGAAATGTCTTAAAACAACAAAATTCTGGGGATAAGAAATAAGAATAATTTTGTAGTTTTATTAAATGGTAACAATAGTTGATGACCTTCTTTTAGGTTTTTTCTACTTTACGAATGAAATTTTCAAACTTTTATATTATAAGAGTTCCATTAAGTATCAATACTTTAGGATTCTTGATTGGTCAGTCAGTGAGATGGACCGTTTGTCTCTTCAACACTTATGTTTGTCGTATAAGATTTTCTATTAACATTTCATCATGGTCTCTCCAGTAAGTTTTAGACAGGGTGTGTTTTCGACGGTCTAACACTGAGACTAATCGGTAGGATTCTTTCCATTGAGTAGGTGTCCGACCGGATACTAGAACTTAAATCCTGAAGACTTGACCATGATTTTTATACGTATCTCATTTAATTTAAGAAAGAGTACATAAACTGACCTTTTTAAGACTCTTCGGTAATCACAATCCATCCTTCAATCCGTACTCGTTGATCCCCACCAGGTCAGTTTTTTCTAAGTTCGACTAGAGTTTGGGGTGGGACCTGCATGAGGTTATGTCGGGCTCTCTCGAGTATCTATACGATATTTTATTGGCGTCTCTGAAAAGGTTAAGGTCCGTACAATGGATACACGTGTCACCTACGGTTTGATTGGTGTTCCTGAAGAGGTTGAGACCGTGTACACGGGGAGGGACTACGTATCGATACAGGAGTTCACTGGAATCCGTAGGTCCTCAGATAATTTCCAAGTATTTATGAGATATGTATGTATGTAGACTAATATTGTCTGACTTAATACCCTTTCTGTACGTGTTATCTCGGTCAACAATACATTGAACGTTGACAGGTAGTTTGACAGTCAGGTGCGGGTGTGTCTACTTATACATTTTCGGGATAGAATTTCTAGGACATGGAGTAGTAAGATCGTGGGTACAGAGAGAACCGAACCGAGTGGAGAGGGAACTCCAAGTAAAAGAAGAAAGAAGTTCTTCTTTACGAAAACGGTACTCATTCT
The DNA here is from genome assembly GCA_006410555.1 of Capra ibex. NCBI lineage: Eukaryota > Metazoa > Chordata > Mammalia > Artiodactyla > Bovidae > Capra > Capra ibex. The sequence continues at coordinate 19,853,825 of SJYO01035988.1, read as the reverse complement.
GGAGTTTAAGTAGTAACACGAGAATGGTTCCTATCTCGGGTTACTCCTTCCCTGGAGAAACTGAAAGGGATAAACGTTTATAATAGACACCCTTGACCTACATTGCTCTTTGTCGTGATCTCGAGTCCGATTAGATAGTGTTCCATTTAAATACTTCTGTGTCTTTCAATTCTTTCGTCCCACACGGTGATTCAGTAGGTGATTCAAACCCCTTTTGTCTAAAAAAAAAAGAGATCAATTGTCGGTGAAGGGTAAACAAGGACGACTATTTTATAGATCAAAACAAACATATCATTTACTGAACAGTCTTTTCAACTTAATACTGACCAGATTCGGGTCACTTGACGATCCTATTCAAATACAGTCGAGTGTTCTCGATAAAAATCCGTAGAGAAGGGTTAAGTCTCAAGTCGCCGTCGACCTTTGGACGGTTACACCCTCATAAATACAGTGTCTTTAGTTCGTTCACGATACTTAATCCTGATAATGAAAGAGACCGATGTCAACCAACAATTGGTAAATAGTCGTGAGTCTCGGGTAGTACATTTAGGGTAAAGGAAAACGGTAGATAACCAGATCCTCATCCATGTCCTGGTTTAAGACTGGATACTGTTCTCCTCTAGACTACCTTTGATCGACCTTTTCTAAAGGAGGAACTATGCAATTTCGGTTGTTCGGTTGAGCGGAAGGATGAAATTCAATATGACACATTGAGAAACTCTACATTGTGCTCCCTTCCACTTGTCTTTGGGTCTACGGGTATAGTCAGTATGAGGACCTGGTTATTTACCGTTTTCCTTTACCCTAAAAGTACTACCCGAGACTCACAACTATTTACCAATTGTTTACTGACCAGATACAAAATACTGATACGGTTTCTGAAACTGACACACTTAGTGTCGTTTGACACCCTTTAAAAATTTCTCGACCCTTATGGTCTGGTGTACTGGACGGAGGACTTTTTAGACACACGTACAGTTCTTCGTTGTCAATCTTTACCTGTACCTTTTTATCTAACCGAGGTTTAACCCTTTCATTATACAGTTCCGATATATAACAATGGGACGAATAAATTGAATATACGTCTCATGTAGGTCTCTTCCGTTACCGTTGGGTGAGGTCATGAGAACGGTCCTATTAGGGTACCTTCATCCTCGGACCACCCGACGTCAGGTACCTCAGTACTTCTCAGTCTTTACTGTCTTCACTGAATCGTAGTCGTCGTCGTCTCATGTAGTACTCTTTACGACCCGACCTACTTCGTGTTCGACCTTAGTTTTAACGGTCCTCTTTATAGTTATTGGAGTTTATACGTCTACTGTGGTGGGAGTCCCGTCTTTTACTTCTTCTTGATTTCTCGGAGAACGACTTCACTTTCTCCTCTCACTTTTTCAACCGAATTTCGAGTTGTAAGTCTTTTGATTCTAGTACCGTAAACCAGGGTAGTGAAGTACCGTTTATCTACCCCTTTGTTACCTTTGTCACTGTTAAAAATAAAAGACCCCGAGGTTTTAGTAACGTCTACCACTGATGTCGGTACTTTAATTTTCTACGGACGAGGAACTTTCTTTTCGATACTGATTGGAGTCAAGTCAAGTCAAGTCAACGAGTCAGCACAGGCTGGATCTGTCGTATAATTTTTCGTCTCTGTAATGAAACGGTTGTTTCCACGTAGGTTAGTTCCGATACCAAAAAGATCATCAGCACATACCTATACTCTCAACCTGACGTTTCCTTGGACTCCCGACTTGTTAACTAAGAAAACTTGAGAGCACAACCTCTTTTGAGAACTCTCAGGGAACCTGACGTTCCTCTAGGTTGGTCAGGTAGGATTTCCTCTAGTCAGGACCCACAAGTAACCTTCCAGACTACAACTTCGATTTTGAGGTTATGAAACCTGTGCATTACGCTTCTTAACCGAGTAAACTTTCCTGGGACTACGACCCTTTATAACTTCCGTCCTCCTCTTCCCCTGTTGTCTCCTACTCTACCAACCTACCGTAGTGGTTGAGTTACCTGTACTCAAACTCATTCGGGTCCCCAACCACTACCTGTCCCTCCGGACCGTACGCCATCAGGAACACCAACGTTTCCCACCTTGTGTTGACTCGTTGACTTGACTTCGCTTGACTTATTGAGACTTAGTGTTGGTTAGTTTGTCGTCCTTTCATTCTTGGACATGGACATGGGGTCCTTGTCTTTTATTACCTCATGTGAGAAATGTCTCTTAAAATTTTTGTTATTACTTTGTGTAATTTATAATTAAGTGATAAATAGTGATGGGACATAACCGTTAAGATTTTTTTTTACAATCACTATTCTATGAGGAAGGGTGTGTGTCCCTGATCAGGATAGGTTCAGGAGACCACACAATCCCCATCATTCAGATGATAGAATTCATAGATTACTGTCCTTTATTAATTACTAAAAACAATAAATTCGTTGAGAGTATACTCAAAAGAGAATGTACGTGTATTTTGTAAGAATTCACGATTTGAAAAAGTGTCTTTCCTCGTCTAAGTCTCCAACGGTCTAGTCCACTTAGGTCGTGACTTTCTTGGCACTCGGGGACGAGACTCCTGGATGTGTCGACGAGTCTAGGGTCCAAGGGGTGAAAAGAGTAGTACACTAATACCGAGGACAAGACCATACGAGTCCTCTAAGAGGGATGACACAGTAGTTGACTATATTATTTGACGGAAGTATAATTGATGGTACTCGTCCAAAGAAGTGGAACATTGGTTTTCTTGGTTGACTTTTTGTCTTGGATCGTAAAATTTTTGATTTAATGTTTTCTGACTGGTTTACATTCTATGACTGACTTAAGTGTAACGGTTCAGTTATGAGTTTTCTATCTTTTATCTGTTTTTATACGAATTCATAACGAATATCATCAATTTTAAATAGATTTACTTTTATTTTCTTGTATATATACTGAAAAAACTTTTTTATATTATTACACCCTTTTAAGTCGGATGATAATGGATATTTTTCCGTATTACTGTGTTATTAAACTTTTGTAAATAAAGGTAGGTCGTATTTCTGAAACGACCTACCTTTATTTGACCTATAGTAATCAACGATAAAGACTTATGACCATAGTTCCGTATAATTATAATAACGACAAGTAAAAGATAATAAAAGTTTGAAAATCGAGATTTCTATATTTTGTTACAGTCTCATCAATTGATCGTGTAGAAAAGAAAAGTAATGAGACAATTCTTTTATGTGATCCAATGATAACAAGTCCTACTCTTATATATGTATATATTACTTTAGTTGTTCCATCTATTTTATGTTAGTCCTTTATAAATTTTTTGTATTTTACTATAAACTTTAAGTACTCTTTGAAGTAAAATATTTTTTCATAGTAGTGTAAGGTTCCTTTAGAGAGTTTTTATATATATTAAATAAAATTACTCTCCATAAAAATTCTTTTATTTTTTATAATTTTTCGTAAATCAAGAAACGACAATGTTGTCATATTAGTTTTGGACTCAATACAAAGGTTCTTCTACAGAAATACTCTCTTTGAAGTGTTAGAACATAAGATAATACACTACTTTCTTAGTAGATCCAAACTGTACCTTAGAGTTCGGACAATAACTACATCAATGTACAAATCTGAATAAAATAAGAAATCTTGTGGTGATGAGTTTATATATACCATCAACTTCATACACAATATAAAGTTATTTCTCAAAAGGATAAAAATAAAAAGACTCACTTCTTTTTGAACAAAGTTTTTTACGCGTCCTTTTAGTTCTATATATTGATATAATTTCCTACCCTTTACTACTAAATAAACTTTTCGGTCCTTTACGAATTTTAAAGGTCGGTAATAAAAGTTAATACGTAACGGGTACTTGTCGCTAAAGAAAGTCTTCGTCACATTTAACAACTCTACATACCTAATGTTCTGTACTCTGAGTAATAGGATCTAGTATGTATCATCGTGAAACGAAGATCTTTCCGATAGTAATTTTGGCAGAGTATTATCAAGTATTTTAATTGATATAAATCATAGTAGGATAACGTCTTTTACTGTTCTCGTTTGTGCTTTAATTTTCTATTTTTTGTATGGTCTATGTCGGTCCTTCAGTAGTTACGAACATTACAGTAGATGTCGAAGTCACTCCTGTACCTATACTAAGAGGGTGCACGCGAACATGTAAAGGTACCAGAAAAACTGGTGAACTGAAAACCCAGAACGTCGGTTTCGGTCACGTCGTAATTATTAGATATTTTTACGTCTTACAAGTGAACCACTAAAGTCTTATGAATGGTAACACGTATACTGTTAAAAAAAAATTAATCTAGACAAATACGGGAGTACACATTGAGGAAACGAAAACCATTATCAAATTAAAATAAAAACCATTAATTAAAATCTTGACAAATAGTTCGTAGTCACATGATTCTTGATGTTCTCTATTGTTTCTATTAACTATAGACGGATATTTCTCTAACGTACACTGAATTACTCTTCCTGTAGTATATTGAGGTCGAGTCATCTCATAAGTCATATATGGTATTAATGTCTTTACTAACTGTTAGAAATCTCATCTCTCTAGTGGAAGTCGTCGTTAAGATTCTTTTCGAAAGTCCTTTCTTATTACAAATTGACCAGTAAACATAAATGAAAAGTGTTCATCCATCACTTAGGAGTAACACACGTTTAGTGTCCTTCTTTTCGAAACTGAAGGAACTCCTGAACTTCTTAAAATGGTCATCTATAAGTAACAACTAGTTAAGAAAGTAAACAGGTGAGTAGTAGTAAGTTATAAAGTTTATATAATACTCCAAAAAACAAACACAAACAAACAAACTTCCATAGTTCGCGACAAGAACCAAAATCCCTATACCGTCACTTGTTCGGAGGGGACCACCGAGCCTGTCATTTCTTAGACGGACGTTACGTCTTCTGGCTCCAAACTAGGGACCCGACCCTTCTAGGGGTCCTCTTCTTTTACCATTGGGTGAGGTCATAAGAACGGACCTACTAAGACACCTGTCTCCTCGGACCTCCCGATGTCAGGTACCCCAACATTTCTCAGTCTATACTGACTCGACGAAAGTGAAAGTAAAAGAAAGTTACTTGTTCTGTATTCTTTCTTTTTTCTGTGTCTACACATATTGCCTGAAAACCTGCGTCTCCCTCTCCCTCTCCCATCCTACTAAACCCTCTTACCGTAAGATTGTACATATGATAGTACATTCTTAACTTAGCGGTCAGATACAGACTGCGTCCCACGTCGTACGAACCCCGACCACGTACCCCTACTGGGTCTCTCTACAACACCCCTCCCTCCACCCTCCCCCCAAGTACAAACCCTTGCGTACATTCTTAATTTCTAAAATTTTAAATTTTTTATTTTTTTGATTTTTATTTATTTATTTATTTATTTGTTACGGACGTCAAGATTTTTTTTTTTTTAGTGACAGAAGTACCTCGAATGTAAGGTCAATCCTCTCTGTCAGTTAATCACAAACGAGTGAACGAGTCCATACAGAATGAGAAACGCTGGGTGGTCCGAGGAGACAGGTACCCTAAAAGGTCCGTTCCTATGGTCCACCCAGCGGTAAAGGAAGAGGTCTCCTAGAAGGACTGGGTTCCTATCTTGGGTGCCGAGTGCGTGACCGTCCGTTTAGGAAATGGTGACTCGGTGGACACTTCGGGTCCTTTAATCATTCACTTACATTATTTTCATATACCAGAGAAGATACCAATATTCTTAATTCTTCTTTTGTATCACGTCTCTTCCCCCTATTCTGTACCTTAAAATCGTTCCGAAGGGTCACTTCTCCCGTTGTACCCACCCTTTCTTAAACTTCTCTCTTCACCGTTATAAGTTTTCCACTCGTTTGTTCTCTTTACGATACTCTAACCATTCATCAGAGTGGATCTCGGACCCATACGTATTGCTCGGGAATTGACAGGACGAGTTCTGACCTCGGAATAAACCTTCCATGGCCTCTCAGGAAGACTGAAAACTCACTAAACGAGTCTTGATGTGAAATTTTTCTAATTAAACGGTTTCCTCCGATAACATTATCCTATGTTCTCATTCTTTCTCGAACCTGACGTTACCGCCTCCACGACTTTTTCAAAACTATCCTGAAAATTATTAAATTTAATCCTATCTAGTTAATAACAGTTTTTATAGTACGTCTGTATTTACTGAGATATCTTTTATTACGAAATCTTGTACCTTTATAAGGGTGTTACACATTATTCTCGTCTAAAGTCTTGTAGTACGAAGTGTTTTACGGTGAAGATCGTTTATACGATCTTGATTTTCAACCTATTTAGGTATGTTTATTGTTACCAAGAAAGTCTCACTACCTTAAAAGTCACGAAATTAAACTAAAACACACACATTGACTTAACAAGTCTGAAAGATACCCCTTATATAAAATCAACATATGAGTCTTACTTACTTCAATAAGAAGTTTCTTTCCACTAATGTTTCCAAGAAGGTACCAATTACTTCTCTTACTAATATCATGACTATCTTTTACTCTCTAGTCTCCAATTTTTCAGTAAGTCCCAACATTTTCGTCTAACACGTTGACAAAACCTTCTGTAACAACTACTTCCCATAATCTATAGTTGGAAAGATTATGTCTCCAACTGAAACTTCCCTGAGAACCGAAAGAGATGTTTAATGTATCGCCAGTTAGTCTCTCTCTATACTTTAACTTAAAGTATTTTTTGAACAGTAAGTAAATGGTAAATAATCAAGTACGTAACATTGTTTAGTCACGATACGTCGTTGTTACATAGGTCAAGATGTGACTTATGATTCCTGTAGTGTTACTTTTTATAAAGTAGTATCAAAGATTTTGTCGGGTACTAGATTTTCACCTTCTTCTGGTTTCGGTCGGTTTACGTTGTGTCCTAAGCGTCTGAAATCGGACATAGACTTAAGGGAACCTACCGAATAATTTTGTCTAAGGACTCGATGTGTCACCTCAAAGACTAAGCCAACTACACGAAACCTCGGACTCTTAAACGGACAGACTGTTTAAAGGTCCACTATCACTACGATAACCAGACCCCGAGGGTCAATCCTTTGGTGAGGTTATGCATTCACAATGTTCCATCACCGATAACATTTCCACTCGTCTTCTACGGAATTTTGTACACCCTCTCCATGAGTCGAGGTATTCCTTTCTACAAAGTTTCCTGACTTTAGACTTTTTATTCACCTTGAATCATATTCCACTATAAGTAAATCCTTCTCCGCTATTGTTCATGTTAATTCTGGATCTTCGTTCCATTTGGGATTGGAGTAGAAGAACCCTTCTCCTCGATCATTGTCTCAACGTCTTTTTAGTTTTTTTATTACCTTCTTTCCTTTCTTATGTCTAAACCTTTCGTGGTTATACATGCTCCTTACCTATTTTACCTTCACTATTTCTACTCTCGTCTTTAGTAGTTCCTCTTTCGTAGTTCCTCCATCTTTTCATTCCATAAGTTCTCAGCTCTACTCCTTCTTTTAGAAAACTTTTCCAGTTTACGGTATCCTTTCGTTTCTGATTACTCCTAATTTTTTTACTGAAAACGTAAACCTTTAATCCTTAGTAACCACATCGTCTTATAACCTATGTTCTAAGTCTAAAGTGGTTTTATATTACCGTTGTTATTTTTCTTAGAAAAAAGATGAGTCATTGAATTTCCGACGTGGAGTGACCACACTAAAAGTTGTTTAATGACCCCCATGTCCTCCTCTCTTTGATTAACGAACTTTAACAATACGACTATAAGAGAATAAAGAAAAAATACTTTCTCCTTGTGTAACTTAAAATTCCTTTGTATTGGATGGAAACCATTATTGTTGACGACATAAGGGCCTGAAATCAAAATCTCGAAATAATTGGATGATTGAATATTACATCCTGTCCCTTCGGACCGCACGACGTCAGATGCCCCAGTGTTTCTTGGTCTGTACTGATTCACTGACTTGTTTTTGTTTTTGAGGGTCACATGTAACGTCTCCGAGACCAGAGACCGCAAAGTAACAGGGACGTCAACTTGTTGACATGTGTACACTAACATAACGGTAATACGGAGGTGTCAGACACGTATGAAAAATTCATGCGCACATCTAGGGAATCGCCACTACACCATAGTCTTTATATACCGTGCGACATAAAACATACTTGTAAAAGTCAAGACGTCGACTAAGTCAAATTGACTAAGTTGTGACGTGTGACACTCTTTATATATAGGATGAACTGAGGATTATAAATTGAATTTTGATTTTCGTCTTTTTTTGAACTTACTACACGTCTGGAAGAAATTCCGTCTTCTTTAGAAGTAGGGTCACAGTAGGAGGATTATAAAATTGATGTATAGAGCTCTTCACCCCCTCTTATCAGAGTTTAGGAGGAATACGTCTCTATTTCTACTGAATTTAAATTTCACTTACTCCAGCGAAGGACTCCGTAAAAAGAAATCTAATACCAATTCTACACATGTATGGTCTTAGTGGGACCTGGGGTAAGTAGTGGATTAGTCAGCTGATAGGAAACGTTGTCGTAGAAATTGAAATCCTGGAAAAATATAGAACAACAACAACAAAAAGTCAACGAGTCAAGAAAGGCTGAGAAACCGTGGGGTACCTGACGTCGTGTGGTCAGAAGGGACAGGAAGTGATAGAGGGTCTCAAACGAGTTTGAGTACAGGAAACACAGCCACTACGGTAGATTGGTAGAGTAGGAGACAGCAGGGGAAGAGGACGGAAGTTAGAAGGGTCGTAGTCCCAGAAAAGGTCACTTAGTCAAGAAACGTAGTCTACCGGTTTCATGACCTCGAACACGAAGTCGTATTTAGGAAGGTTACCTATAAGTCTTGACTAAAGGAAATCCTACCTGACCAAACTAGAGGAACGTCAGGTTCTCTGAGAGTTCTCAGAAGAGGCTGTGGTGTCAAGTTTTCGTAGTTAAGAAGCCTCGAGTCGGAAGAAATACCAAGTTGAGAGTGTAGGTATGTACTGATGACCTTTTGGGCATCGAAACCTGACATGCCTGGAAACAACCGTTTCGTTACACAGACGAAAAATTATACGACAGATCCAAAAAGTATCGAAAAGAAGGTTTCTCGTTCGTAGAAAAATAAAGTACCGACGTCAGTGGTAGACGTCACTAAACCCTTGAGTTCCTTCATTTCAGACAGTGATAAACGTAACAAAGGGGTAGATAAACAGTTCGTCACTACCCCGGTCTACGGTACTAGAATCAAATTGTCCTGATAAAAATTTTTACTAGAATATATAATTGTCCTGATAAAATTATGGGAAGGTTTATCAAAGGATTGGGTCTGGGACAAAAGAGGTCCGGTAAGAGGAATGATGTTTGTGTAAGTAAAAAGTTTACGTGTTCTCTAGGACAGGGTAGGACGGACGACATTTCTGACGGGAGTAAAATCGGACGTAAGGTCGACAGAAGTCGAAAGAGAGGACTAGTGTGGTACATAGAGGTATGAAGATGCTAAAAAAAAAAGAATTTTGACTTAGACGGAGTTCTGGTAACGAGGTAGTGAATGGTAAGAAACCAGGAAGACTCCTTTGTTGAGAATGGAAAATGTTTGGACAACTTTATGGTAACGTATGACACTGTAGACAGGGTAAGGGATATGGGTCCTTGTACTTGACAGAAGACAAAAATTTTCATAAAACAGGTATATTGGTTTATCGTTAATAGTATAACGTACTCACAAATATGTGGAGACGAGGTATACTCGGAGAAGTATCCTCCCTGACACAAAATAAATAGGAACGAAGAACCATGTAATTCGTACAATTAATATCAAGGGAGATATAAATAATTGAGAGGGTTTTTCTATTATCAACTGAGCTCAAAATGAAAATCTCTTGTCGGTATCCCTCGGTTCAAGTGGTGTAAAAAAAAAGGTAAAAGTTTTCATGAACCTAATATCCGACCATAAGTTAAGTTCCTGTTGGTAATCATCAGTACCCGTACTACATTTTCCGATTCCCTAAGTCTAGAAATCACTTATAAACTTGTTTCTGAATGTGTCTCCGGTACATCACTTTAGTCTTGGTCTCCCCCTGATCACCCCACTTCCGGGACTCCTTCATCTTGTTTGGTTTCGACTTTCCTTCTTCTGTGATCCTCATCTAGTTTCAATACTACATTTCTTTTCTTTCTCGTATCTCATTTTATTCGGTCAGTTAACTTTCTTTTTACTTACTTTGTCACATGGGTAGTTTGTTTGAGAATAAGAGCGGAGAGGAGTCGGACAGATAGTTAGACTGATAAGATCTATGGAGTAATTTCACCTCAACATATTATAAACTGGAAAACACACACCGAAAATGTACATCTTACTACGAAAGTTCCAGGTAGACAACTTCGTACACAGTTTTGAAATAAAGAAAAATTTCGACTTATTATAAGGTGATATGGATATAAAACGAATAGGTAAAGAGACAACTACCTGTAAATCCGACAGAGGGCGAGAGCCGATGACACTCATTACGTATGCGTAACCACATGTTTATAAAGTAGTTCAGGACCGAAAGTTTATAAAGTAGAAGTGTGGTGTTTGACTTAAAGACCCAGTACACCATTAAGATTCCATTTACAAAAACTCCTTTACAGTATGACAAAAGGTGTCATCGATATGGTAGAATGAAAGGTTGATCGTTATATGATTCGAAGGTTAAAGAGTTGAAATTACAGGATTTGTCTCAAAGATACGTCAAGTAACCTTAATTATAAAACTTATGTTACTCCTTCTACGGTGGTCATAAGAGTAAAATGATCACTCTGTTATTTCCGTACTTCTCTGACTCATTAAACACGTTTCAATATCTCCCATGAGATCTACCATTCTGTTCTCCAAATTTAATCTCAAAATGAAACGAAGTTGGACTAAAATATATGGGTTTTCTCAGTATAACCGAGAGGGTCCTGAGTAAGAGGGTCTTCTTATCCATTCAAACGTGACTCAAACCCCACCCCGTCATGGACTCAATCGACTAGGGAGAGTCCAAGGAAACTTGTATGTCTAACTTATTATAGTTGACTATATATATGAAGAAAATTTTCTAAGGATTTTTATCAATGAAAGTTTCACTTGTATTTAGGTACATTAAATTAAAGGGAGTCTTTATAAAATCATAACCGTAATTATGTTTATTAGAATTTGTAAAATCAATTATATTGTTTTCGTGAAACACCTAATTTTTCTACTCAATACACCTTCATGGATATCTAGACTAATGGAGTTACAGTGCCGTACGTCTTTTTTAATTTTATTGATCTATATACTATGGAGTTTATGTAGATTCGATCGTACACTGTTCTTAAATATACTATACATGAATTTGACCCTTGTGACAGTATTAAAACCTTATCATCGGTGGTACCATTACTGTAGTGTAAGTTACGAGGTTAAAACACGTAAGAAAAGAACCAAAGAATTTATTATAAGATGATGGTTTACAAAGAGTGAAAGATACAACCACAAAGGTGAAAAGGAATCAAAACTATTAGAAAAGAAAAAACAGAAGAAAGTAAATAACTTTTGATAGTAACGTAAAATTTTCATTCGATGCACTACAAACAGGAGTTCTTAGAGGTATCAGTGCAGAAGTACAATTTAATATAACTCCGACCCCTGCCCATCACCACTCCTCCACATTGGACAGTATCTGAGAGTGTTCAAATATTTGTTGATCTAACGTTAGTTGAAACCGGATTATCACAAGGTCAGAGTAATGAGGTACTTCCCTACTAGGGATATACTCTCGTAATGAGTGTACTCAGAGGAGTACTCCGAAATTGAACGTAAACACACACACGTACGATTCAGTGAAGTCAACATACGCTGAGAAACACTGGATACCTAACATGGGCAGTCTAAGGAGCCAGGTACCCTAAGACACCCGTTTTTATTGATCTCATCAACGGTACGAGAGGAAGTCCCTTAGAAGGACTGAGTCCTTAACTTAGTTCCAGAACATAGAGGACGTGACCGTTTATCTATCCAAGAAATGGTGGTCGTGATGGACCCTTCGTAAACCTGTGTGTAATTTTTTGGGATGAGAGACATACGATACGAATAACGAGTCAGTACAGGCTGAGACGTTGGGGTACCTACTGTCGGGTGGTCCGAGGAGACAGGTGTCCCTAAGAGGTCCGTTCTTATAACCTTACCCAATGGTACGGGAGGAGGTCCCCTGGAAGGGTTGGGTTTCTAGTTTGGGTCCAGAGAACGTAACGTTTACCTAAGAAATGACAGACTCGGTGGTCCCTTCGGGTTGGATGATTAAAAATCTTTCCCTTTCCCCACCCTTAAAGGACCACCAAGTCACCAATCCTGAATCCGTGAAAGTGACGACTCCCAGACCTAAGTTAGGAACCAGACCCTTGATTCTAGAGTGTTCGGGGTGTCAGTCTTTTATTTCATTTTATTTATCCCCTCCCCACGTTTCAACTAAAAACCCTCTTTCAGATACATAAAGAAAATGTGTATAAGATCATGTTCGAAAAGAGAGAGAGTTAGGTATGACAATCTCGTTTCCTCTTTTAAGTTGGATCCTGATAAACTCAATACCTTTTACATTATGAGGGATCTTCCAGACATTTTCTGTTGATGAAATGTCCTTTTAGTTTTATGATAAAGAGACAGGAGACATGATTAATAATTCTGTCAAACCACCACAAATCGGTAATTCGGCACAGGTCGAGAAGACGTCGGTGTATCTGACATCGAGCGGTCGAGAAAACCGGTACCCTAAAAGATCAGTTCTTATGACCTCACCCAAAGGTTCGGGAGGAGGTCCCCTAGAAGACTCGGGTCCCTTTCTTGAATCCAAAGGGAGAACGTCCTCCTTTGAAATGGTAGACTCGGTGTGTTTATGTGTTTCTTAAATGTCAAAACTATTCGAGTTACTAATAAAACTATACGATTAGTATTTTTACAGGGAATTTGTTTTTACTTGAATTCCTTTTAACTTAGATTTCTTTGTAATATGAAAAATCTAAATTGATATTATATCGATTTATATCGGTTGTATACGACCTGGTAGTCTTTTCGTTCTGTCAAGGTCTTTTTGTAGATAAAGACGAAATAACTGACACGGTTTCGGAAACCGACACACCCTAGTGTTATTTGACACCTTTAAACACTTTGTCTACACTTATGGTCTGGTGGACTGGACGGAGAACTCTTTGGACATACGTCCAGTCTTTCGTTGTCAATCTTGACCTGTACCTTGTTGTCTGACCAAGGTTTATCCTTTTCCTCATATAGTTCCGACGTATAACAGTGGGACGAATAAATTGAATTTACGTCTCATGTAGTACTCTTTACGACCCGACCTCCTTGGTTTTCGACCTTAGTTCTAACGACCCTCTTTATAGTTATTGGAGTCTACCCGTCTACTGTGGTGGGAATACCGTCTTTCACTTCTTCTTGATTTCTCGGAGAACTACTTTCGCCTCTCACTTTTCCAACCGAATTTCGAGTTGTAAGTCTTTTGATTCTAGTACCGTAGTCCAGGGTAGTGAAGTACCGGTTATCTACCCCTTTGTCACCTTTGTTACCGACTGAAATAAAAAGATCCGAGGTTTTAGTGACGTCCACTACTAACGTCGGTACTTTAATTTTCTGCGAATGAGGAACCTTCCTTTCAATACTGGTTGGATCTATCGTATAATTTTTCGTCTCTGTAATGAAACCGTTGTTTCAAGGTAGATCAGTTCCGATACCAAAAAGGTCATCAGTACATAGGTCAGCAGTACATACCTACACTCTTAACCTGATATTTCTTTCGACTCGTGACTTCTTAACTGCGAGAACTTGACAATACGACCTCTTCTGAGAACTCTCAGGGGACCTGACGTTCCTCTAAGTTGGTCAGGTAGGATTTCCTCTAGTCAGGACCCACAAGTAACCTTCCAGACTACAACTTCGACTTTGAGATTATGAAACCGGTGGACTGCGTTTCTTAACTGAGTAAACTTTTCTGGGACTACGACCCTTTCTAACTCCCGTCCTCCTCTTCCCCTGCTGTCTCCTATTCTACCGACCTACCGTAGTGGTTGAGTTACCTGTACTCAAACCCATCCGAGGTCCTACAACCTGTCCCTCCGGACCACATGACACGTCGAGTACCCCAGAGTTTCTCATCCTGTGCTGACTCACTGACTTGACTTGACTTGACTATTACATCTTGATTTTAGTCTCTTTCAAACGAATTTTTTTCTGTTAAGACTTTAGTCATGACACATAATACTTAATTCCATTATTTTTATGGAATTAAGGATTACTACTTTGTTTGTTTTTATTGGTTCTAAAAAACCTAAGTAAAATTATACGGTGAGTCCACAAATTATTCAAATCTTAAACATCATCTTTTTCTATAGATAATAAAAGGTTTAGTAAACCCTAGTCCACCTCCTTAATCTTTACTTAAACTATCGAAACGGTTTAACTATTTGAGAGAAAATTTCTATTTTTTTTCATTGAAACATAGTCTTTGTAGATGTTTCAAGGAAAATTCCGTGGTCGTTAAGGTGTATTCCCATTTTGATTTTCTCCCGAAGGGTCTACCGAGTCACCATTTATTTAATGGACGGTTCGTCCTCTCCTCCCAAGCTAGGGACCCAGTTCTTCTAGGGGACCTCTTCCTTTACAGTTGGGTTATGTCATTTTAGGGTACCTTTCTCCTCGGACCGTACGATGTCAAGTATCTCGTTGTCAGTCTGTACTGAATCGTTGAGTTGTTATTGTTTTATTTCCGTTTTGTATCCGATAAATAATTTAAAATTTACATGAAATACTATTCTCAAACCTTTTAAAAATTTAAATTTTTTCATATATAAACGTTACAGACTTACGAAAGCTAATCTGTAAGAAAGTTACATAAACCTTAAAGACTTCTAAATTGATCTAGAATAGATTTTCGCACTTGATTTCTCAAGTTTTTGTAATCCTCTGAATTGTAAAAATTAACAGTTCTCACAAAAGATAAGTAGATGATAAATAGATTTCGTCTTTTTGTCTATTGTGTCTGAGTCTTTTACCTGTGTTGAACCACTGACTTGTTGTTCTCTCTTTTCAGTGTGTATTTATAAACTACTTCCAATTGTCCATATATGTTGGGTCTAGTATATTTCGTTATAAAAGGGACGTGAAGGTTCTACAAACACACAAAAACTTGAGAAAAATCAAGTGTGTGCGAAAATTTATTCTGGATCAATTTAGAAGTCTTTAGGGAAGATGAAACGATCGGATGTGTAAATTATTTCGGAAAAGGGTTCATTCATGTAGGGATGTTCCTTGAAAATATGATCATGGATTTTATTATCGTTAAATTTATCAGATATAACTAAAAGAATATTGATTTCTTACCTCAGTGTCCCTCTTCATACCTCCGTGACTAATCCAAAGATAAGTTTTCTTTTTCACGACTAATTTAGAAGTATCATTCTATAAAACTCCCGGTAAGGTTACTCCTAGTAATCGGTTACCTGACGTGGTGGTCCTGAACGGATATCAAGTTATTATCTCTTTGATCTCAATCTCTTTCCATTTGTAATTTTACCTTAAAAAGGATAACTTAATGATATGAGTTTTTAAGTGGTTAAACCATTAACAAATCTAAACTTAAGACATTGAAACAGTCGATCCCAGTCTTGTCCTTTTGTTCTTCCTTAGGTTCTACCTTTCAGTTAATTCTTTATAACATCGTTAAAATCGGTGTATCAGTTCTGTTTATTTCCTCACAAGATAGTAGATAAGTTTGACGGGACTCTGTTATTTTCGTTTAAGAAAATAATGGTTATATATCTACCTTTTCATTTTTATTTTAATTCTTTTTATCTTATATAATTATTACTTGATAGTCTTTCTATTTCGTTTTTTCAAGGTTTGTTTTATTGTAGTTTTTATTTTGTCGATCCTTATTCAAATTAGTTCTTCCACCTTCTAGATATGAGACTTTTGATATCCACTTCTTTTAACTTCTACTATGGTTTTTTACCTTTCTATCGGGTACAAGAGTCTAACCTTCTTATGTATAACGATTTCAAAGGTATGATACGTTTAGTAGATGTCTAAATTATCTTAGGAATAGTTTTATGGTACCGTAAAAAAGTGTTTTGATCTTGTTTATTAGGTTTTTAAATATACCTGGGTGTTTTCTGGGACTTAACGGTTTCGTTAGAACTCTTTTTTTTCGTGTTTTGAACTCCATTGTGTGAAGGACTATAGTGTGATATGATGTTTCGATGTCATTAGTTTGTCATATCATAACCGTGTTTCGTGTCTGTATCTGGTTACCCTCTCTTATATCTCAAGTCTTTATGTGAGTGTAGATACCAGTCAATTAGATACTGTTTCCTACTTTGTCATATATTACATCTTTTCTATCATAGAAGTTGTTCACCACGACCCTTTTATCTTGTCGATGTACATTTTATTACTCTAATTTAAAAAAGAATGTAGTATTTTTTATATTTGAGATTTACTAATTCATAGATTTACATTCGGGACTTTGGTATATTGAGAATTTTCTCTTGTGTCCGTCTTGTGTAAAACTGTATATAAAACCGTTGTAAAAAAACCGAGATAGAGGATTCCATTTTATTTGTTTTCGTTTTTATTTGTGTACCTCGGATCAGTTTGAATTTTTGTAAACGTGTCGTTTCCTTGGTAACTGTTTTACTTTTCTGTTCGATACCTTACCCTCCTTTATAAACGTTCATTATACTGGTTATTGCCCAATTATATGACATAAATAGATATATGTGTGTGTGTATTATGTACATAAAATATTATCGTATATAATCATATATCGTATATATATTATCTTATAAATACCTCTTCCGTTACAGTTGGGTGAGGTCATGAGAACGGACCTTTTAGGGTACCTGTCTCCTCGGACCATCCGACGTCAGCTACCCCAGCGATTCTCAAGTCGTGATGACTCGTTGAAGTGAAAGTGAAAAGTGAAAGTAACGTAACCTCTTCCTTTACCGTTGGGTGAGGTCACAAGAACGGACCTCTTAGGGTCCCTACCCCCTCGGATCACCCGACGGTCGATACCTCAGCGTGTCTCAGTCTGTGCTGACTTCGTTGGATCGTCGTCGTCGTCATATAAATATGATATATATTTATACATACACATCACACACATATATATATATGTGTGTATATATATATACATATATATCTCTCTCTCGAATATGTTGATTTATAGTTCGTTTTTTTTAGTATTTTAACTATTTTCTAGACTTTTCTGTCAAAGGGTTTCTGCGTGTCTCTACCAATTGTTCGTGTCTTTTTATACGAGTTACAACGAACAAATAATCCCTTTACGTTTAGTTTTGGTGTCCTCTATAGTAGAGTATAGAAGGTCTTACTAATAGTAGTTTGTCTGGTGTTTATTAGTTGACAACCTCTACTATACCTCTTTTTCCCTGTGACCATGTAACACGACCCTAACATTTGACCAAGTTAGTCATACCTTTTGTATGAGTTCAAAGGAGTCTTTTGATTTTTATTTTAATGGCATACTGGGTCGTTAAGATTAAAACCCATATAGAAACTTTTTATACTTTTATGTTTGACATTTTCTATACGTGTGGGTTTACAAGTATTATCGTAATAAATGTTATCGGTTCAATACCTTTATTGGGTTCACAGGTAGTTGTCTATTCACTTATTTCTTCGACACCACACAAACATACACACATAAGATAGTTTACACACACACATATATACCCCCCCCCTCTTATATGTAAAATATATATATATATATATATATATATATATACACTATCTTATAATGGTCTGTATTTTTTATTACTTTAAGATAGTGAACATTGTTTACCTATCTGGATCTCTCATAAGACTAGTTACTTTATTCAGTCTCTTTCTATCTATGATATAAAATGGTAAATATACACCTTAGATTTTATTTTTCTTTTACATACATTGTTTTGTCTGAGTGACTATATCCTTTGTTTGACTACCTATGATCGTCCCACTTCCTTCTCTCCTCTCCGTTTTAGGCCCATACCCTAACTCTCTACTTTTAATAATACATATTCTATCTATGTATTTTTCCGATATAACATACCGTGTCCTTTGTATCGGTAATAAAACATTATTGAAGTTTACATCATAGCAGATATTTTATAACTTAGTGACACCACATGTGGATTTTGATTGTATTATGAGATTTAGTTGATATCAAATTAAATTTTTTCCTTTTTATCTACGATGGTTGTTTTCCCTTATAATCATTTAAAAGGATTCGGAGACAAAATATTTCAAGACTTCTGTCCCTCTCTCTCTCGCCCGCTCTTTTTGTTTTAAGGGACTCCTTCTTAAACTCAATGGAAAGAGTTAATCTTCGAAACATATATCAACCCGTTGGGTAAGAAGTATAAAAGAGAAATTAGACAGTTTAAATCTTATACTATAGATACGTTGTCTTAATGAATCTTGGTTTATCATTTATTTCAAATAATATAATCCTCACTAAAGTTTTGTGTTTGATATATTGAAATTCCGTAATAATCCATGTTTTTAGGACTAAAAAAATTTCGTTAATTCTCACTCTTAAACTCCTCTTTCATTAAAAGTAAGACCTTCACCTTCTTTCCTATTAGTAAAAAGGTGTAGTTTATTAATATTTGTAATAATAACCTTTAAATGATATAATCTCTTCTGCAGAAGGACTAGTCTTTTCTGACATTTTCAAGACCTACAAATAAAGTGAGAGATCCTGGACCTTAGGGATTAACGACTTCGTATAAGTGACCACGTATGCTTCATGGTATCATTACGGGATGAATAACATTATTAATGTGTGACTTCTTCGTTACCGGATGTAAGTCCTCTTGAGAGAAACCCTCATATGAAGAATTCATTTTGTTTGTTAGACTTAAAAGTCGACGATTACTCAATCAACTATCTATAATGGGATCCTTCTATATTACTATGATATGTGACCTTTTGTCGGCGAGAAGTAACTTACGTCTGGACTTTAAGAATTAAAATTACATGGTAAATAAAAAACGAGTCGTCAGAACCCGGTATTGTACGTATCATTTTCTATTTATTTCGACACTAAAAATTAATATCTGTACTTATACGACCCGATACATATCTTGAGTCCTCATTTCATGATGACGAAGGACCCTCGACCCTGGTCCGTTTAATCTAACTCGTCCTGTGTTTGATACTTGTCCTCCTTTAAGACAGACTCCTTTATATCCACTGTTTGGATGTTACTGAAAATCGTCGACCGACTCAGATAAACTTCTCGATTACAGTAAAGTGTATTACCTAACCTTTCTTGACCTACGAGAGGGACTACGCCTGGTTCGTATTAAAAATACTACTGACTCAAAAGAACTGTACTTTTTGTAATACAAAGGAAGGTAAAAGATCGGAGTAAAAAGTCGGGAGGACCAATCCTTACCCTTCCTTACCGGACGTTCGACTCCGTTATCAACGTCACTTCTAAGTTCCCTATTAATTGTACGTTTTAAGTGTTTTAATACTGGTCAACTTACACTACCTGTTCTTAATTCTTCCTTAATTCCTATCAATAGTGAAACTACTGTTTCCAGACATATCAGTTTCGATTCCAAAAAGGTCATCAGTACATACCTACACTCTCAACCAGGAATTCCTTCCGACTCATGACTTCTTAGCTACGAAAGTTTAACACCACGACCTCTTCTGAGAACTCTCAGGGCACCTGACGTTCCTCTAGTTTGATCAGTTAAGATTTCCTTTAGTTAGGACTTATAAGTTACCTTCCTGACTACGACTTCGACTTGAAACCAGCGGACTACACTTCTCGACCTGAGTGACCTTTTCTGGGATTACGACCCTTTCTAACTCCCATCCTTCTCTTCCTCTACTGTCTCCTACTCTGCCAATCTGTCGTAGTGGTCGAGTTACATCTACTTTAACTCGTTTGCGGTCCTCTACCACTTCCTGTCCCTTTGGACCGTACGACGTGAGGTACCCCGACGTTTCTCGACCTGTGTCGAATCGTTGACTTGTTGTTTCTTTCCTATCAAGGGTTAAAAAACCGAACTCAATGGTCAATTACCATAAAGGTTATTGTCTTTATTTTTGATGTCTTCTGTACAGAATCCCCTCTCTTTAATAATCAGTGTTTTCGGGTTCTAATTAAGTCTTCACTTCGTAAAATACACGTTGTTTTAAAAAATGGTTTTTTCTGAATGTATTATAAATTTTGATGACTACCGAGTAAATCAACTTAAACCATCTGAAAAAAAAAAAAGAAAGTATCCTTAACAAAAGTGAAAAGTTTGTTGTACTCACCAAACCAGTTAAACTGTTCACCAAAATTTTTGTTTAAACAGAACATTCTCTTATTTATCATTAATCGAGGACACACCTTGGACTAGTAATCGAATTGTTAAGTGTCTTCGATTTTTACGTGTTATCATTTCCACTTATCCTAATCCTGGCGTTACTGTTGTGGTCTGATGTAGAAACACAAAGTGTCGTACTTTAAGTGAATATAAATTCCAAGTTATAAAAACTTACGTCCCTGTTTTATCTACAATTGTGTCTTGGGTTGGGTATGTTACCTAAGTGAGTAATTGAAGGTTTTTGGGTGGTGACTTTCATTCTGAAAAGAATCGATTAGATACAAATACACTCTATTTGACTTCCGTTCGAAAACACCTGTGAAGGTAAAGGGAAATTTCTTACCCAGAAGAGGTACTACAATAATTTTAGTCAGTTTTCCTAATTATAGAGAAGTTTCGCCTTCTTTTTTTTTCTTTCTTTCTTTTGGTATAAAAGACCACAAAGTGATTCTAGAAAAGTGACATGACTTTGAGACTTTCTACATTCAGTCGGGAGTCCTACATAGTGTTTCAGTGGTGGTGGTCGTTCTCATCATTATTGGTGGCAGAGGCATTCAGTTAGTATCTGTGACAGGAATATAATCTATCGTGTTAGAAAGAATGTAAACAATGTTTCCTTCGGGGACAATTTCGAGAAAGTTCCATCGCCGGAATCTTAAAAATCTCATTGACCACAATGATCTGAATCGTATGGTCGAAACGATAAAGACCCTTTCTATAAAGGTCTCGAATCGAGAATATTCAGGTGACGCAAATCTCTACTTTATAATTCACTGAAACCTTCATAACCCAGAAAAGACTATCGAGTCAACCATTTCTTAGACGGACGTAACGTCCTCAGGGACCAAGTTAAGGACCCAACCCTTCTAGACGACCTCTTCCCTATCCAATGGGTAAGGTTATAAGAACCCGAACGAAGAGGACATCGAGTCGACCATTTCTTAGGCGGACATTACGTCCTCTGGGTCCAAGCTAAGAATTAACCCTTCTAGGGGACCTCTTCCCCTTCAGAAGGGTGAGGTCATAAGACCGGACCTCTTATAGCACGTGTGTAGTTGGATGTCTTGAAAACGAGGTCATAACTACTATGTATCATTTCGTGATGACGATAGTAATGACCTTGATAGTAGTATAATATTAATAGAGTATCTTAGTACATTTTGGAACAGAGTCACACAGCATCCCGGTTTATAATGGTAGTCATAGTGGACTTAACAGTGTGTACGTCTTAGAGTCCACGAATAATCTGTGACTTAGTCTCTAGACGTAAAATTGTTTTAGGAGTCCAATAAGTGTCCGTGTATAAATTTTCGTGATGAGATTTATAACTTTTCGTGACTGGATTTCCTAATTTTAATTTTAATGAATTCATTTTATTGGTATCATGAAGGACCAACTACAAATTATAAAGTAAGGGAAAGAATTGATTAAATCTTTTACTTAATTGGGTAAAAGTGAAGTAAAATCGTTCGAGGGGAAGAAAATAGAGATAAACACTAGTAGTGTGTGTGTGTTTTGCTTGGTGATGACAGTATTTATGGTTATTGTTTTTGTCTGTAATTTAGGAAGGACCAAATTTGTGACCTCTATGTTTACGTTCGGTGTCAGGGACTCGATCTTAGGTTCTAAAGAAACCCTACTGTCCTGTAATAGATAGTTTGAATTTACACTCCACAGACATATTTATTTTATTTCAAAGACAGACAATCATTATAGTGGTGTTGTGTTACTGATCCACCGATCACACAAACCTTATTAGAGTGAACTTTATGTCCAAAAAACGACATTCACTATAAGAGAAACAATCAAATACACAATCTCCTTCAGTGTGGTCTTTCAATCTAGTCAGTCAAGACTCTAGTCCTCTTTGTGTATTTTACGTTCCCTTAGTGAACTGGCGACTAACTCTCTCTGTACGGGTCCATAGAATACGAAAATTTGGTTTATTTATTTTTACCAAATACCCATTTTTGAGTTTAACTTTCAGTAATCATGCCTACAAGATTTGACTTATTTACTCCGACTCCGTAAAAAGTGTACTTAATGACATCCACTCGTACTCATCGTCATAGAAATCCACATAAAATGAAAATTTTGTTAAGAATTTTTTTTATGTCTGTGTTAGTGGTGATACACTTTAAACCCAAAGGATTCAACGTCATCACCATTTATTAGACGAACGGTTAATTCCTCTGTGTTCTCTGAACCCAAACTAGGGAATCAATCCTTCTAGGGGACCTCATCCCTTACTGGGATGAGGTTAAAATAACGGACCTTTTAAGATGTTTGTCTCCTTACACCACTCGATGTCAGGTACCCCGGAGTTTCTCAATTTATGTTTACTCGTTTACCTTAATCCTTCTCTGTCTGAACCCAGATCTGTCCACAACTAACTACTTGTCTGGATGTAAGGTTAAAGATCAGATATTTAACTATTCACACACAAATAGAAAATGTATGGAAGGTTTTGATATAATTTAATCTTTAATGAGGGAGAGTCCGGAATAGAAAATTTTACCTACTAGGAGTATATGTTTAAGAAGTTTAAAAGGAATTAAACTGGACCTAAAAAAAAGGTATAGTTAAAAATGTAGTTTCATGTCGTTAATCTTGATGTAAGGTATACATACCGTATATGATTGTGTAAGACCCTTAAATTAGGAGTCTTGTTTGTGTAGAATTATTAATGGTTGTTAAAATTGTGTAAACGATTGTTTAGTTAGTTATTAAAGTCATCTCTTAGACGTCATTAAGAGTCCAAGACGAACAATAAAGGACATGTTTAAGGTAGTAGTACGTCCCCACCGAAGTTAGTAAAGGAAGATTTAGATATCCTATGTCCAGTATTTTCTTGTACTAGAGAAAACAAAGACGAGTTAGACAGTCTTGATGATTATGAACGAGTTTAAATTAGTGTGGTCAAACTGTAGAGGTGCCACGAAAATGAGACATGACAGTAAAGGTCTAGAGAACGTTTTTACAATGACAACGACAACGAGTCAGTGATTCAACACAAGCTGAGAAACACTGGGGCACCGGACGTTATTTGGTCCGAAGGAACAGGAACTGATAGGGGGTCTTAAACGAGTCCGAGTAAAAGTAACAATAGGGGGGTTGGAGGAGGTGAGTTGGGAAACATCGTAGTCTCAGAAAAGGTTACTCAACCGAAAAGACAGTACACCGGTTTTATAACCTCGGAGTCGAAGTCGTAGTCCGGAAGGTTACTTATAAGTCCCAACTAGAGGAAATCCTGACTCACCAAACTAGCCGAACGACAGGTTTCCTGAGATCT
Organism: Capra ibex; assembly: GCA_006410555.1. Lineage (NCBI taxonomy): Eukaryota > Metazoa > Chordata > Mammalia > Artiodactyla > Bovidae > Capra > Capra ibex. Next base: position 19,830,130 of record SJYO01035988.1, on the reverse strand, counting down.
CTCAGAAGAGATCGGGGTGTCAAGTTTTCGTAATTAAGAAATCGTGAATCGGAAATAATACCAGGTCTAAAGTGTAGACATGTACTGATATCCTTTTTCAGTAACGAAACTGATCTACATGGAAACAACCCTTTCACTACAGAAACGAACAATTATATGACAGATCCAAACAGTATAGAAATGAAGGTTCCTCGTTCACAGAAAATTAAAATACCGACGTCAGTGGTAGGAGTCACTAAAACCTTAGGTTCTTTTATCTCAGACAGTGACAATGGTAAAGGGGGGATAGATAAACATACTTCACTACCCTACGGTACTAGAATCGAAAAGCTTACAACTCAAAATTCGAAAAAGTGTGAAGAGAAAGTGAAAGTAGTTATATGAGAAACAAGGAGAAGCGAAAGGTGGTAATCTCACCACAGTAGACATATAGACTCCAATAACTATAAAGAGGGTCGTTAGAACTGAGGACGAACCCTAAGTAGGTCGGTCCGTAAAGCGTACTACATGAGACGTATATTCAATTTATTCGTCTTACTGTTATATGGTGGAACTATATGAGGAAAGGGTTAAACCTTGGTTAGGTAACAAGATACAGGCCAAGATTGACAACGAAGAACTGGACGTATGTCCAAAGAGTCCTCCGTTCATTTCATCAGACCATAAGGGTAGAGAACTTCACAAAAGGTTTCAAACAACACTAGGTGTGTCAGTTTCCGAAATCGTACCAGTCACTTCGTCTTCATCCTAAAAAGACCTTAAGGGAACGAAAGAGAGACTAGGTCGTCTACAACTATTAAACTAGAGACTAAGGAGACGGAAAAGATTTAGGTCAAGTATGTAGATCATCACGAACCATGTGTATGATACCTTCCGATCGAACTTCCTAATACTCATAACGGCACGATCGTACACTTTACTCACGTTAACGTGTCTTCAAACTTGTAAGAAACCGTAACGGGAAGAAACTCTAACTTTACTTTTGTGTAAAAAGTCAGGACACCGGTAACGACTCAAGAGGTTTAAACGATGGTATAACTGACGTTATGAAATTGTCGTAGTAACAAATCCTAAACTTTATGGAGTGGATCTTAAGATTGTGAAGGTGGTCGAAACAAGTATCATCACGAAGGATTCTGGGTGAACTACAGGGTGACGTTCTCCAGACTGAGATCCACTCACTTGTTTGGTAGCACCAATAGGTTCAGTAATTCTGGAAAAACATATCAAGAAGACTCATAAGGACGGTGGAAAAGAATTAAAGAAGACGAAGATAATCCAGGAACAGTAAAAACAGGAAATAATACGAGTAGAAACGAACTTTAAAAGGGAACCATAGAGGTTAAAAGGACTTTTCTAGAGATCAGAAAGGGTAAGATAAGAAAAAGGGGAGATAAAGGAACGTAACAAGTGAATTTTGAAAGAAGAAATAGGAACGACAAGAGACCTTGAAATATAAGTCAACCCATATAGAAAGGGAAATAGAAGTATAAAAAAAAGGAGTCAATAAACATTTCGTAGGCGTCTGTTAGTAAAACGGAAGGACGTAAAGAGAAAGTCGAGGTTCAGAACAAAAACGAGTGACATATGTCTAATAGGTATAAACCGACGTTTTTTTATAGTAGTTAGACTAAAGTCATAACTGGTAGACCACTACAGGTACATATCTCAGTAGAGGTCACAACAACCTTCTCCCACATACTGGTTACGTAAGAGAACTGTTTTGAGACAATCGGAAACGGGACGAAGTAAAACATGAGGTTGTGGTTGGAACGGACAAGGAGGTCCATAGAGAATTGAAGGATGAAAACGTAAGGTTAGAGGACACTAATTTTCCGGTAGAAAAAACCACAAACAAGATCTTCCAGACATCCAGAAGTATCTTGGTAAACTGAAACCGAAGAAACCGTAATCAAAACTCCGTGTCTAACCTAATGACACTACAACTGACCAAACGGAACCTTCGTTTGGTTCTAGTAAGACAGTAAAAATTCTGACGTGGGTTCATAACATAAAACTTGAGAAAACAACTGATATTCCCGATGAGGTAAAGAAGATTCTCTAAGAACGGGAGACATCATCTTTATTACCAGTTACCTTAATTTAAGTGGACAAGAGTAGGTAAAATCAAGTGACTAAGGATTTTATAGTTACAAGTGAGAACGGTAGAGGACGAACTGGTACAAGTTAAGTGGAACTAAGTAACTGGATTGTGAGGTCCACGGATACGTTATAACAAGAATGTCGTAGGCTGAAATGAAAGAGGTGGTCTGTGTAAATTTTGACCCGTAACAAAGACGAAACTGGGTCAGAGAAGTAAGAAAGAACTCGATAAAGAGTCGATAAGGAATCATCGTATAACCTATGGATGGTTGTACTCCCCGAGTGGAAAAGTAGGAAACGGAAAAGTACCTTAGGGGACTTGTCAATAACATGATCTACAGGTTGTTAAAAAAAGATAGTTCAGGACTAATTTTTCAAAAAGGGATATAGATTCGATGAATGTATATAATATTTTTACAAGAATGTCGTTTACATGGAGAGTTAGAAAATAATTAGGTACTTTTTTTAAATTGTACAGTAATCCGTTTTACAAGATATCTTCAGTAATCAAAAGGAGACATTGTATACAAAGGAAGAAATCATAAGACACTATGATTCTTAATTTTTCACTAGAACTGTAACATGTTTCAGTTTTGAGAAAAAAAAAAATTATCTACTTGATTATCCAACATTATGTATACGAGTAGGGTCCCCTCTCATAAGAAATAAGAAGAGGAACGATGAGTCATCTAAAATTGAAATGTTGTGAATTCTCTACGTATAATAGTTTACCGACGATTTCTGAGTAAATTCTTCGAGGATGAAGATACACACTTCTTACAAAATATTATATATAAAAATTTCAAAATGTATACGTATAAGTGAAAATCTTAACACGAAATTACTTTATTGGTTTCTATATACAAATTTAAATGGAATTGTGGTGTCATCACAAGTTATTTATTTTTTATGTATTATTTACTGGTTTTACTTCCAACCAATTTATTTAATATTATGTCGAAAAATTACTTTATGATAATACGGTACTTCTCAATGTAACGTCCTGTTCTAAATTTTTGTACTCTTCCCAAGTTCCATAAAATTCACTTTCTCTAATTACTATCCTCACACTATGTTAAATCTATCCATCTCTATAGATGGATAGAGACTTATTAGATTTTTCTTACCTATGTTTTCATAATAAGATAATAAAGACCGTCTTCTTAATGTTCTTTAAAATATAAAATTTTAAATAAAAACAAACGAGTTCTTTACTTAAGGTAAAGAATTCTACGCTCCTCACTTCGAGATAATCGCAATAAGTTTTAGGAAGATAAGTTGTAGAGACAAATAAAGTGTTCGAGTAAAGTTAATACTTCTTTTCATACTCGTCGTACATTGTTATGGGTTAAAAGTTAATATTCTCCTAATTTATTCACAGAAGAAGATACCGAGTACCACTGTATTTCCTTAGTTACTTTTAAAGACTTTATAGAAATAAGTTTTAAATCGAGTTAGAAGAACTTTGTATATAAACAAAAGGTCGTAAAATTAAAACAAGATTGATGAAAACTCGATTTACTTTCTAGATAAGATACATGGTCGAGATAGTCATCAAAATAAATGACGGAGTCGGGACTCTGTTGATTTACGTTTTCTCAATTACTATAAAATCCTAAATGAAATGTATTTTTTGACTGAGTTCGAAATTAGTCAATATTACAGGGAGAACCTTAATTTATAAAATTAGACGATTGATACTTTCTATGTCCTACCGGTCCAATGATCGTTTACCGGTCCAATGATCGTTTACTGGTCGGAAGATGACTTAAAAGAAGAGGAAACATGGTCCATCGAATAATTGAATATTTTAGGGAAGAGGAAATTATATCCGTCCTTTAGAAATGAGTTATGGACAACAATTTGTAAAAGATCAAGAACTCTTCTAGTAATGAGTTCCCATACCTTGGTCTATTGATTAGTAATGTTCATTTAAACTCAACGACTTCTGACGTTTGTAACGAAACCAAGTAAAGGATAGAGTTCCTAAAACACTTATACATTGAGTTTTTGGTTCGACCCCCTCATAAAATTATTCACATTTGACTGTAACGAAAACATCTTTTAATTTTTGTTTAGGGATAGGATAAACATCATTATATCAGATCCAAGTTCGATTATTTACTCATAATGTATGTGCATTGAATATACCTGACCAACCTTTTCTGGGACAAGGACACTTTCTGACTTTCGTTTTCTTCACCCACCCTCTCCTACTCTACCAATCTATCATAGTGATTGAGTTACCTTACTTAAACTTATTTGAGGTCCTCTATCGTCTCCTGTCTCCTCGAACCACACGACGTTAGGTGATCCAGAATTTGTCATCCTGTACTGAATCGTTGACTTGTTGTTGTTTGTATAGTAGTACAGTACTCACTTATTCGGTAATAAGGTCTTTTTTACTTCAGTCGTGAGTCAAAGTTAGATACCCTATTCACACGAACCAAACGAAAATAGATTTCAGGTGTCAGATTATTTGTTTTTCACAGTCTTCTTTTAAATGAGATCGATACGACAATTTATTATAGTTGTTGAATTAATGTAAAGTACATTTATCTTTTATACATAACACATGAATAATAAAATTTAAAAGATCCTGGTTTATTTGATTCACAAGATAACGGGAGGGTGATTAAACCCTTTCTAAATACATCATTCCGTACTAGAAGATCAGCCTTTCGTATTTTTCTACTCCCGTCAACAAGGACATTTATTAGTATTATACCATATCTGGAGAGAGTGTCACTGTACTGTTTTATGTAAACCTGTACTTGAAATTATGTCTCTTTTTTATTCTCTACTTACCTATCCTATGAAAGAAGAAAATTCTAAAATGTATGACTTTATTTTGTTTTATCAAGTCAAGTCAAGTCCACGAGTCAGCACAGGTTGGGAAACGCTGGGGTACTTGACGTCATTCGGTCCGGAGGGACAGGTAGTGGTTAACGGCCTTAGGTTGGTTTGGGTAAAGGTAACTCAACCACTACGGTAGGTTGGTAGAATAGGAGACAGTAGGGTAAGAGGAGGACGGGGGTTAGGGAGGGTCGTAGTCCCAGAAATGTTTACTCAGTCGAGAAGTGTACTCCACCGGTTTCATGACCTCAAAGTCGAAGTTTAGTCTGAATGGTTACTTGTGAGTCCTGACCAGAGGAAATCCCACCTGACCAACTTATAGGAACGTCAGGTTCCCTGAGAGTTCTCAGAAGAGGTTGTGGTGTCAAGTTTTCGTTGTTAAGAAGCGACGAGTCGAAAGAAATATCAGGTTAAGAGTGTAGGTATGTACTGGTGACCTTTTTGGTATCGGAGCTGATCTGTCTGGAAACAACCGTTTCATTACAGAGACGAAAACTTATACGACAGATCCAACTAGTATTGAAAGGAAGGTTCCTCATTCTTAGAAAATTAAAGTACCGACGTTAGTGGTAGACGTCACTAAAACCTCGGGGGTTTTTATTTCAGTCGATGACAAAGGTGTCAAAGGGGTAGATAAACAGTGTTTCACTACCCTGGTCTACGGTTACAGAAACAAAATACTTACGACTCGAAATTCGGTTGAAAAAATGAGAGGAGAAAGTGAAAGNTTCGTAGAAAATTAAAGTACCGACGTTAGTGGTAGACGTCACTAAATCCTCGGGGGTTTTTATTTCAGTCGATGACAAAGGTGTCAAAGGGGTAGATAAACAGTGTTTCACTACCCTGGTCTACGGTTACAGAAACAAAATACTTACGACTCGAAATTCGGTTGAAAAAATGAGAGGAGAAAGTGAAAGTAGTTCTCCGAAAAATCAAGAGGAAGTGAAAGACGGTATTCCCACCACAGTAGATGTATAGACTCCAATAACCATAAAGAGGGACGTTAGAACTAAGGTCGAACACGAAGAAGTTCGGGTCACAAAGAGTACTACATGAGACGTATATTCAATTTATTCGTCCCACTGTTATATGTCGGAACTACATGAGGCAAAGGGAAAACCTTGGTCAGACGACAAGGTACAGGTCAAGATTGACAACGAAAGACTGGACGTATGTCCAAAGAGTTCTCCGTCCAGTCCACCAGACCATAAGGGTAGAGAAAGTCTTAAAGGGTGTCAAATAACATTAGGTGTCTCAGTTTCCGAAACCGTATCAGTTATTTTGTCTTTATCTGTAAAAGGACCTTGATAGAACGAAAAAACTACTAGGTCGTCTACAACCGTTAAACTAGAGTACAAGGAGACGGAAAAGATTTTGGTCGAACTTGTAGACCTTCAAGTACCAAGTACATAACGACTTCGGACCGAACCTCTTAAAACTCGGTATGAAATGATCGTACATTCTACTCACGTTAACACACCATCAAATTCGTAAGAGACCGTAACGGAAAGAAACCCTAACCTTACTTTTGACTGGAAAAGGTCAGGACACCGGTGACGACTGAAAAGGTTTAAACGACCGTATAACTCACGTCGTGCAAGTCTCGTAGTAGAAAGTCCTAAACTTTATCGAGGTGACCTTAAGGTAGTGGAGGTGATCGAAACAAGCATCACTACGAAGGAGTCCGGGTGAACTGAAGTGTATGGTCCTACAGACCGAGATCCACCCACTAGTGTGGTAGCACTAATAGACCCAGCACTTCTAGAAAAAACATGTCAAGAAGACACATAAAAACGGTGGAGAAGAATTATATAAAACGAAGACAATCCAGGGATGGTAAAGACAGGGAATAACTCGGGTAGAAACGTACTTTACATGGGAAGCATAGAGATTTAAAAAACTACTCTAGAGATCAGAAAAGGTAAGATAACAAAACGAAATAAAGAAACGTGACTAGTCACCGACGTGGTCTGTCGTGTCATCGCGTCGGCTCACTTGATGGGGTGCAGGTTCCAGTCCAAGTCGTCGGTTCTCTTCGTGGAGTACACGTTCCAGTCCCCGTGACCGACTCTCCTAGATGGGGTGCAGATTCCAGTCCCCGTAGTCGGTTCTCCTCGATGGGGTGTAGGTTCCATTCCTCGTCGTCGACGCGAAACGACCTTGTCGGTACTTCTCTATGAGGTGTGGGTTCCATTCTCTTTGGGTTCAATCTGTCATCCGTGACTCTCTCCCGTAGTCTCCCGTCTGTCTACCTTAGGTTTTAGTGTCTGTTGATCGGTTAGATTAGTGTACCTGGTGTCGGTACAGATTGAGTTACTTTGATTCGGTACGGCACACCCCGGTGGGTTCTACTTACCCAGTACCACCTCTCCAGACTGTCTTACACCAGGTGACCTCTTCCCTTACCGTTTGGTGAAGTCATAAGAACGGAACTCTTGGGGTACTTACCATACTTTTCCGTTTTACTATACTATAACTCTCTCCTTGAGGGGTCCAACCATCCACAGGTTATACGATGACCACTAGTCACCTCTTTATTGAGGTCTTTCTTACTTCCCCCGTCGGTTTCGTTTTTTGTTTTATTTTTATAAAAATTTTTTATGTATCGAAATTTCAGTACTGGTGTTAGTTAAAATCTTTCCCTTTATAACGGTTTTGAATGAATAAAGATATAAGAACAAAAGGAAATATTAACGTGACGTATACACACTCATACCCATAATCAGTGAGCCATCACAGGTTGAGAAGTTGGAGTACCTGGTGTCGGGTCTGATGTCCAAGGAGATAGGTGTCTTAATAGGTCTGAGGAGACAGGTACCTTAATAGGTCTGTACTTTTGACCTCGTCCATCGGTAAGGGAAGAGGTCCCCTAAAAGGACTGGGTCCTAGATGGGGGTCCAGAGGACCTAACGTCAACTTAAGAAATGGTAGACCCGGTACCCCAGTGTTTCTCAGTCTGTGTTGACTCTCCGTTCGTGTGTATGTGGTGGTCCCTTCGGACGTATATATACGTAAAGATCTGTGATATATTCTCAGTCTATGTTGACTCGGTGACTTGACTTGACTTGTCTACTACTTGCACTCAAACTCGCTTGAGACCCTCTATCACTTCCTGCCCCTTCGGACCGCACGACGTTAAGTACCCCACGTTTCTCAGTCTGTGTTGAATCGCTGGCTTTGTGTTCTTCTGTGATATCAAAAGAAAATGGACAAAGACTTTAAATGTTTTCGTCTTTTAGGATACAAATAGAGAAATCAGTTATAACATGAAGATTCTAAGTAAGTCCACCAGTATACATATATACAGTAATTAAAACAAACAAAGATAATATATTTATATTACGTTTAAGATGACAGTTTAGTAAAAAATAAAGATAAAACCCCGGTAATGTTAATTAGATAATATTTGTAAAAGATGTATAGAGAAGTACGACCATACGGATTTAGAGAAGTCCGAGAGATAGACTCTCACTTTAATAACCCAGTATCTCATATACGTGACGAGCGAAGTCCTAATTCGTGGTTTGTATAATGGTACTTGTTCTCAGGTAGGTATTAACTTTGAGGATCGTTATATACGCATAAGAACTATAAGTCGTAGTAGTGGCTAAGAATAGTAACAGTCAGAAAATTTAAAATCGGTAAGATTTTATCATGAAGATTTGACTTCATTGTGTTAGTACCAGAAACAAAGATACACTGGGGTACCTGACGTCGGACGGTCCGAGGAGGTAGGTACCCTAAAAGGTCCGTTCTCATGACTTCACCCCACGGTAGCGGAAGAGACTTTGACTTCATTATGTCAGTACCAAAAACAAAGCAATAATCTCTAGAGACGATTAATTTCTTCAATTTGTAGAAAAGATGTGCGAACATCCTGTAAACCTAAAACAGGAAAAATTTATCGTATAAATTCAGTGGACAGGTAAGGGTAAAAACTGACCAAAAACAGAAATATATAAAATATACAAATTTATATATATAGTATATATTGTAGATATATTTGTACCATAAGTATATGATATGTATCTGTACATATAATATATATAAATATAGATATATAAGACCTATACTCGGGTTATAGTAAATATATTAAACGTTTATATAAGAGAGTACACCTTCGTACATAAAAGTGAAAGTATATTAACAATCGACTATTGTCAGGTACCCCAACGTTTCTCAGTCTACACTGAATCGTTGATTTGTAGTTGTTATCCAGACATCAAAACGACATCTTGTTATTAAGGAATAAAAAAAATCACGAGAAACGAGGGGTAAATTTTTTTAGTAAAAATAGGGTTCTTGGGTTAGTATAAGAAGATATAATAGGAGATTTTCGAATAAAAAACGGAAAGTGTAAATAATTAGGTGTATCTTGACCATGAATATATCTCATATTTCATCTTAAGTTCAAAATAAAACAAAGTATACATAAAGTAACAGTATCGTAATAAATGACTTTTGTTGTACAGTCAAGAAACATCACAGTTTATTAGTATTACTGCCACCTAAAGAAGTAGAGATCAGATAAACAAATACGAACTAGGTCATGTAATACCAGAATCAATGATATCGAAATATTATAGAACCATTCAGAGTTCCTTGTTTATGAAGGTATAATATGTATGAAGTAAATCTAATCCAATTTACATCATCGTTATTCAATGGGATTTAACGTTTCCGGACTTTGTTGTCTCGTAAATAGAACCAGAGTGATATATACAGGTAAACCCCAACAGATCCTCTTAGGTGAACTATAGAAGATTAAGACACTGGGTACGACTGTCTCATCGGTTAGAGGACGTGTGTCATAACGATTAATAGAACTGTCTTCCTTCCTCTTTCTCTTATACTTTAACAAGTGACCGAGTATTTCGAAGGTGGGTCTTCATCGTGTAATGTATAAACGTAAATAACTGTTCATTCGGTGTACCGGTTAGTAGTGGAGTTCGTCCCCCCTTTTCTTTTATAGACTATCTATTATAATTACTTGAATGAAAATTATTGATAAGAACGAGGATACAAAAAGGTGTAATTGAAAGAGTAATCAAAGATTTCACGACGTAATTTACATATGTTGATAGACCCCCATAAACGGTCAAGATATTATAAACCATGATGTTAAGTACTGTACATACAAACACTTATTTATTTGTGCGTGTGCGTATATATATACATTATACGCACACACATATATATATTTATATATATATATAAATGTGTACGTATACACTTTACTTCACTTCAGCGAGTCAGTACAGGTTGAGAAACACTGGGGACCTGACATCGGGCGGTCCGAGGAGGTAGGTTCCTTAAAAGGTTCGTTCTCATAACCTCACCCAACGGTAAAGGAAAAGGTCTCCTAGAAGGGTTGGGTCCCTAGCTTGGCTCTAGAGGGCGTAACACCCGTCTGCGAAATGGCAGACTCGGTGGTCCCTTCGCACTCCTGAGAAAAAAACAAGGGTCAGTCAATTCGTACAATGTTTTACAAGTGGTCAGGATTCACGGTGGGAGGAGGACGAGTTCCGAAGGGGTCACATGACGTGAAAACCTCTTTCGACTGAGTCGAGATTTGAAACTCAGGTTAAAATACACTGTCTTTTCCGAAAATAAAAATTTTATAGAAAGACCTAATATACAACTCTGAAAAACAAAAACAACAAAACATAGATGTGATAAGAATTTAGATGAAAAAAGTGAAAATTTATGTAAAAGAAGATACTTTTACTATATTAGAGGGAGTAGACAAAGTTTTTACCAATACGTCCTAGGATGACACACACGCACGACTCAGCGATTCAGTATAGGTTGAGAAAGCTCTGGGGTACCTGCACTCAGACGGTCCGAGGAGACAGATACGTTAAAGGGTCCGTTCTTATGACCTCACCAACGGTAAAGGAGGAGGTCCCCTAGAAGGGTTGGGTTCCTTCTAGAAGGGTTGGACACAGAAGAAGTGATCGTCCACCCAAGAAATGGTGATCTCGGTTGACCCTTGGGGTCCTAAGACGATATACCTCTGTATTGAATGCATAGGTTAAAGGATGTCGATCTGATTTAAATCCCACAGAACCGTGGTGAACAGACCAAAGTAGGAACCCATTTAAAGTGTTTCACTTTGACGAATCAATTCTGTGTCTATAAAGTGTTTTTGGTGTCGATGTTTTCTCATGTTCCCTTTTTCCTTTTCAGGGGGCCAAGGTGAGGGACCTCCATTAATAACTACTAATGTTAAATTCTGGACCCCTTCCCGAAATAAGATGGGAGTGTACAGACAGTCACCCCCGACTAACTGACCAAAGTGACATTTTACGGACATATATATAAATGTGTACGTATACATATTATATAAAAACCAAAAGACGTATTTCTTTAAAACATGTTACAAAACAATTTAGTAAGGAGACATAAACTATTAACGCTACAATAACGATCACTACCTGTCCCTCCGGACCGCACGACGCTAAGTACCCCAGCGTTTCTCAGTCTGTGCTGACTCGCTGACTTGACTTGACTTGACTACGATAACATACATATATAAAATATTTTAAATTAAAGATTGTTAAAAAACGGTCAAGTATCCTAACGTTAACTACAAAAATATAATTGGAAAATAAGTCTGTGACCCAATCGAGTAGATAATGAATATTAAACTAAAATGTAAGTAAACATAAAGGATATATACATCAGTACTCTTAAAGGGAAGAAGGAAGGGTTAAGAATATAGTAAGAAAAAGAATTAAAACAAAGAATAGTCTTGAAGATCCTGTTACAATTTATTGTATAGTATCGTCTATAGAAACCGAATAAGGATTAAATTTTCCCTTTCGAAATTATATAGTAATTCAATCTACAAAGAACTTCTATAAAAAGGGGTTTATAGGAAATAGTGTACTCCTTTTACAGGAACTAAGAATTAACTGGTTTTACTATAAAAAAGACGTATATAGAATTTACTGTTATGTTATAAAAAAAGTAAATCAATTATACCATTTGTTGTCATTAATTAAAGACTCACAATTATGGCAGAACGTAGGACCTTATTTTTGTTGTAGAAACACACTACGAATTAAAAATTACAAAGAAAACCATCTTTATATAACGGGAAAAATATATAACAACCAAAACCAAACGATCATAGACAATTCCTAAAAAACAAAAGAAAACCGAAGTATAAGGACTCCCTACAAAAAGACATTAGAAAAAAAAAAAAAGATATTACATAAAAAAAAAGGTATATTACAAAGATTTTCGAAGACCATAATCCTAATACGACTAGAGTGAACTTGTCACTAAGAAGGAGGACGAAAACAAAGACACAAAACAAAAAAAAAAATTAGTGACATATACTAAAAACAATAAAGAAGGACCTGATAAATTATCTTAAATGGTCACTTCGGGTAGACCTGGATTACCTAGAAATGATTATTGGGGAAAAAAATTAGGGATTATAATTACTAGACCCAAGTGAGGGAAAAGAGAACTAGTCCGAACGATCTTCAAACAATTAAAACAAATATGAGTTGTCCCAGGTCTTCTAGGCGACCTCTTCCCTATCCGATGGGTGAGGTCATAAGAACCCGAAGGGGACACCGAGTCGACCATTTCTTAGGTAGACGTTACGTCTTCTGGACCCAAGTTAGGGAGCCAATTGGGTCCCTTTCGATGGGTGAGGTCATAAGACCGGACCTCTTAAGGTACCTGACAATATTCGTATACTGACTCGCTGAAAGTGAAAGAAAGTTGTCGAAGTTTATTACTCGACGACCGAAAGAAAAAAGGTAGGAAAACAAAAAGTAAATAACTTAAGTTGAAAAGAGAAATAAAAGAACATAACTGAATTGGAGAGATAATAAAGGTGGAATAATTCCATCTTCTAACTTTCAGTGAGTCACCACAGGTCGTGAAACGTTGGGGTACCTGACATGTCAGGTACCTTAAGAGGTCTGGTCTTATGACCTCACCCATCGGAAAGGGAAGAGGTCCCCTAGAAGGTTGGCTCCCTGACTTGGGTCCAGAGTGTGTAACGTCCACCTAAGAAATGGTCGACTCGATAGTCCCATCGGTATTCCGTCTTTGAACCTAGTAATTAAAAACTAACAAGAAACAAAGATTGTATTCGTAAATTTAGATATTACAAGGAGATTGATTCTGAAATCGAAGTAGAGTGTCTAATACTATAAAGTGATACCATAAAAGTGATCGTGAGTCAAGTTTTATAAAAAATATAACACGTGCAAAACTGGGGTACTTAGTAAATTTTCACGATAAATTAAAAGTTTATAAACTTCAAAAGAAGTCATAGAATAACAGTAACTATAGACTGAATTAGTACCATACCAGTCTCTTGTGTGAATATACTACGACTAGTGAAAAATTAAATAACGTTGTAGATACTTAAATGTATCTCAGATTAAACTACTTAAGTGATACATATAAACTTTTCTTATATATAAGAGATCAACGTACATCAGTAGATATAAATATTTTCTAACATTTATTAAGTTTAGAAAATACAGAAGTAACTAAAAACTTCTTTACAAGGTAATTAATCATTTTATCACCATAATTTTAAATGATGATGTTAATATCTTAACAGATAAAAAAGGAATTAAAGACAGTTAAATACGAAGTACATAAACTTTTGACTACAATTCGTGTGTACGAGAGTATTAGGAAAACAGAAAGACTACTTGGAAGGAAAGTAATAGTACTTTGTAAGGAGAAATAGAGATTGTTACGTGAAACAGAACTTCAGGTGAAATAACTATTCATATAAAGGAGTCAGGAAGAATACAAATTTCTAATGTACCACACAATAAAAACTAAAAAAAAAAATGAAAGTCAGAAAGACATACAATATAAACTTCATTGTATATCATTCTTAAACGACACAACATAGTCGAGATTGTAAGAGACATGGAATAAACCTCACAAATATATTCCTCTGTCGTTTATTACCGGGCGTCCAGTGGGTAGATTGAAACATTTTATATTAAAATTTAGTCTGTGTCGGTACTGGAAAGTGAATGTCGTTTCAACTCATCAAATCTGAATCGGGTATGTCGAGAGTTCTTTTTTTTATGAGTCATAAACAGAGAAATTCCCTTTCAAACGGTTAGACATCAAATCTGACAATCTTAATTCATATTAATAGTCATATTGACAAAATCTAGATAGTAAAATAATAAAACAACGAGAACCAGAGGATAAAAGTGAAAGGACGGATGAAAACTTAATAAGTTTATAAAATTTCATAGAATAACGTTAAACATAGATAACTGACTAGAAACACTGATAACCAGAAAACCGACATAAAGAAACTGATTCAAGTACCCCAGCGTTTCACAACCTGTGCTGACTCGCTGACTTGACTTGACTTGACTTCATATTATTATTGTTATTGTTATCAATAGTTAAAATATAATAAAGATAATCAGTAGATCTCTCTTATTATATGAAGTGATTTAAAGGCACCAGATGATTCTCAATCATAACATAGTGAAGTGTATTTTGTATCTACAATAAAAGATTCACGAAAACGAGATGACTTAAAATCCAATGTGAATTTAAATACCGTAATTATGTACAACTTTTGAGAAACTCTGTTAAAATTGAAAGAATTTAAATTCGTCTTTTTATCAACAATAACAATGATAAATATAAATAGGTTTATAAATAGTAAAGACAACAAAAAAGGAAGTAAGGATTTCTAGATTCATTATTAAACCATATTAAGGAGAAGGAAACCGGAAAATACAAGTAAAAAAACTCGTCTAAACCGGTCACTAATTAAAAGGATTGAAATTCTAGCGAAGTAAGGACTTGTTATAAAAGTCACCTATATTTTAGTACTAAACTGTCCAAAGATTGGTGATATTTTGTAACAAGGTGACAATAAATCCCCCATAAAGTGAATCACTTTATTCCGTCTGTCTTTCTGTTTACGACATACAATAATAAATATACACTTGAGATTTTCCATTTTGCTTACTTACTTATATTGTTTTGTCTTTGTCAAATTGTCTATATGTCTTGTACGCCATTGGTCACCCCTCTCTCTTTCCCCGTCCCTTAATTCTCCATGTTTAACAATACATATTTTATTTATTCGATATTTTATTCGTATCCCTTATGTCGGTTATAAAATATTATTGCAATTCACCTCATATTAGATATTTTTATAATTTAGTGATACAACATTGGATGTGAAAAGTCAATTTCATTTTGTTTTACGACACAGGGTCATTTGTTACAGTAAAAAGAAATTAATAAAATTTCTAACAAGAAGGAAAAACCTAAAATCGTTAAACTAATATTAAACGGATCATATGGATCAAAAGAAAGTCCAATAGGAAAAACCCCAAACGACTCGAAGAATGTAGATATTTGAATATTGGAAGTATATATTTAGAAGTGAATATTTATAGTCTCTTCTGTTACCGTGGGGTGAGGTCATGAGAACGGACCTTTTAGGGTACCTACCTCCTCGGACCATCCGACGTCAGGTACCCAGCGATTCTCAGCCCGTACTGACTCACTGAAGTGAAAGTTAAAAGTGAGCGTTCGTAACCTCTTCCTTTACCGTTGGGTGAGGTCACAAGAACGGACCTCTTAGGGTCCCTACCCCCTCGGACCACCCGACGGTAGATACCCCAACGTGTCTCAGGCTGTACTGGCTTCACAGAATCGTCGTCATCGTCGTTGTCGTTGTGTTTATCGAATATTAAATATATCCCTAAATTATATATGTGAATAAAGTCTTCAACCGAATATTATAAAGAAGACTTTACTGGAACAGATCAATGTCCCAGAATGTCTTGTTCAACCCCCATAGAAGGGAGAGAACAAGATTAAAAATCACCTTAAATACTTTATAAATACAAAATAGTAAGAATTTCTCTTCTTTAGTGGTCATTTTGGTTCAGATCTCAAAAGTAACATCTGTCCAAGTAATTAGTATGTAAGTTAAAACAATTATGTCCTGAAAAATTTATAAAAATTAACGAAAAACATAGTCAAAATTATTCGACATAAAAAGGATTTTACACAGGTGTAATTGATTTGAAGGTTCAAAAAGTCATAATTTAAAAAGTATTATAAAAGTAATATAAAAAATTACATATTCTGGATAATTACTAGAGAGGAAATACAAGGAATGTGTGACCACTAAAGATTTAGATAATAAACCTAGTCAAAGTAACTCCCAAATAATCAAAATAATCAGAAATTTTAATTNTACGTATTCTGGATAATTACTAGAGAGGAAATACAAGGAATGTGTGACCACTAAAGATTTAGATAATAAACCTAGTCAAAGTAACTCCCAAATAATCAAAATAATCAGAAATTTTAATTGTTAATAACTAAAGTACAAACGAAGATGGAGTATTAAAGAGTGTGTTTTAAATGTTTTTATTCAAGTTTTACCTGATCCCTGAATTCGCATTGTGGTTTTTCGTATTTTGAAGATCTTTTTTTGTGTCCGTCACACATGAGAAACTATGAATAGAATCATTATAACAAACAACCTATACAGAGTCCGTTCTCTTTGTTTTCGTTTTTATTTGTCTACAATGAGGTAGTTTGATTTTTTGAAAACGTCTCACTTTTTTGGATAGTTATTTTAATTTTCCGATGAATGACTTACCCTCTCCTATAAACTTTTACTATACTGGTTATTTTACCAATTATACGTTTTATATGTTTCTTACATATGTTAAGTTGTAGTTTTTTGTTTGTTTGAAATAAACTTTTACCCTTCTTTTAGACTTATATTAAAAAAAAAGGTTTTCTGTACCAGTTGTCCATGTGTTCTTCTACAAGTTATAATGATTCGTAGTCCTTTTGTTTTTAGTGTTCCTTGGGGATATATGACACCCTTACGTTTAAACATCACGGTGATACCTTGTGTCATTCCTCCAGGGAATCTTTAACTTTTTGTCTTGATGATATGTTACATCATTAAAGTGAAAGACCTATAAATAGGTTTCTTTTGGTTTCGTGATTAAGTTTTACTCTATAAATGGGGATACGGATAACGTCTTAATAAATGTTATCAGTTCTATTCCTGATATTGAACCTATATCACCTTATAATAAACTAGTATTTTTTCTTAAATTAGAACTGTAAATACTGTTGTACCTATCCGGATCTCTTATCATACGATCCATTTTTTGCATTCTATTTCAGTTTATGATCTACTAAAGTGAATGTACACCTTAGATTTTTTTGTTTGTTTTATTTACTTGTTTGTATTGATTTACCTTCGTTTCAGTATCTATGTCTCTTGGTTGTCTAACAACAGTCTCCCCTTCCTCAGTCCCCCTTCTCTCTCTATCTACTCCCTCTAATTCTCTATGTTTGAATCTCGACGTTTTATTTACAGTAGCCATACTTTACATGTTACATCTCTTATCTTTGTCATTAATACATTACATAAACATACTGTCTACTATTGATCTGAATAGTACCACTAGTAAAACTTTATATTTCTTTATATTTTAATGATACAACACATTGTCTTTGATTGTATCACTACATCCACTCATTACGAAGTTTTTGTTTATCTGAGTATCTTTTTCTCTAGTCTAAACACCTATGGTTTACGTTCCCTACCCCTTTCTTTCTTAATCTACTTAAGTCAGTTTTCCATGTTTCAAGCTCAATGTTCTATTTATCCATAATCCCTACGTTTCATCTTGTAATATTTATATTAATTGCGACGACATACAATATATACTTTCAACAATTCTCTCATTTTGGATTCTTAAGAGTAGTGTTGCTTTTTTGAAAGAGGATAAAGAAATTTAAACATAAAAATACTCTACTACCTACAAGTGATTTACATAACAACACCAGTAAAGTACTACATTCAGTTTAGTATTGCGACATATTAAATTTAAAAATGTCACGACGTATATTTATAAAGTCAATTTTGACTCCTTCTCTTAGTCTGTTATGTGAACATTTACAAAGATAAAAGAAGATTACCAAAATATTTAAAATTGAATTACTAAACTCCTGTGTATTAAATTCACGTACTCCATTTCTTAGACGGACCTTACGTTCTCTGACCCCAAGTCGGGAACTCAACCCTTCTAGGGGACCTCCTCTGTACCGTTGGGTGAGGTCATAAGAACGGACCTCTTAGGGTACCTGTCTCGTCGGCCGTCCAATGTCAGATACCCGAGTATTTCTCAACCTGCACTGTTCTCACTGATTGTGAAAAGAAAGTTCATAACTCTATTCCTATATAAATATAACTAGGTAGAAATTTAGAACATCCTAAAAATTTAGATATAATAACCAAACTACATGAAGAGTCGGTTTTAGAAAAAATTACAAGTAAGAAATGAGAGTGAGACTCTGAAGTTGTTATTCATACAATCTGGAAGTAGAAGAGAAAAATTGTCGACAATGAGAAGGAAAACGCAAAGTTAGGAAACGGAGAAACATATGTAAGACCCGTCACGACACACCGGATAAAGGGCCACGGTACAAATGGACGTGTATTATAATAAATTGGGTAAGTGACTCGAGTACTGAAGTCGATAATTATAAAATAAAAAATAAAGGTTGTAAAGATAAACCAAAAAATTTTACATCATATAGTGAAAGATATTCAATATCAAGAGTGTAAATTAAAAAAAAATTTAGGGTGACATGTATTTTCGTATCTGAAGAAAGAAAGAAGGAGAAACGAAAGGATAAAAGGAATATAAAGACCACAGATGTACTCCAGCTCAGGGAGACTTTGACTAAAGGGGACGACTCAAATACTAATTGAGAGAGCCCTGAAAGGACCACAATGTCACCAATTCTGACCCGAAGGTGACGTCCCTCGACCCCAAGTTAGGGACCAGTCCCTTCAAGTCGTACGGTTCGTCACGCCTGTTTCTTTGTTTTGTTTCTTTATTGTTTTACCTTTCTCAAGACGTTACTTTCATTTTTTTAATTTTTCATTATCATTTTTTCTTTTTCCACCTTCAAATTTGTTTTTGTTCTTTTTGGAGAGATGGGTTTTATAAGGGAAAGAGGGGTTATAGGAAAGGAGAGTTATAACTCCCCATAGTGTTTTTCCTCTTAGTTTTGTCGTATGTTCGGGGACACAAGTATGAGAAATTTAATTCTCCAAAAACGAAATCAGAAGATCCGAAGGGAACTTAGAGTTTCCCGACTGAGTTCTCAATTACTGATATTTTACATTTCTACATCTTTATTTATTATGAATAACCCGGTCCTTTGACCATTCTTAAATCTGATATTGATCGGTACATTGTCAGAAACTTGAGGGTCTAGGGATTTTCAATGTCTATTTCCAGACTTTGTATAAAAATTTCGACAAAAATGTCTTTCGTCTGTGGGCGGTCTACTTTTATCGACTGGGTTCTGGCCAACTTTAGTTTACTAATCTCTCCGAGCTTTGGAGTGGGACTACGGCCGGTAGGCCCTTGACTCGTGTTCGACTTGTACGTGAGACGTCGGGGGGAGGGAGTGTGACGGAAATTTTTAAAACGAAGGATTAGTCGTTGAACCTCTACCGGAATCCTGTAATGAAGAGGTAGAAGGGTGTAACGACTGGAGATCTTATTTTGTTGAAAAGGAAAGGTAGTTGTGAACAGGAAGTTTATAACTGGAAAGTTCACCGTTCGTCACGTTGAACCCAGGGAACAGACCAATGTCAGTAAAAAGATGAAGAAATAAAAAAAGGAGATTATACAGAAACAAGTACATTAAAATCAGGATACACACGATACAAGAAACTATACACAACTCTTGAAATAAACTTGTTATAAGCAAATTTATTAAACTCTGGGTCCTACTACAAAGGTAGACTTCCTAAAAGTACCATAGGATCCGTCATAGTTGGGTCCTGACTAAATCATGTTAGAATCCCTGACTCTTACAAAAGACAGATAGGTGTATTGAAATTTTATCGGGGGGTAGATACATCCCCTACCAAATTAAAACAAAGTAAAAATAAGGGTATATATCAAGAAGTTCCAGGGTCAGGAAACCGTGAAGGACTGAAACTGAAAACAAGGTATAAGAACTCCATAAAAACCTCTAAGACGAGTCAGAGAGTAACGGAAATGTCTTAAAGTTTACTGAAATCCAATCTCAACCGTACGAATCTTTAAATTTTAAACTTTAAGGACCAATGAAAATGTAAAGTCAGTTTATAACTTAAAAAAATCACACTCATGAGGGGTACCTTATAAACCCTCTATGAATATGAAGTTTCTTAGTGACAAATAGGACGAATAGACTTTAAGTTCACATTGACATGTAGGACATAATATACACTATTAGGATGGGGATCCATTTTTCACTGATCTTACTGACTTATTAAAGCGATCTGAAAGTAAAAGTAGATCTAATAGGGTCAGATTGGAGTATTAAAATAATAGTAAACTATAAAAATTCTATAAATTTGTAATAAAACAGGTCAATAAAATCAATAGAAGTCACTCTTCAAATCAAGTTTAATGGATTAGATTGTATCCGTCTTAGTGTTTCCATTATAAGGTAAAAGATCTACAGATTAGGTGGGTAGGTAGTTTATATGGTTTCCAATGTAGTACTTCGAGATTGTAATCTTTACTATTTGTATTATGATACGTAAAAAGTAAATGAAATAAAGATGATTCATTGATTATTAAATGAATCATCCTTATTTACTCCAAACACTGTAACATGTCCTCTGTCCCTAGTTCTGGTAGGGGTACCTTTTCTTTACGTTCTTTCGTTTTACCGACAGACCCCTCCGGAATGTTTATCGACACTTTTATTCCCTTCACTTTTCGTTTCCTCTTTTCCTTTCTATATTCGTAGACTTACGTCTCAAGGTTTCTTATCGTTCTTCTCTATTCTTTCGGAAGAAGTCGCTAGTTACGTTTCTTTATCTCCTTTTCTTGTCTTACCCTTTCTGATCGCTAGAGAAGTTCTTTTAATCTCTATGGTTCCCTTGTAAAGTACGTTTCTACGTGAGCTATTTCCTGTCTTTACCATACCTTGATTGTCTTCGTTTTCTATAATTCTTCTCCACCATTCTTATGTGTCTTCTTGACATGTTTTTTCTAGAAGTACTGGGCCTATTAGTGCTACCACACTAGTGAGTAGATCTCGGTCTGTACGACCTTACACTCCAGTTCACCCGGAATCTTTAGTAGTGAAACTTGTTTCGATCACTACCACTATCTTAAGGTCACCTCGATAAAGTTTAGGACTTTCTACTACGACACTTTCACGACGTGAGTTATACGGTCGTTTAAACGTTTTGAGGTGTCACCGGTGTCCTGACCTTTTCCAGTCAAAAGTAAGGTTAGGGTTTCTTTCCGTTACGGTTTCTTATGAGTTTGATGGTGTGTTAACGTGAGTAGAGTGTGCGATCATTTTATTACGAGTTTTAAGAGGTTCGGTCCGAAGTTGTTATGTACTTGGCACTTGAAGGACTACAAGTTCGACCAAAAACTTTTCCGTCTCCTTGATCTCTAGTTTAACGGTTGTAGTCGACCTAGTACCTTTTTCGTTCTCTCAAGGTCTTTTTGTAAATAAAGACGAAATAACTGAAACGGTTTCGGAAACTGGGACACCTAGTGTTATTTGACACCTTTTAAGACTCTCTCTACCCTTATGGTCTGGTGGATTGGACGGAGAACTCTTTAGACATACGTCCAGTCCTTCGTGGTCAATCTTGATCTGTACCTTGTTGGCTGACCAAGGTTTATCCTTTTCCTATGCAGTTCCGACATATAACAGTGGGACGAATAAATTGAAGATACGTCTCATGTAGTACTCTTTGTGACCTGACCTCCTTTGTGTTCGACCTTAGTTCTAACGGCCCTCTTTATAGTTATTGGAGTCTATACGTCTACTGTGGTGAGAATACCGTCTTTCACTTCTCCTTGGTTTTTAGGAGAACTACTTTCACTTTCTCCTCTCACTTTTTCAACCGAATTTCGAGTTGTAAGTCTTTTGTTTCTAGTATCGTAGTCCAGGGTAGTGAGGTACCCTTTATCTACCCCTTTGTCACCTTTGTCCCAGTCTGAAATAAAAAAACCCAAGGTTTTAGTGACGTGTACCACTAACGTCGCTACTTTAATTTTCTGCGAATGAGGAACCTTCCTTTCAATACTGGTTGGACCTATCGTATAAGTTTTCGTCTCTGTAGTGAAACGGCTGATTTCAAGTAGATCAGTTCCGATGCCAAAAAGGACACCAGTACATACCTACACTCTCAACCTGACACTTCTTCCGACTCACGGCTTCTTAACTACGAAAACTTGACACCACAACCTCTTCTGAGAACTCTCAGGGAACCTGACGTTCCTCTAGGTCGGTCAGGTAAGACTTCCTCTAGTCGGGACCCTAAAGAAACCTTCCTTACAACGATTTCGACTTC
This sequence comes from Capra ibex, assembly GCA_006410555.1. Classification (NCBI taxonomy): domain Eukaryota; kingdom Metazoa; phylum Chordata; class Mammalia; order Artiodactyla; family Bovidae; genus Capra; species Capra ibex. Next base: position 19,807,767 of record SJYO01035988.1, on the reverse strand, counting down.
GAGGTCATGAAACAGGTGGAGTACACTTCTCAACTGAGTAACCTTTTCTGAGTCTCCGACCCTCCCTAACCCCCGTCCTCCTCTTTCCCTGTTGTCTCCTACTCTACCGACCTACCGTAGTGACTGAGCTACCTTCACTCAAACTCACAAGAGGCCCTCAACCACTACTTGTTCCTCCGGAACGCACGACGTCAAGTACCCCAACGTTTCTCAGTCTGTGCTGACTCACTGACTTGACTTGACTTGATCATTCATAGTGAAAATACTAAACGAGTTAAGTCTTAAATGGAAGGTTTTCTTAGTATGAGAAACCAAAAGTGACCTAACCAACTTTATCCATACAACCCAACTTTATATCCATATAACTTTTTATCCATATAACCCAACTTTACCCATATAACCCAACAAGTATCCCACATGTATGATGTTTTACTGTCTTTTGATAGTAACAATGATCGTTTAGTCAAATGGTGTTCGAGAGACTTTATACTTTCATAGTATTTACCCTGGGTTGTCTCAACCATTGATTCACTAAGCAAACTTATATACTAGTAATAAGTAGAAAGGCGGTAATAAGGGTATCTAAATACTACTTCTATTTTTGACTATGTAAGATTCAAATCCTAGACCAGTTTGTGTAGTGCTAATATACTTTGTACGAAGTGTCACTCCCAGACAATTTCACTACTATTTCCTTATCTTGCTACTCATTTAAAAGACGTTGTCATCCCCAAACAGCGAAAGTTGTACGGTAGACTAACTGTCGTTACAGATTCACTTCCTTATAAGAATCAATAAAGACCGACAAGTGTCTACTTTTATATGACAGCTTTCATCTCGAGGAGATAATTAGAGAAAGGAACTCTAGTAACTCAATAAGGAAAAGGACTAATACTTACTTTATAAGTGTAGGAAAAGGAAATATTTTGTGAGTCGAATTCTTATAGGAATAATAGTTATATTAAAATTTTATAAATAAAATGAAATGATAAAAGGACAATGATCAAAACTCCAAAAATTTAACATAAAATAATTATACGAAGGCCACTAATTTAGAGACCTCTTTATCAGAAATCGATATTGTCGGTCGATCACCAACTCAAACAAGTTCTTAAAGGTCATGTATATTTATATTTATATTTATATATATATATATATAGAGTATTTTAATAAAACTGGAAGTACCAGTTAATATGAGGAATCGGAACTCTTATTGTAACGGTCTCTATGGTGTCCGACGGTCTCTCGACTCTTATCCACGTTTTACTCTTTTATCCGTACCCCCTTGGGACTCTGTACCTATTCGTTTAGGGTAGTAAACCTATTCAGAACCCGTGTAAACCGACCTCGCGACAAAGACCACAACCGGATGGACCAGGACAACAGTCTGTCCTTCGGAAGTCAAAACGTATATCTTCGGTCGAGAGACGGTTGACGTTAGGAAGTCTTTTTCGTTTCGTGAAGGTAAAAAGTTATTCAATACAAAAAATTGACAGAAGCAAAGGATAAGAACGGTCCTAAAAAAAGTATAATATTAAAAGACAACGTCTTTCCTTTATTTACTGATAAAATGACAAATTTCTCCGTATAATTTATGACCTTTATAAACTGTGAAAAGGTCCTAAGTGATCACAAGACTTCTTAAGACGTACTTGTTACATCGGTTATTAAGGTGGAATACTATTAGTGATTCATATATAAGGACGGACATTATTTTGGGTTCTAAATGACTAAAACAATTAGACATGAAAAAAATGAACAGTATATGGTATATACCCCGAAGGGACCTCTGAGACTATTTCTTAAGTGGACGGTTACGTCCTCAAACTATGGACCCAGTCCTTCTATAGGACCTCTTTTTTTACCTTTGAGTGAGGTCATAAGAACGGATCCTTTAGGGTGTCTGTCTCTTCGGACTACCCGATGTCCTGTACCCCAACGTCAACGTCTTAGTCTGTACTGAATCGTTGATTTACACACATACACGCACACACTCGGACCCATAGATGTACGTATACGTACGTCACACGAAACACAACAATGAGGTCATTACTTATTGAGACCTATTTATAAAATTTATAGACTGTTGGAGTAGTTACAAATACCGTTTGGACTGTCGTTCTCAGACCTTTCTTTGAACTTGACGATACCCCTTTCAATGACCAATACGGACGTTGAAAAACTCCTAAGTCTTTAAAAGGATAAGTTAAAGTGAAGGTGTAAAATTTACTCATTTACAATTTTAAAGTGATACGGTAAAGTTAAAGTCACAGAGGAGACTTGAGATCTATAAATAGGTTTACAGAAGGACTATGAGTTTGAATTTAATATCTCTTCAGTAAGTTTTGTTGTACCAGAAGTAGTAGGTGTAAACCAAAAGAAAGACAGAGTTCGTAGTCATTTACAGGAATAAGAGATGAACAAGTACGTTCCGTTTTGACTCCTAAGTATAAACTGTGGACAAAAAGGAAGTCTGAGAAATGAATATGTGTCGGTTTAATAGAGAGTTAAGATAGAAGTCAAAACGTAAATTTGGTCTGAGAAGGACGTCTACTGATAATATGGAAGTGGTTTTCGGGGGAGAGGATTACTACAAGGACCGTAAATGAGACAAGAGATGAAACGTCGAAGTGAATATGAACGTTGTATTTAGATTAGAAGAACGGGAAAAGAATTTTTGAGAAGTAAGAGAAAGAGACCAAGAATCTTATTCCTGTTTTTTTAGAATTAGACCGGACATATTGGAACGTATTAGACCAAGAATAGATGAAGTGGTTCAGACAGGATGTGTAAAGACAATTTACTCGTCACTGAACGGAGGAGGGTTTCCTACAAATCGTTACAGTCCTCTGAAAATAAAATAACATTGTTGACCACACACTGTAAGTGATTGGGGTAGATTCTTCATCTCCGGTCCCTACGACGATTCGTAGGGTGTTTCGTGTCCTTTCGGAGATCTTTTGTTATTGTTGTCATTACTGCTATTATTCCTTCTCCTCTTCCTCTTCTTCAAAAAGTTTTACAGTTTTAACTCTTTGAAACGGGATACCCGAAAACCGTATTGCGGACACTACCTATCTACCTATATTACAGGAGATAAATCTAGGACAACGTTTTCTCCTAAACAACCTTTACGAATAGTTTATCCAAGTAGGTAGTCAGGATAGTCTCTAACTGACGGAGTCGAGTTCTCATACGGGTTCTATCGTGGGAGGGGTCTTGTGGGATGTAGGTCACTGACCATTTTCATCCCCAAAATTCTGAACAGTAAATTCGGTCTTCGTAGGAGATCAGCCGGTAAATTCGAGACACCAAGGGTATTCCAGTCGAACCGAAGAGGAAGATGGACTAAGACGAAGAAAGGGTAAGGGTTGGGGTCTATAATTTGTGTTTCAGTGTAAAAGATTGATTATAGGATGTAAAATTAGTCTAAGACGAGAGACCTCTTAAGTAAGACGATATAATTTAAAAAAATCAGAAAACACGGTGGTACATGGTGGTGATGGGGGTAGAGTCTAGAGTCTTGTAAATGTGTGTGAGTATAAAGACATACTTTATGAGACAAGAGTAAATAGACCAATTGTAGATCCGTGTTTCATTTCTGAACTTCCTTCTTCCATCTCCTCTTCCCTAAAACACTAAGTGTGTCTCTGGTGAGTCTTTATAAACTAAATTTTTTATTTTCGGTTTTGTACTAAAAATAGAAAAATTTTCAAATTTGTGTTGTTTACCTTCAATAACGGATCATAAAGGAAAGACGTTTTGTCTGGTATTATGATTCAAGGGAGGGACACAAGGTAGAAGATTCGTTTCGTATCACCACCGTAAAATCCCAAACCTTAGACTAACGAGACCAAAATGTAGAACTCCACTTTAAACTCGTTTTAAAGGATCGAAAAACTTGGAGGTAAAGGAGTAAATATTTTACTATTGGATGAAGGGTATTGATAACAGTAAACTTAATGGGTACTTTGTATTGTGTATTACCTACATATTTTTCACCAAAAGATTGAGAATAACACGACCGGAGGTTTCGGTTCTTTCAATTCTTTTAACGGGTTAAAAAGATACTTACCATAACCTTATCCACAAGGTCGTGTGTATACCCCTTATGTGACGATATGGTGACGATACCATATTGGTCCTGAAAAATAATAAAGAAGGAAACCTTAGTTATAAACGTACAGGGTCCGATAAACATTTCTAATTAGTTATAGTAAAACTTTTAAGTAATAAAGTTTCTCTGGTCATTTATGAGTCAGTACTAGATATGATACCCGAATGTGAATTTTTTTTAAATTTGAGTTCTTCTTTTTTTTTAACAATTCTCTGCAGCAAGATATAATTTATAATTGTTCAATGTTAGAACTCTTTCTTCTTACCTTGACCTCCTTAGTTGGACGGACTGAAGTCCGAGATGATGTTTCGGTGTCAGTAGTTCTAACATACCATGACCGTGTTTCTGTCTTTATATCTAGTCATCTTGTTTTATCTTTCGGGTCTCTATTTAGATACGTGGATACCTGTGGATTAAAAACTGTTTCCTCCTTTCTTATATGTTACCTCTTTTCTGTTATAGAAATTGTTCACCACGACCCTTTTGACCAGTTGGTGAACATTTTCTTACTTTGATCTTGTGAAAGATTGTGGTATGTGTTTTTATTTGAGTTTTACCTAATTTCTAGATTTGCATTCTGGTCTTTGATAATTTGAGGACCTCCTTTTATATCCGTTTTGTGAGAGGCTGTATTTGATGTCGTCCTAAGAGATACTGAGTAGAGGGTCTTATAACCTTTATTTTCGTTTTTATTTGTTTACCCTGGATTAATTTTAATTTTCAAAGACGTGTTGTTTCCTTTGATATTCGTTCCACTTTACTGTCGGAAGTCTTACCCTCTTTTATTATCGTTTATTTCGTTACCTGTTTCTTAATTAGAGTTTTTATATTTCGTTGAGGACGTCGAGTTAAGGTCTTTTATTTTCGGGGTTATTTTTTCGTCCGGTTTCTTGATTTGTCTGTAAAGAGTTTTCTTCTGTATGTCTACCAATTGTTTATGTACTTTTCTACGAGTTGTAATGAGTAATAGTCTCTTTACGTTTAGTTTTGGTGTTTCTCCATGGTGAAGTCTTACCAACGATAGGTTTTCAGATGTTCGTTATTTACGACCTCTCCCACACCTCTTTTCCCTTGGGAGAATGTGACAACCACCCTTACGTTTGATCATGTCAGTGATGTCTCTTGTCACACCTCTAAGGAATTTTTTGACCTTTATCTTGACGGTATGTTGGGTCGTTAGGGTGACGACCCGTATGTGCGGTTCCTTTGGTCTTAAGTTTCTCTGTGCACATGGGGTTACAAGTAGTGTCGTGATGACTATTATCGGTCCTGTACCTTCGTTGGATCTAGGTATTCGGCTGTTTACCTATTCTTTCGACACCATGTATATGTGTTACCTCATAATGAGTCGGTAATTTTTATTACGTAAACTTAGTCAAGATTACTCCACCTACTTTTACCCCGGATAATGTGTCTCACTTCATTCGGTCCTTCTTTTTGTGATTAAGTCACAGTCAAGTAAAGTCAAGTCAAGTCAACGAGTCAGCACAGACTGAGAAACGCTGGGGTACTTAACGTCGTACGGTCCGGAGGGACAAGTAGTGGTTGAGGTTCTCAAGTGAGTTTGATTACAGGTAGCTCAGCCACTACGGTAGGTCGGTAGAGTAGGAGACAGTAGGGGAAGAGGAGGATGGGGGTTAGGGAGGGTTGTAGTCTCAGAAAAGGTTACTCAGTTGAGCAGATTGCGTATACATACCTTAAATCTTTCTACCATTACTATTGGGACATACACTCTGTCGTTTTCTCTGTGTGTACATATCTTGTCAGAATACCTGAGACACCCTCCCCCGCTCCCACCTTACTATACCCTCTTACCGTAACTTTGTACATTTAATAGTATACACTTTGTTTAGCGGTCAGGTCCAAGCTACGTACTATGTCCCACGAACCCCGACTACGTGACCCTGCTGGGTCTCCCTACCCTACTCCTCCCTCCACTCTCCCCCCAAGTCCTACCCCTTGTGTACATGTGGGTACCGCCTAAGTTCAGTTACATACCGTTTTGGTTATGTTATAACATTTCATTTTATTTATTTATTTGTATTTTTTCTACCTTTTTCGTTTTTATTATTATTATTTTTCGTCTCTCTCTGTAATAGAACGACTTTTTTTTTTTTTCTTTCTTTCTGGGGTCTATCGGTTGTCAGAGAACTCTTCTTGGTTCAACCTTCGTAGTAAGAGGGACTAGACTTTGACATAATGTTTCATTATTTTGTCATACCATATGACCATACCTTTATAATTAATGTGCATCTGATCACCTTGTCTTATCACTCGGGTCTTTGTTCGAGTGTATAAACTTTTTTTTTTTTTTTTTTCGGTTATGATGGGTTACCCATTTCCTGTCGAAGTAGTCATTTACAACAACCCTTTTAACTTACGAGTGTACGTTTTCTTTCTGTTGCCTGGGGATAGAATGTATTGAGTTTTCTTTTTTTTTTTTTGTCTTTTACCGGATTCCTGAGTTTACATTCTGGACTTTTATATTTTATAGATCTTCTTTTGTATCTCTTTTTGAGCGACTGAAAAGAAAACTGTTATCTAAAAAACTATACTACTGGTTTTGCTGTTCGTTGTTTTCGTTTATAGTTCACATTGATGGAGTTTGATATCGAAGACGTGTCGGTTTCCTTGTTAGTTTAATTTTAAATTTATTGATTTTCCGTTGGATGTCTTACCCTCTTTTACAACCATTTCGTATAATAGAATATACGTAATTATAGATTTCATATATACCATGAGTAATACAGATATCTTTGCTTGTTAAATTTGAATAATCTCTTAGACTTAATTGTAAAAAGGGCTCTTCTACATGTTTACCGTTTGTCCATGTACTTTTACACTAATTTTAGTGATGGTAGTCCATTTGAGTTTAGTTTGGTATTATTCTATAGTTGAAAGTCAATAACCTTACCAATAGTAAGTTTTCTATTGTTTATCACAGACGTTCCGGTATTTCCTTTGGGACACGTGGTAACCACCTTTACATTTGACCATGTCGGTGATACTTTTTCTCATACCTTCAAAGGACGTTTTAACTTTTCTCTTACTAATGTTACTATATCGTTAAACCCATATATAGGTTTTTCTACTTTAATACTAGAGTTTCTCTATAGACTCGGGGTGAAGTAACATCGTAATAAGTTTGTACGGATTCACAAATGACTACCTACTTACCTATTTCTTTTACACTATATTTTATATTTATTTCTAATATGGGTATATACACATACGTATATATATATATATATATATGTATTCGTGTACATCTATATATACGTGTTTATAATAAATAGGTAATTTTCTTCTTTTTGAGACGGTGAAAGTTGTTGTACCTTTGTACCTACCTGAAAATACCGTAATACGATCACTTTACTCAGTCTCTCTTTCGGTTTTTAATATAGTAGAGTGTACGTACACCTTAGATTTTTGTCACTTGAGTTTCTTTATCTCTCATTTTAACACCAAAGGTTCCCGACACACCATCCCCGTTTTCCATGTTTGAAAATAAACATTCTATTTATTCAAGACCGTTAGATTATATATCGTACGACTGACGATAAAACACATGTACTTTTGTCGATACTCACATCACACAATTACAAGAGTGGTAGTGGTTGTGTTCCTGTTTCACTATTGATGTCCTCCACTTTTTACACGATTGATTAGAATAAACCCATTCGTACACACATAGTTTAGTAGTATAATGTATAGATTTGAATATCTTCCAATATATAGTTAATATAGAGTTATCTCGACCCCCTTTATCTTATCTTTAATGGTACTTTTGTATTCCGAACTATAAAAATTTTATTTATTTATACTTCCATACATACATAAGACATATTTATATGTAGATATTCATCTATGTATAATCCTGTGTCCTGTAACGTGTAGAGTGACTTAAGACTACGACTTTTACTTCGACTAAAGTTAAAGTAACTTTAGAACAACCAGTTCTTCTTGAGACTGATTTTCAAGTCGGAACGAGAGTATATATTCCACTAAGTGTTTGACAAAAATATTTGAAAGAAAAAATTAGGAATGATGTACGAATTTTATGTCTATAAGAACTCTGGATGAAGACCAAACAACTGTCGTCGTATAGAGAGTTCCATGTCGACCTTCGTAGATACGGTTTGTTGTCCACTACTTTTACATTGAACTGATTCTTGATTGAGAACAAAAGTTCCTCTAGTGGTAGGATACTCTGTCTATAAGTCTCTACTTCGGTACTCGGAAACCTCACCCTCGTGACCGAGGCTCTGGGATCTATTGGTCTCTTGATTGGGACCTCTCATAGTTTATTATTCTTGAGTGTGTTTCCTTTGGTGAACTTATGTTCTGGGTCGTAATGGGTTGGTGGATCTCGTGGGACATGTCCTGCGGAGTACATTTATTGTTTGTTTTGTTTTTATGTTTGGGTTAGTAGTCGTCCGTCCTAATGTCGGAACGAGTCGGAACTGGTAGTCTCTATTTTGTTTGTTTGTCTGTTTGAGTCGTATTTAGAGTGGGACATGTTTCGAATGTGTTTGGTGACCTGGTTCGAATCCTCCCTTCTTTGGTTTTCCTTCTTTCTTAAGTTTGAACTTCGGACCCTTTTCCTCTGGAGTTTGTCTTTTCCGTCTTTTTATGATGTGTTTACTTCCTTGTTTGATCTTTGGGTCTTTAGGTTTATTTATTTCTGCTTTATCCGTTTGATGGACCTTTTCTTAAGTCTTATTAATATCATTTCTACTAGTTTTTGGAACTCTTGTTTTACGCCCTTTACGTTCTTAGTTAATTGGTTCTGGATCTTCTTAAATTCTTATTTGTATGTCTCTGTTTGTTGTGTTAATGAATTAAATTTTTATACGACTTTCACTTTCGCTTCGCCGAGTGAGTACAGACTGAGAAACCCTGGGGTACCTGACATCGGACGGTCCGAGGAGACGGGTACCCTAAAAGGTCCGTTGTCATGACCTCACCTAACGGTAAAGGAAGAGGTCCCCTAGAAGGGTTGGGTCCCTAACTTGGGCCCAGAGGGTGTAACATCTGTCTACGAAATGGTAGACTCGGTGGTCCCTTCAGGATTTTTATGAGATCTTCCTTAGTTATCGTCTTATAGACTTTGTCTTGTTACTTAGTCACTCTACCTTCTATTTTACCATATTTATTGAAGACTTCTCGTCTTATTTCATTTTTCTTACTTTTCTTGACTCCTAGCAGAGTCTATAGTTTACGTAGTTGTAAGTTTATATTCCCAAGGTCTTCTTCTTCTCTTTTTCTTTTCCATACTCTTTTAAAAACTTCTCTAATATCAACTTTAAAGGGGTTGTACCTTTTCCTTTGTCACTTAGTTCAAGTTCTTCGTCTCAGGGTATGTCCCATTTGACTTCCTCTTTGTGCGGTTCTGTTTGATTAGTTTGATTGTTTCTGATTTGTGTTTCTTTATTACAATTTTGGTCGTTCCCTTTTCGTTTTTCATCGACTGTCAAATAGTCTTTGAGACGTCCGGTTTTCTCTTACCGTCCTATATAAATTTCATTACTTTCCCTTTTTTTTTTTTTCTAATGACATGGGTCGTTCCCAGAGTAAGTTTTAACTACCTCTTTATTTTTCTAAAAGTCTGTTCTTTTTCAATTCTCTTAAGTCATGGTTGTTTGGTCGAAATGTTGTTTACAATTTCCCAGCATATATCAGTTCTTTACGTTCTCTTCTTTTTCTAGATGTTGTAGTTGGGGTTTGTTAATTCTTTTACCGTTATCCTTGTATATATACTTATTAATGAAATTTACATTTAACTAATTTACGAGGTTGGTGTTCTGTGTCTGACCGACTTACCTATGTTTTTATTCTGGGTATATATACGACGGATGTTCTTTGGGTGAAGTCTAGATTTCAGTGTATATCTGACTTTCACTCTCCTACCTTTTTATATAAGGTTCGTTTACCCTTCGTTTTCTTTCGACCTCAGCGTTAGGAATATAGTCTGTTTTATCTGGAATTTTAACTCTTGTAATGTTCTCTTTTCCTTCCTGTGATACATTATTAGTTCCCTAGTTAGGTTGTCCTTCTGTTTTCTTAACATTTATAGATACGTGGGTTATATCCTTGTGGAGTCAAGTATTCTGTTTGTGATTGTCTGTATTTTCCTCCTTAACTGTCATTGTGTTATTATCATCCTATGAAATTGTGGGGTGAGTGTGGTTTCCTGTCTAGTAGTTTTGTCTTTTAAGGATTCCTTTGTGTTCAGAATTTACTATGTAATCTACTCTACCTAGAGTAACTATAGAAGTCCTGTAAGGTAAGTTGACGTCTTCTTATGTACAAGAGTTCACGTGTGCCTTGTAAGGGGTCCTATCTGGTGTAGAACCCAGTGTTTAGTTTGGAGTCCTTTAAATTCTTTTAACCTTAGTAAAGTTCGTAGAAGAAACTGGTGTTGTGAGCTTTGATCTATATTTAATGTTCCTTTATTTGACATTTTTTCTTTTTGTAGGTCCCTAATTTGTTATACAAAGATTTATTGATTTATTGGTTCCAATGACTTCTTTAGTTTTTCCTTTAGTTTTTAAAAGATCTTTGTTACTTTGTACTGTTGAGTTTTGGATACCCTACGTTGTTTTCGTCAAGATTCTCCCTTCAAATATGGTTATGTTAGGATGGAGTTCTTTGTTCTTTTGTAACTTATCTGTTAGATTGAAATGTGGATTTTGTTGACCTTGTTCTTGTTCTTGTTGTTTTATTTTAATCATCTTCCTTTCTTTAGTATTTCTAGGTTTCTCTTTATGTACTTTTTCTTTACTTTCTTTGTTATCATTTCTAATTATTTTGATTTTCGACTAAGAAACTCTTCTATTTGTTTTGACTGTTTTGAAATCGGTCTAAGTAGTTCTTTTTTCCTCTTCTTAGTTTAGTTGTTTTAATCTTTTTCCTCGTCAATTTTGTCTGTTGACGTCTTTATGTTTCATAATATTTTCTGATAACACTTGTTGATATACTCTTATTTTACCTATTGAACCTTCTTTACCTGTCTAAGAATCTTTTCAAATTGGAAGATTCTAACTTGGTCCTTCTTTTTCTTTAGTACTTGTTGGGTTAGTATTCCTGACTTTAACTTTGACAGTATTTTTAAGAGGGTTTTTTGTTTTCGGGTCCTGGTCTATCAAAGTGTCCTCTTAAGATCGTTTGTAACTCTCTTCTCTATTACGGATAAGAAGATTTTCAGAAAGTCTTTTAACGTCTCCTTCCTTGTGAAGGTTTGAGTAAGATGTTCCGGTGGTAGTGAGACTATGGTTTTGGTCTGTTTCTTTTGTGTGTTTTTCTTTTGATATCCGGTTTTAGTGACTACTTGTATCCACGTTTTTAGGAGTTGTTTTAAAATCGTTTGTCTTAAGTCGTTGTGTAGTTTTTCGAGTATGTGGTACTAGTTCAACCTCAATGAGATCCCTACGTTCCTAAGAAGTCACATACGTTTATTAGTTACACTATATGGTATAATTGTTTAGTTTTCTATTTTTGGTATACTATTAGAGTTATCTGCGTCTTTTTCGGAAACTGTTTTAAGTCGTGGGTAAATACTAATTTTGAGAAGTTTTTGACCCGCATTTTCCTTGGATGGAGTTGTATCATTTCCGGTATATACTATTCGGATGTCGTTTGTAACAAGAGTTACCACTCTTTGACTTTCGTAATGGGGATTCTAGTATTTGTTCTGTTCCTACAGGTGAAAGGGTTGGTAACAAGTTGTATCAAGACCTTCAGGATCGATGTCGTTAGTCTCTTCTTTTTCTTTGTTTTCTTTAGGTCTAGTCTCTTCTTTTTCATTTCGAGAGTGACAAACGTCTACGGTACTATGACATGTATCTTTTGGCATTTCTATCATAGTTTTTTAATGATCTCGATTAGTCACTTAAATCGTCACAGCGTCTTATGTTTTAGTTATGTGTCTTTAGTGAACGTAAAGATATATGATTGTTACTTTTTAGTCTTTCTCTTTAATTCCTGAGTTAGGGTAAGTGGTAAAGTTGTTTTTCTTAATTTATAAATCGTTATTTGAATGGATTCCTCTGTTTTCTTGACATGTGTCTTTTAATATTCTGTGATTACTTTCTTTAGTTTCCACCGTATTTGACTACCTCTCTATAAAGTAAAAGGACCCATCCTTCTTAGTTTACCACTTTTACTGATATGATGGTTTACGTAGAATGTCTAAGTCACACTAGGGATAGTGCAATGGTTACCGTAAAAAGTGTCTTGATCTTGTTTTTCTAAGTGTCAAGGATACCTTTGTGTTTTCTGGGGCTTATCGGTTTCGTCAGAACTCTTTCTTCCTACCTGTACCTCCTTAATTGGAAGCACTGAAGTCTCATATGATGTTTTGATGTCAGTAGTTCTATCGTACCATGACCGTGTTTTTGTCTTTATATCTGGTTACCTTGTTCTCTCTCTTGGGTCTCTATTTGGGTACGTGGATACCCATGGAATAAAAAATGTTTCCTCCGTTCTTATATGTTACCCCGTTTCTGTCGGAGAAGTTATTTACCACGACCCTTCTGACCTGTCGATGTACGTTTTCTTACGTTAAACTAGTGGGGGATTACAGTATGTGTTTATTTGAGTTTTACCTAGTTCCTGAATTTACATTCTGGTCTCTGAAGTTTGAAAATCTCCTTATGTATCCGTCTCTTGTGAACTACTGTATTTAGTTTCGTTCCAGAAGATACTGAGTGGAGAATCTCATTACCTTTATTTTCGTTTTATTTGTTTGTCCCGGATTAATTTGAATTTTAGAAAACGTGTCGTTTCCTTTGATCTCCGTTCCACTTTTCTGTAGGGAGTCTTACTCTCTTTTATTATCGTTCCTTTGTTAACTATTTCTTAATTAAAGGTTTTATATGTTCGTCAAATATGTTGAGTTATGGTCTTTTCGTTCGTTGGGTTAGTTTTTCATCCTCTTCCTGAACTTCTCTGTAAAGAGATATCTTCCGTATGTAACGATTGTTCATGTACTTTTCTACGAGTTGTAGTGAGTAATAACTTCTTTACGTTTAGCTTTGATATTACTGTATCGTGGAGTGTGGTCAGTCTTACGGATAGTAGTTTTTCTGATGTTTGTTATTTATGACCTCTCCGACACCTCTTTTCCTTTGTCAGAACTCAACGACCACCCTTACATTTGACTATGTCGATGATACCTCCTTCCATACCTCTGAGGAATTTTCGATCCTTATTTTGGTGGTATACCGGGTCGTTAGGGTGAGGATCCGTAAATCGGACTCCTTTAGTTTTGACTTTTTCTGTGTACATTGGGTTACAAGGGACGTCGTGATAAATGTTATCGATCTTGTACTTCGTTGGATCTACAGGTAGTTGTGTACTTACCTATTTCTTCGCCATGTATATGTGTTACCTTATAATGAGTCGGTATTTTTCCTTGTGTAAACTCAGTCAAGACTACTCCACCTACTTGGATCTTGGATAATATGTCTTACTTTACTCAGTCTTTCTATTTATAGTATAAGATTGTGTATATATACCTTAGATCTTTTTACCATGACTTCTTAAACAAATGTCCCGTCGTTACCTCTTTGTTTGTACCTCTTATCTGAATACCTGTACCCCTCTCCCCTCCTCTCCCACTCTACATACCTTTCTCATTGTACCTTCGAATGTAATGGTATACATACTATCTATCGGTTACTCTTAAACGACACACCAAGTCCTTTGAGTTTGTGCCCGAGACATCTTTAGATCTCCCCACTCTACCCTTCCTTCTACCCTCCCTTAAAGTGTTCCCTCTCCTATATACATTATGAATACCGACTGAGTACAACTCCAAACTGTCTTTTGTTTTAAGACATTTCGTTAATAAAAATTTAATTTTTTATTTATTTATAACTATAAGAATAGGAGTAAAATTTCTTTTGTCTCTTCTTTGATCGACTTCACGTAAGTCCGTCCATTTATCGGGTCGACCCTAAAGATTGAAGTTTAGGCCACATTGAACGGGGTACGGTATAAAAGTATATGGAGTCTTTACCAGTTCAGGAGAAATAGGGTAAGGGAAGACTCAGGCATTACGTTAGTAAACTTCTTTTGAAAATCTCTTATCGATAGTTTTCGTGTAGTTTAAAATGATGTGAGTTAATAAGGTGTTATAAATTTTGATGTAATTTGTTATAGTCCGTGTCTTACCAAGACGGACCACCGACCTTGTATCTCATACGAGTCAGAATAAACGTAACGATAGTAACGTAAAACACTTGTACTTGACTTGTCTCTAGTAAAATGTGAGAAAATCTAATTATTAATATTCTATATCGTTATTACTAATAAAACAGTTTTTATCTAGTAAATCTGGGGATGGAACGGAATAAAAATAATTTTTTATTAAAGATTTATATTTTTTACATAAAATAAGAAGTTTTTTTAGTATCTCAAAGTGACCGTTATAGAGATGTGATAAACTAGTTATTTAAATAGTAAGTATAAGACGATGTACAGTCAGATCGACATTGTATCACGGATAATTATTCATAAAATGATGTAAAGAGTTTTTAATTTTATGAAAAGAACTTTAACCCTTTGTATTCGAATTCGGTATAGGTGTTCAAAAATTCCCTCCTACGGAGGTACTTATGTAATAGAGAACGAAAACGGAAAATACACGACCACGTCTTGACAGTGACGTTACCTTGTGTCGTCCACTGGAATCTCGTGAGTTGTAGGGAAACACAAGACATCGAACGTCCTCGAAATTTTAACGTTTCAAGTATTAATATAATTTATTGTGTTATATCTTGATGGTGAGAAAGAACGTTTAAGGATAGTAATTATTTGTAGGGTCGGGAGGTGTAGTCGGTATTTACGTAATCCGTCGTGTCGACAAAATCTGATCACGTGTGAAATTTTTTGTATCTCCTCGTTTAGTTTAATTTATTGGGGTAGAGGAAATAAAACGTTTAATGTTTCTTAATGAAAATTAAGAAGAATGTCTTCCAAATAAAGAGAGATACTTATGTCCGTAAGGTTTAGGACTAAACCAAAAGATACGACTTTTATACGACAGTAAAACGTTAAGTAAATTTTTCTACTTCTTTCTTTTTCAACTACGAAAGGTCTTTTTTTTCTAAAACATTTCTTGATCAATGTAGTATTGAAACGACCAACAAAATATAAGAAGTAGTATCTTTTTTTACCATAATAAAACAGGTATATATGTTACTCCATAAACCGATTAGTAGAAGGACAGAAATCTCTGAAACGGTTTTTACAACAGAAGATATAAGTTCGAAAGTCTCGACGTTCAGAACATGACCGAGTCTCAATTTATTACTCTTTTCAGGACTGACAATACGGACACTATACGGTGTCCACTGAGGAGACCGGTGTCGGGTATTGGTCGTCCACGGGTCACCGACCCGATGTCCTTTTTCGGAGAACCAGTAGGTCCTCAGTCGACCCAACCCCGGAGGTATCGATTTGTAGGCGTGAAAGTGAGTACCCGTACGAAGTAAGTCTTAGGTTACAAGAACGTACATCGAAGTGGTTTGGGGTGATCTTTACCTTTCACTACTATGGGAATCCCACTCTGATAAGGTGACGAGTTGGTGACCAACCGTATGTTTCTCACGATCCAGTTGTAAACAATTCACTCAGTTCCTCACCGACAGTGACACACTTACGACTTCAAAAGAGAAGGACTAAAGGTCCTAGACAATATTACATACAATAAGTAAGTCACCATAGTCTGAGAAACGTGGGGGTACCTGACTCGAACGGTCCGAGGAAACAAGTACCGTTCTTATGACTTCACCCATAGGTAGGGGAAGAGGTCTCCTAGAAGGGTTGGGTCTCTCACTTGGGTGCTTAGAACATAACGTCCGTCTAAGAAATGGTAGACTCGGTGATCCCCTCGGGAAATATTCCGTATCTAGGAAGTAAGAGTCCTTGAACGGGAACCTGTGTATTGGACGGTTTCCATGGATTTCACGGTTTCAGTACTCTGTATTCTCATTTCACCCTCCCTTCCGTCCTCTCGATACTATTAATACTTGAATGTAACAAACTTGATCTAACAAATGTGCAATGAAAAGTTAACAATGTTAGTTATTCGTTCCCTTTATGAATATAGAAGACAAAAAGTTCACTCTCTTCACTCAGCGAGAATTCACTTTTATAAACGAGTTTATGATATTTTTAATTTTAATCGTAATCTTGAGTATATAGAAACCGATAAAGATAACCCGTCGAGACGGAAAAGATGTGTATAGGTTCTTAGTTTACGTAAGAGGAAAGAGAGATCCCTTTACTTAACGTATCTCGTTATTGACTTTATAAAGTGAAGGAATATTTCCTTTGAAGAGAATAATTACTAAGATATTTTGTCTTTCTCTGTTAGACATTTATGAATAATAGATTTCAGTTATTTTAACTGTCGTGGATATTTTGTTAGTGAGAAGACTAAACGACTATCCAAAATGAACTAGTTTACCTATGTGATTCAAGAAGGACAAGACTTATGTTTCCTGTGTTCTATAACTCTCTCTTTATATCAGTTTACGTACACATTGTTACTCTTTTTACGGTTCGTTATTGATTAAGTATCTTTTACTACACCCTGGACTCTCTACTTTTGATAAGTAAAAGATCCGGTAACCCAAGTTCTTGTACTCCGAATTCAGTACGATCCCTTCTAGTCAGTTAGAAAACGTAGATGTCTAAGTCGTAGGTCCCTCAGTTGGTTGTTTTCTAGTTTGTATAGTCTCTTTTTTTAAGGTCTTTCAAGGTTTTGTGTACTGAATTTAAACAGTATGTGACCGTTGATGAATGTATCATAAATATAATATATTCCATAATATTTACTAGATCTCTACTAAATTCCATATACCTCCCATACGTACCCAATATACTTTTGTGATGCAGTAAAGTGTGTTCGTTGAGCTCGTAGACTCCTAAACCCCTAGAAGCCCCCAGGACATTAGGTAATAGGAGGTCTCTGCCTCCTTACTGATATTATAAACTCAACCTAGATCTTATCACTTATAAGGTATTTCGTTTTCTTTTCCCGTTCTATTAATTTGTCTTTCAAAATGGTTTATATTTCACTTCATCCCTTTCAGACCTCGTTTCCGGGTCCTTCTGAGTACCATCCAGCGTCCATCGGACTTCAGAGTACGTTTCAACGAAGTTAAGTAAGAGGATTAAAGAGAAAATCGTTGTAGTTAAGTCCTTTGAAAGACTCAGGGTTCTGATCCAGCCCATGTCTAAAAGGATTGAGACTCGAGAAGGGAGAGTATCGTGACTAGAAACAAAGAAATATCTATAAACGTATTAAACTAATATACGGAACGTGGGTCACCTGTCATTTCTAATGTTCTTCCCCCTGGGGTACACCATAACAAGAAGGAAAATAGGGATCGTGTTGTAGATTGTATAATCGTCCGTGAGTTTTACCTTTTTTTTTTTTTTAGTTTATTTATTTACAACTCTCTTTAGTGTTTCTACTTTATTTACCCCTGTTCGTGTGGTTCTCTAATTACCTACAACGAACAAGACACCTGTCACCTTTGGTGAATAAAAGGGTCGTCCCCCTCTTCCGACGTAATTTCCAATTGGACCCAACGTCTCATCTCCTGACCAACGACTCTCGTCTCGGACCCCCGTTCTTCTGATCAATTTGTTTACAAAGTCCTAAGACTGGTTCTCTATTACTCCGGGGTTTGATCTTGTCACTAATCTGAGCCTCGTTTTTTCACTTTCCTGTGTTCCCTGTCCATAGTCTTAAACAACTGACTACCTCTTAGTCGTATCCCTCCTCAGTCAATACTAATGGTGATTGTAGTCTATGACAGTCACTTTCATTTTAGACTTTAAATTTCTTTTCCTGACCAAGAAAAGTCATCCTGGTAAAACTACTATTTACACACGAGTCTAAGTATGTGTCGAATCGAATGTCTCGACTTTAGTAACATATAATTTATAAGTTTGTTATGTTTTAGTTTGAACTTTTGTTAAGAGTACTTGACTCACTCTAATAAATAAAAGAAATCCCCGACGTACCTTTTACAAAAACTTATCCATTAAGTATTATTCTTCTTATATCGTACTACTTCACATATGTCATCTTTAAGTTAAAGGTAGGGTGGGTAAGGAGAATGACAAAATTTACGAGATGGTTTTCCGTTGGAGAAAGTAGTGAAAAGACACATAGAATTCATGATGATTAGTAGTTTTTTTCCAGTTTACTCTTTTGTTTACTTAAATAAAACTTTTCTAAACTACATTTGACGACTTTTGACAGTTACGTTTATCTATTATCGTTTAATAAAAATTTATGTTTACGTAGTATCGAAAGACGAAATGGTAAGAAGACTTTTTTTTTTTTTCAATTTTACGGAACGATTGAAAAGTTCGAATTCTCAGTGAGTTACGACACAACTTAGTACATTTCACATTTCCCTAGAGTGACTATCACTCCCTGTTCATTAGGGTACTTATTTTATCGTGTCTCAGGATATATTTCGTTGTGTCTGGTCTACTACAATGATACATAATGTGTAGGAGGTCTTCGGACCAATAGGAGGTGATGGACTGTAGCCTCGTTTTATTGTAGGACTTACTTTCCCTTAAAACTCCTGTCGTGGACTTTTATTAACGTCACTACATTGTCCATTGTAGTGAAGGGACCACCGAGTCTGTTATTTCTTAGACGGACGTTACGTTCTCTGGACTTAAACTAGGGACCCAGTCTTTCTAGGGGACCTCTTCCCTTACCGATGGGTGAGACCGTAAGAACGAACCTCTTAGGGTATCTCTCTCCTTGGACCAACCGAAATCAGGGATCCCAGTGTTTCTCAACCTGTACGGACTTACTGATTATGAAAGTGAAACGTCCATTCTGTGGTAAGGCGGAATTGTCGTTTTCCATCAATCAACGACCACTGTCTTACTTTGTGGTTGTGACGTCTCACGAAACTTAGAAAAATGAAAATTGAGAAGCGAAGAATATCGACGAAATGAAATATAGAAAACGTGTTGTTAGATGTCCCGTTCAACGGTTCGTGATACTAAATCACTGATATGTCACACGTCCGCGCCCCGCTCTATTGGAAATGGAATTGAATAAATGACGTCGATTCTGAAACAAAACCCCTTGAAAAATAGTTGAATCTTAGGTAAAACAGGGACCCAGACAAGGAAAACTCCTTAGTCTCTTTGTAGGAACACACGTTCTTTACAAGAAAAGGTTGCCCTTGTTTGTCTCCTAAGTATCGAC
This sequence comes from Capra ibex, assembly GCA_006410555.1. NCBI lineage: Eukaryota > Metazoa > Chordata > Mammalia > Artiodactyla > Bovidae > Capra > Capra ibex. Next base: position 19,788,391 of record SJYO01035988.1, on the reverse strand, counting down.
TTGTAGAGCAAACGTTCTTACAAGTCGGGACCAACTCTCAGAGCAAACGTTCGTGAAGGGTTGGAAGGAATATGGAACAAGGGATGTCAATCAGGAATTTTTTACTGGTAGGATCGTAAAATGACTCCATAACGAAAGAACGTAGAGAGAAAATCTAGTACCGTTGATTTGATATTAGTTACAACAATAGGGATAGAGCCTCAACCGAAGAGAGGTAGAACCAACTAGTAAGTACTAAAACCGGGTTACTGAGTCCCGGGGTGGTGTCGGAAAGTGGTCCAATGTGACATTTTAAAAGTAAACGAGACGACTAATTTTTGGATCCGGGACTTTTGTATCATTGACTGTGTGTGGTAGGTAACTTTATTGGTATGTTTTTACATATCTAAGATGTTTACAAGTATATCCGTATGGAACCTCTATAACGTCCACACCAAGGTCTGGTGGTGTCATTTCAGTTGTAACGTTATTTCACCCAGTGCACGTAGAAAGTCAAAGGGTCACGTAGTTAGTGGAGTCTATACGTCTACTGTGGTGGGAATACCGTCTTTCACTTCTCCTCGATTTTTCGGAGAACTACTTTCATTTTCACGTCTCACTTTTTCAACCGTATTTCGAGTTGTAAGTCTTTTGTTTCTAATACCGTAGGCCAGGGTAGTGAAGTACCTTTTATCTACCCCTTAGTCACCTTTGTCACAGTCTGAAATAAAAAGACCCGAGGTTTTAGTGACGTATACCACTAACGTCGGTACTTTAATTTTCTGCGAATGAGGAAACTTCTTTTCAATACTGGTTGGATCTATCATATAAGTTTTCGTCTCTGTAATGAAACGGCTGATTCCAGGTAGATCAGTTCCGATGCCAAAAAGGACACCAGTACATACCTACTCTCTCAACCTGACACTTCTTCCGACTCGCGGCTTCTTAACTACGAAAACTTGACACCACAACCTCTTCTCAGAACTCTCAGGGAACCTGTCGTTCCTCTACGTTGGTCAAGTAAGACTTCCTCTAGTCGGGACCCTAACAAAACCTTCCTTACTACGATTTCGACTTCGAGGTCATGAAACCGGTGGAGTACACTTCTCAACTGAGTAACCTTTTCTGAGTCTACGACCCTCCCTAACCCCCGTCCTCCTCTTCCCCTACTGGCTCCTACTCTACCGACCTACCATAGTGACTGAGCTACCTGCACTCAGACTCACTTGAGACCCTCTACCACTACCTGTCCCTCCGGACCGCACGACGCTAAGTACCCCATCGTTTCTCAACCTGTGCTGACTCGCTGACTTGATTTGACTTGACTTGACTTGACTTGACTTGACTATGATCTGAGATCAGATCATTCTCTCACTATCATAACACAGATTTTTTACATGTATGAAATTAACTTTTTATCACAACAACCTTTTGACGTGGTTATCTGAACGAGTTACGTTCGAAGGTTCTTGGAAGTTAAACATTTTTGTGTCATAGAAACTTCGTATTATTTCGTTTCACGTTACTTTATTCTATAGGGACATGAAGGGTAACTGTCACTAGTAGTACCGAGACGAAAGCAAACGGTGAGATAAAAGGAAGTGGAACGTTACTACATTAGTTCCTCTTCTTCCATCATTTATCCCAGGTTACTTTCTCGCATGTCTACTATCAGTCTTTTCACTACGAAGTGCTTTGCAAGAAAGGTTTGTTTTCTTTTCGACCCTGGATTTTGACTAGAAGACATAACTTTGACCTGGGATTCATTGCCAACTATCGCGAAGTGAATTTTGGTCTCTGATTGGACTGTTATCTACCTCAGTAAGGTCGTCTGGATTGTTCCTTATATAGAGATAAAACTACTATAACGAAGGGATCACCGAGTGCGTCATTTCTTAGACGGACGTTACTTCCTCTGGACCCAAGTTAAGGACCCAGTCCTTCTATAGGACCTTTTCCTTTACCGATGGGTGAGATCATAAGAACGGACCTCTTAAGGTACCTGTTTCCTCGGACCACCCGATGTCAGGGACCCCAGCGTCTCAGTCTGTGTTGACGCACTGATTGTGAAGGTGGTAGTATACGTTTTTTTATTTATTTTAGTGAACCTCTTTGTAGACTTATGTCGTTAAAGTAGCATAGTTAATAAAGGGCAGTCAAGTACCTGTTGTAATGATTCACGACTGTAGTTAAGGCGATCCCAACAGGGTGGTGGTTGGGGGCGGAAACCTGCACTGATTTCTTAAACAATCACCGTATAGTATTCCCACCGACAAAGATATTGAACTCGACGTATGTCTCTTATCTTAAAAATGTCGGGTCTTAGACCAAGTTGACGGGAAGTGACGTGTCAAACTTTCATTCAGGTTCTTCTCATTCGCTAAATCGACTCCAGTGTGTCGATCCTTCGTCGTTTTGTTCGAATTTCGGTCGTTCACGACCGACGTTTGAGCCAAAGAAGAAACATGAGAAAATGGACTTTGTTAGTATGTGATCGTCCTTGTCTACCTTGAGGGTCTTTACCGCTGGTTTCTCTCTCGCCCTACTGTCTTATTAAATATCTGTACCCTGTCTCCATTTTCTTTAGTTGTACCCTCCACTAAGACGGCCCTTAGTATTCTAAGGACTACTAAACATCTCCTTCATCTCCTTCTGTAACGGAGGAGACACTGGACTTCATTATTCCTCGTCCCCCTTGCCGTAGACATTGTTTCCCGGAAGTCCTTAGTACCGGAACCTTTCTTTGTGTCGGAGACTATTTCGAGACATTCCTCCTTTGGTCTCTCCTTTTGTGTCTGGAGTAAAAGAGGGTAGGAGGTCAGGAGATGATCGCGGAGGGTGACCGGAACGGGTTGTTTTCAGTCTTCCGTCTCTTCGGGGTGACTGCGAAACGATCCAAGTGTCCTCCGTCGGACCTCTACATCTCTATGTCTTGTAGGTCCTGTTATAAGGAATCCGAAAGGTCGGAAAACGGAACGTGACAACAGGAGAAATGGTAGATGAAAAGAAGTGACTCTGTTTTAAATCATGTCAATTACTTATTACTACCGGGTAAGTTTTTATCGTAGTATAAGATCCTCTCTTAAATAGATTTTAAATGAGTTTATCTCATCTTCAGACATCTACTTCATATTACTCGTCCATATTGGACGTTATAAATTTTTACTAATTAGAGTTTTCATTAGAAGAGTCGTGAGACTGAGTAATCGACTGTCCTTTGTAACGTTAATATACAAAACACGTGTCTTGGTAAAATTAATTATTCGTCCTGTATAAATAAGGTTTTAATATTATTCTGTAGTAATAAACGTCTTGTACTTGAAGCTACCATCCACAACCGTAGAACAACTCAAGATTCCTTACTTGAAGGCCTATAATTTGTTCTAACGAAGCTCTAGAGTTTGTTTAATCGAACACGTCAGTCGATGTGACTGTTAACAAAGACCAACACTTAGTGGGTGTGGGATATACTACAGGTTTTCATGAAGTCATTCTATAATACTCGGTATCGTCCACGTCCACCATATTTTCAGTAAAGCCATTATCTCAGGTTTCACAGTTAAGTTACGTCTCCGTAACGATAATTATTATTTATAATTATTATATCAATCTTTGGAGGTTTTGACACAAAGGAAAGTAAAATTCCCGTTTTGATACTTCCCTCTCCACTCCTATTCCTTCAACAGACGTCTGAGGTGGAAACAAACGAAATCGTTGTTAGGTACGTCTCCAATTCTTCCCGAGATTGAAGAACCGAAAGGTTTTACCCTATGTTCCTTCAGTGAGACTGTATCTGTTCTTTCTACTGTGTTTTCCTCAGACTGAACTCTACATGGGAAAGTTCCAATAAAAGAAATCAACCCACCAAATCGATACACACCCAAACCCCGTGGATATATGGGGGTAATGGTGACTCTGGATCTAGGACCTCTCTTAGTTTCCGTTGTCTACAATAAAGAGGAATATTCAGAAAGATTTTATACATAAATTCTTCCCGTTTGTTAGTCTTATCTGATAAATTGAGCTGAACGTTTTCGATGGACTTAATATCTGTTCTGAAATATAATTATAATGGACTACCTTTACTGAAGATTTAGTACACTCGATCACTTTTCACAAAAAAAATAGGATTTTTCTTCTTTCTTGGTTTACAAAGGATCAACTTTTTTTACAGAACTTGTTTCACAGACACTCGTATGTAAAAATTTAAAGAGTCTATTTTTGTCAAACTCCCTCCCCCGAGAGTTTTTTGACAGGACTACAAGAGGACAATGTGATTCTTTATTTTAGAGAGGTTTACAACTCTAATAGAAATCGACAATCACACACAAGGAATTACTGGACGGGGATTTTTCTTGTAATAAGTTCGTTCTATTATTAGTTCCACTGGCTCTTGGAATTTTTAACGAAGTCTTGTACATGTGCCAGAACGAACTATTTATAAGAGAAAGGTAATAAAAGTCTCAGTCTTTATTGAAGAGGTATAAAACTCAAAATAGTTTTGTGAACAAGACCTTGAAAGACTACATAATCGTGTAAAATTGACATTATATCAACATACACATTCACAGAATAGTGTACCGATCGTATTCTTCACTCGGACTTAGTTAGTGGAGTAAGGAAAAACATTTATTTGATAGAGGTGTTCGTAATGTCGATAGACGGAACGTAAAGTTTGATTTGTGTACGAAAGTATATTTGACAGAGTAAACCAGACGTATTATTGGGACACTCCTTTTGTCCCGTCGTTAATAACGGGGGTAAAGAACCTACTCCTTCGTCCGAATGGTTTCAATTACACCGAATGAAATCCAGCGTACCGACTCACCAATACCTAGAGACTGAGTATTAATCCAGGTCGAGTCCTTTATGTATAAACAATTCACAAAGTTTTAGTGTCAGGACCCAGAAAACCCATGTTCCACCCCATGTCCACTATCTAATTGTCTATTTTTCTTTCACTTATGAATGTATCTTGTATAGTAAACTCTCGAGAAACTATTCTGGAAATTTCTGAATAGAGTACATAAAGGTATTGCTCGGATACCTCCATCTGACAGCATAAACAGTGTGATGTCTGTTCCTTCAAATCCTCTATTAATCGAAAGTGTTCTAGTGTCCCTGTTATCACTGAAGTCTGAGTACAAGAATTGGTAATATGTGTGTCGGAGATCTCTAAGTTTAAGATTACTGTAAAAAAATACGAATTACCGGTAGTTACCGTTTCCTACTTAAAAATTTTTTTTTAACTTGTACTCAGACACTTTTGTGTGTACGTGTGTCTCCGTCCGTGTCCATCTATATTGAACAGATAGATATATATACATATACGTGGACAGACTACCTTGAACACCTACTGACTACTAGAGTAATACATACCGAAGGTTAGGTAAATCCGGTAAGTTTCTCTTTGGGATCGACTCACTCTAAAAGATTCGGACTAGAAATTTATCCCTCCTTTTTTCTTTTTCTTTTTGAAGGGTCTAACCTCCGTGTGGAAAGGTGTAAATTGAAAGGTTTAGAAAGAGTTTTATAGAAACATAAATTTTCTTAGGTAGTCGGAAACGTTTTTTCTCTTGTCTTTTATCTAAACTCCTTCTACAAAGGGAGAGACACTTAGTCCTCTGTACTAAGAAGACACGTTACGAAATGGTAGTAGACGATTTCTACACACACGTTTATAGTCGGAACGTTTGTCTGTTACAAACGCGATGTAACTCCGATTGAATGGTAGACCAATAGTCTTCAAACCTCAGGTCTAACATGTCAAAGGGTACACAAAGGAAATTACGGTTTACCTTACTACCCCAAAACTATTGTTCATAGGTACGTGACCCGACTGTTGGATAAGAATACATTTCATGGTCCTTATCACGTACATTCTCTTTACCGAATACCAGAACGTAGCCAATTTCTTTTCTACTTTCATAAAAGATACCAAGTACACTTTATATTTTAGAATCAAGTTATACACTATATAAGAAGAGTTTTAGACCTCTTAGGTGACTACAAGACACGTTAGTATAAAGTTACAATCCAGATCGTCTCATGTAGTTGACTTTGACGTTAGTGTCATTTTTTAGGATTATTCTACGTAATAAAGACTTACTCGTTTACGGTTTTCGTGTTTGGGTAGTATTGTACTTTCTACACTAACTGATGGTCCCAACGGACGTCTGGTATCGAAGTCCATTTCGTAGACAGAGGGTGGTAATTACTCTTTTATTTGTCGTAAAAGACAAATTTTAATTGTTGACATTGTAAGGTGCTAATATCCTTTTTAAGATTCACAAAGTGGGCAATCACGAAAGTGATTTAAAGTGACTTAAGTTGTTTTAGTAATGTATTGTTTGTGTATGTTCTTTAAGAATTTTCAAAAAAGGTGACTTAACGGATGAGTAAAAATGGATGGGTCTAAGGTGTTAAAAGTCCTTCCTCTTATAATTGTTTTCATTTTTATAGGAAAGACAAAATTATGGGGGATGAGAGTCAAAATTTTTGTGTGAAATAAGTAAATTATAGAATCTTAAAAGAATGAATATCACTTGTCCATATAAGAAGATACATTGGGTTTGGTGAAAGAATCGTGAAAATAAAAAAAGAGTTTCAGGTAATTAAGATCAAGTCCAATATGAAAAAACCTACTGAAATCCGTCAGTTAGTGGTGATAGTTATAGTTATTTTATTGTAGTAAGAAACTTCTTGACATTATCATTACTACAAAGTCCTTAAAAAATGAAACCTCTGTAATAGTTCCAAATTATAGTGATATAAGTTTATCGAAGGAGGTTTCTGATAGTTTAGACGAAAGTTCTAACACGTCTACCAACTTGTGTCTACTTAGATCATGAACATATGGTTAAATTAATAGAAAGGACAACGACAGGATGACTCCTTTAAAATTAAGTCTTTACGGGGGTATGATGTCACTATTAAGTCCTACGTTACCTTGTCGTATCTTTCCTGCTTTTCCTGTTTACTGTTATTACTTACTATGTCTATCCTTGTTTCTCGTTCTACGTTAGTGATAAAATAAAACCAGTTACTATTGACTTCTTAGGTCATTCCATACTTTACTTTTGTTTCAAAGACAATACAAAAACATATCTTCCTTATCGAGAGACTTTATAATCTCCCTTTCTCTCGGTTTCCAAGACTACTTAGTATATTTTTATTCTCTTCTTTAATCTTGTCTTTTTTCTTTTGTAGAACGAGGAATTTAGACCTATTATAAAAAGTCAAATATTTCTTATATTTAGTGTCTAAATAATAGGTTTTTATAGAGACTAAGTAGACTTCGCTTTAGTCTAACTTTACTCGAGATTTGGTTCATCTAGTAGGAGGATCGTTCACTGTTGAAGTTCGTTAGTTTAATAATTCATTATCCGTTTCATATTCTGTAAGTTCTTTATAAAAGGTACCCATGAAACTCAAAAGACGTTTACGTTCAAAAAAGTAATTCTTGACAGGAGATTTTTTTGTCTGTACGTTGAATACCTAAGTTCCTATGGGTACGGAATCAAATAGGAGGTCTCTTCTTAGTTAGACAAAAGGTCTGGGTTTATACCAGACTTTAATTGGTATAGGTAAGAGGATTACAACTGGTATAATGTACCCAGTATACAAGGTCCTTCCACGAACTGATATACACACTAACAGTTAAGTTCTTAGATCCTTCGTACTATTTGATAAAAGGTTTTGTTTATTAGTCTTAGGACTAAAATTGGTCTTCCTGACCTCAGGAGATCAATATAGTTAGTAAACTTTCGACGCTAGTACTAAATCAGTGTTTAATATATACTCGTAAAAATTGATCTTAAACTAACTTTTGAGTCCATAAGGATGGGGTATAGAAGAAGAAGAAAAAAAGGAGAGACGTCTCTCTCCTGATCTGTCAATCTTGTTCTTCCCTCCTTTTTACCCTTTGATTTAAGATGATCTCAGAATGTGTTTAGGATACTCCATTTATCATGATATGAAAAGAAATACTTTTACACTCCGATCCTTTTTAATTCGTTGAACACGGTTTCGGTGTTTCCATTCAGATCCCGTCCGTAATCAGGATCTAGTCGTACTAGGACTTCAGATGAAGTGTTACGGTGTCGACTATTAAGACGAGTCTTTTAATTTATTAATTTTAATGTATAACAATAGTTATTATCCGTTTGTAAGGACGTAGGGACTGTGACATTTTTCAAGAAAGGGGTTTCATTTTTATTATCGACGTTAAATAACTCATATATGGTAAACAGACCTAGTAAAGTTAATTAGAACCAGATCCTTCATAATAGGAACGAAACTTCTACTTCGAGTTTCTCCATTTTATTGTACGGGATGTCGACCGTTCTCCGTCTTCACCTTAAGTGTTGACGAGAGAGACTTGAGATCTCGGACACGAAAAGAAGTGATAAGATAAAAGGGAGGGGAAGTGTTCAAGAGGATTGATATAAAACTCAAGTCCTTAAAGAAGAGAAAGGTTACTCTTTTATCCAAGTCTTCCTACGACTGACCATTGATATCATATCGGTCCGTCCCTAAGTTTAGGTCCGGATCGACTCAAGACTCTAAGACCGGTGACATGGACCACCTGTTCCCTTTACTTGTTCTTACTTTTTAACCCCAGGGAGTCTCCTTGTCTAGACGTGAAATTTTGAACAGTGGTGTCGACACCTTAGGTAACGAACCCTCGGAACTTAGTCCGACTCATGTGTTGGACGTCTATGGGACCATCTTTATTGACCCTAGTCAACGACTGATGGCACCTCAAGGCAACCTATGGAGTGGATAATCCTACCACATTTTCTTAGATGTACAGTGTTTGTAATGTTGACTGGGACTAAATCACCTTCTCCCTCAGAAACCCACTTCGACGGTTGTAGTTCGATTTAGACAAGTCTTGTGTTCTATTTGTTATTTCAGGAGTTTCAGTCCTCTGACCTGAAGAGATATAATTGTACTTATCACGTATGTACGTGATATCTAACTGACAGTCTAGGTCATTCTTCGTCTCTCTCTCTCTCTCTGTCTGTCTCTCTCTCTCTCTCTCTCTCTCTCTCTCTCTCTCCCTCCCTCCCTCTCTCTTTCTCTCTCTCTCTCTGCGTTCCTATTTTATTTTGTGGAATATCCCTTAATGAGGTGATGCAAGTGGTCTTTCATAACTAAAAGGGGATATGACAGTGTTTGGATTACATTACTTAATAAAGAATTTAAGGTTTTATTAGTTCTATCAGTAAGAAAATAATATTAAGTCGACCATTGTGTAAGAAACTCAAAGGAAGTAGAATCTTACAGAACTAAAGGGGAAGTAATGACCTAGACTCTGAGCCTTGACTGTCAAGAAAAGAAAATCGTGAACTTTTTACCACGTAGCAAAAGACAACCGGAAGTACCAAAGATCTCTTTTTAAGTCACAACAAACTTAAGAAAAAGGAGACATACTTTACACTACGAAGACTGACAAAGTTTAAAGAAACGAAACAGAAATCAAAAGTTTCTTTCAACTACGATTACACAGAACCACACCTAAAGAAACCTGAATACAAACCCCAAAAGAGTCTTAAGAAGTAGGCGTGTAAAACCCCGAAACCGGTTTAAACCCTTTATAAGTCGATCATAAAGAAGTTCACGAAAATTTCGACGAGAAAGAGGAGAGAGGAGGACCTCAAGACTCCTGTGTTTACAATCTAAAAAGTAATATCAGGGTGCAGGAGGACACTGAGACACACAGATGCACATACGCGTATATACACAAACACACCAAGGAGTCAGTTAAAAGAGGGGCAACAAGTATAAACTAGTAAAGATAACAAAATAGAAAGTCCATTGACTGAGAATGGAGACATGAAAGGTAAGTCAATGACTCAAATAAATAACTCCAAGAAATTTTGAGAATAAAGTCAATAACATAAGATTATAAATATCAACCAAGAAGAAAGTACCTTCCGATCCGAGGAGTGAATCGGAAACGACCACATCCACCTGACACCGGTGGTAAATATGACACAAAACAACACAACAAACAAAAGACCTTATCTACCAAATTTCCGGAAGATAGAAGGATACCACAAAACCGGTTTTCCTTTTCCGAAAATGACGTCAACACGATCACACAAATAAACGGTCAAAGACCCAACGAAGGAGTCGAAGATCAACGTCCTATACACTTCATCTTTCTGTTGGGTCTCCACAATGAGAGTTCAGTAAAGAAACCTGAGTCCAAGGAAACGGTCTGACGGAAGTGAGCTGGAAAGTTACTGAAGAATATAAACGAAATGTATATTACAGTCGTACAAATAGACCTGTGCTACTTTCATTGTCCCTTTTTATACAGATAAGGTAGAAAGGACCTTCATCTTGACAAGATCAACCCACTAAAATTACTTAATGAAGTCAAAGACAGGGTGTTAAGATACTAATACTTACTCCTATGATAAGGTCCAAGACTCTCAAAGACTAGTCATTTGTAATGGTCTAAAATTTAAAATAAGACACCCTCTTTTATAAACGTTTGCTTCGTTGGTTGTTCCCTGATTAGAGGTTTTATACGTTTGTCGAGTACGTCGAGTTACAGTTTTGTTGTTTGTTGAGTTAGTTGTTTCACCCGTCTTCTTGATTTATCTGTAAAGAGGTTTCTTCTGTATATCTACCGGTTCTTCGTGTACTTTTCTACGAGTTCTAGTAATTAATAATCTCTGTACATTTAGTTTTGATGTTACTCTATAGTGGAGTACAGTCAGTCTTACCGGTAGTTTTTCAGATGTTTGTTATTTACAGTCTCTCCTACACCTCTTTCCCCTATATGACTAAGGTAATATGACGACGACTTTTACATTTCACCATGTCGGTGATACCTATTATCATACCTACAAGGAATTCTTTGATTTTTATCTAGATGGTATACTAGGTCGTTAGGGTGAGAGTCCGTATATAGGTCTCTTTTAGTATTAGGCCTTTCTATGAAAGTGGGGTTACAAGTAACGTCGTGATAAATGTGATCGGTCCTGTACCTTCGTTGGATTTACACGTAGTTGTCTCCTTACCTATTTTTCCACACCATGTATATATGGTACCTTGTAAAGAGTCAGTGCTCTTTCTTCCTTTCTTAGAGTAAACGTCGTCGTACTTACTTGGACGTACGTACGATTCGACGAAGTCAACACAAGTCGAGGATCACCAGACTACGTGACATCAGACAGTCCGAGGATCCAAGTACCCTAAGAGGTCCGTTCTTATGACCTCACCCAACGGTAAAGGATGAGGTCCCCTAGAAACGTTAAGTCCCTAACCTGGGAGTAGAGAACACAGAGAACGTAAACGTCAGTCCAAGAAATGGTTATTGTGGTACACTCTTTGAGGGTCTCTAATAGTATGATTCACTCATCCACACTGTCTCTTTCTGTTTATAGTGTAATATAGTGAATATACGTCTTAGATCTTCTACTATGTTTAATTCAATAAATGTTTTGTCTTTGTTTGAGTGTCTGAAGTTTTTGTTTCGATACGAAATGGGTTCCCCTTTACAGCCCCCTCCTTATTTACTCCTCCAACCCTAAGTACTTCATGTTATACATTTTGTCTATTTGTGGTTCTTGGATGATATATCGTGTTTCTTGAGATGAGTTATAAGACATTAGTGAATATACCCTTTTCTATTTGTAAGAAGAATTTATTTATATTTTTCCAATAAAAAATAATGATTCACATTGAAAAATTATATAGTATTCGTAATTTATTAACATAATTTTATGATAGGTAAATCTTTTTTTTTTTTGATAAGATAATAATTCCTTTAAAAAATTTGTTTTCTTCCGACTTACGGGGTTTCAGGACCTAAAGGGTCCTTAAAGAAAGAACCGTGTACCTCGGGTCATTAACTAAGATTATACATTTAAGTAAAAAGGAAAGTAAAAAGTGAGAAAGTAAGTTATTTGTGCACAGATCTTGGTACACTTCTCAGAATTTATTTGTATTCTTTATATATTAACTTATTCTACACGAGATACATGAGTATTTCGAATATTAGGTGAGGAGGTTATTTGGAGAGGTTCAAGGAACAGACCCAACACGAAACGCAGACAGAAGAGAAGATGGGTGACATGGGACTCAAAAGTTTGTATCTAAGATATAGTCAAATAACAGTCACAAAAAACTATTCGATATCCAAAGGACTCCCTTCTCTGGAAATGAAATACCGTAGTAAGAGTTTATACAGTGGAATATATCATACTCAAGTTCTTTAGAGACATCATACTTACTGACTCTTTGTCACTTTGAGAATTCGGTTCATTGATTTTGGTATCCGGTCTATCTAAGACAACTATATTAAGTATTTTGTAGACGTTAAACCGTAGTAAAAAATAAGGTAATAAACCCCCTTCTATAACCTCATACTGGAACTTCTAATTGATTGTATAGTCGGAATAAAGTAAAAAGAGTAATTGGAAGATTAGTAAAGTATTAGGGGTTTAGTCTCTTTACGTTCTTCCCCTTCTCGTGATCGTGTAAACCTACCTTTTTCTTTCCTTTTTTCTCAATAAAATCGTAGTTTATAATATCCGTACTTAGAATTCATTAGGTTCCGTGTTTCCCCTTCAAACGAAAGTTCCTACCTGTTCCGTTTTGGAACAAATTTTGCATGACTCAATATCCCTAGCCCTACTTCCTCCGTGTCTTTACTGTTTTCCGGAAACAGACTTCGACGTGGTCAATTCAACAAAGACCAAGGTTCATCTTTAAGTTGAGTTTAGTAAATCGTTGATTTATTTAAACAATCTAGAACATTGACTTTGTTAAGATAGACACTCACCAAATATTCACTCATCACTAGATCGTCGAGTTGTTACTGTGACTTTTACACAAAAAGGAAAGGGGAACTAAAAATGAAACAAAAGACTTAAAGTGCAACAGGAAGTCAACCAAAGGAAGTACCAACGTTTTTCCGACTGGTATTGAGAATTCGGATAATTATTAGGAAGTAGTGTAGTGTAAGTCTCTGTCTCTCTTCCTCTTCCTCTCTCTTCTTCTTCCCTGTCCCCCTCTTCCCCCGACCCCTCCTTTCGTCTCTTCCGTTCAGGGAGTCAGTGGATTACTTTAAGAAGATAAAGTGAAATATTGTTTTATGTGGTGTACGGGTTGTCGCTTAACGAACTCGATGAGTCACGGACGTGAAGCGGTACCTTGATTCCTTTCCCTCCGTGATCCACACCCTCTTTTAGTTGATGAAAGATGTAGCTATAATAAAAAAAAAAATTATTTGTGGATACCAACAACAACGAGATGTAGTAAAACATAGTTGTATCCTTTAAAGCGGAGTCCCACCATGTGAACTTATGAACACACTGACCCAAATTAGTCAGTCACTATTTTTAATCTCTAAGGAAAAATGATAAAAATTCTAACTCTATACGTGAAATTAACCCTTTGTCGTATGTTTAACTCTACACAATTATAATTGTTTTAATTACCGTCGACAAATAAGATTTTGTCTGCCGAATTGTACGAAACTGAGTAGTAAACCAAGGTAACTAAAACGGGAATTTACTCTTGTGAATCCCTTTTTGTCAGTAGTAGTCTAATTTTCTTCCCGGTAGGGCACAAAGTAACCCTTATTTTATTCACCCAAATCACACTATACAATATACTGGACCAAAATCTAAGAGTATTATTTACAAAGGGATAAAAAACTTTGTTATTGTATCTTGTTTTAATGAAAGGAAAATTTCCATATGTTTTTTGATAACTTGCCTCATTATAAAAACTTCTTTTTATAAATCATCATATTTTGTAAAGTTATCATAACTTTCAACACTTGACTACTAAGTTCTTATAACGAAGTTATATAGTTTAATGTTATATTTTATAACTAATATACCAAAAAAATAATACACAAATTTTATACCATATGACCACGTGCTAAAATTTCAGAAGGACTTTCATATCTTAAATTCTAGATCTTCGCTGGAATCTTTAGATTAAGTTTAAGTGGGTGAATGTTTCCTTTCTAATTTCTGTGACTTTTAAATTCTAAGTTCACTGAACGGATTTCGGTACCACCGATTAGTCACGTCTTCTGATGCCACGGACAAAGATCTGATCTTTGTGACGAGAAGAATGAAAATTGGATGTACTTTATAATTTAGTGGGTATATCCTATGGACTTATGATCGTTTTCTGTACAATATATGAAGTAAACCTCTTTTTTTACTTTATGTCTAATAAGAGGGTAAATAATTTCGTATTCGGATTACAACGTATGTACATAGGTTTATATTTGGATGACAAACACTAAGACAATTTTATCTTTATTGTCATTTGCTCCTTTTATATATCCTTACTCTTCTTGTTTCTTTTACTTAGTCTGTCGATCGAAATATAAACTAAGTCACTCCGGTTAATGTGAGTAATTTTAGTGATGACGTAAATGAAAATTGTATCAGTACATCGTATGTCCCTATTACAATTTTAATCTATGTCAAGTGGTGTGAAGATTCCCCCTCTTTTTCGTAATAATTCTTTATCATTAATATTTCCGATATTTTATATGGTAACTAACTACTGTGTAAACTAATTATCTCTTTCCCTCTTTTTACTGAATACATATACGTCTCTACCGTAAGGATTATATAAACTTCGTGAATAAACACCTTCGATTTTAGTGTTTCTGAAATAAGACGTACGTTTCATGTGAAATTATGTCAAATATTGACTTACTCTCACCAAAATTTAATCTTAATAAAAGAACAGAAAAGAATAATTCTTTTAGTTTTGTTGTCAAAACAGGATAAAACGACTGTCACCAAAGACGTCACCCTAACGATGAATCACCCTCTATTATGTTGTAGTAGGTATAGTAAAATTCTTGAGCTCAACCGAGGATCTTTACAAATATTAACGGGAACGTTTTCTCTCGTCGGAGTCGTCCAACCTTTTAATGACCAGTCAGTTGTTGATGAATAACGTAGGGTCCATATACAAGTCTTGTCATGTACGCCCGATATTTTGTATTACGTCAAAAAGGGGGGAGAACCCCTGAAATCTTCCTCTTTCTTACAACCTTTTATTATTACGGGTGCCGTCTTCTTAATAATTCATGAAATTAATTATTTACGCCAGGTAGTTACGTTAATGTTTAGTCTTCCACATCTCTAGTAAAACTTATTCTCAGGAGTAAACAGGAGTCCGTTTACTTTCTTTTTAAGGTCTTAGAAGTTTCTATCTTTTATGAGACGAACTAGTGTAAGTCACTACCTTACAGACAAAGAAATCTGACAGGTAAGGTTGAAACCCGACAAGACCGCCTGGGGTCTTTTCAAAGAAATGTAATTCAACTTTAGACACGATACGAAACGAATCAGTGAGTCGTCGCAGACAGAGACGCTTGGGTACCAAACATCGGGTGGTCCGAGGAAACAGGTACCCCTAAGAGGTCCGTTCTTATGACCTCACCTAAACGTACGGGAGGAGGTCCCCTAGAAGGGTTGGGTCCCTAGTTTGGGTCCAGAGGACGTAACGTCCACCTAAGAAATGGTAGACTCGGTTGTCCCTTCGGGTTCGACTTTAAACGGAGAGAAATTAAAGATAGTAGAATAAAAGTACAGAGTCGACGAAGTCGGGAAGGTACACCGTTTTAAAGTTACGTTCATTATTATAATGGAGAGTCATAAGAGATAAATAAGACAATTGACACTATTTCCGTAGTAAGATAATGAGTCGTGAGACGCGAGATATTAAATAGTTTAAGAATTTGTATAATAGGTTTTGACTGTGTTATGAGGTTTACTCATGACCGATCACTCTTATGTATCCTTTTTATTAAAAGGAAGTAGTACTACAATATAAAGATATTAACGTTCTCTTTTTCATATAATCGAAATAATGAAATTCCTCAAAGTAAACTGGAGAGAACATTTGAAGTCATTTCGTTTAAGACTTACTTGGATACATACACTTACTATGTAAATTAAACTTATATCTAAAAATATCAATGACGACAATTTACAGGGAACAACTAAAAACTGAGTAAGAACTGAGTAAGAAACTCGAACTGTTCTATGCCACTGAGTACCAAACTAGTAGGTATTGTAATCGAAAAAGTTGGTCTAAATACGTTTGTTGTCTAAACTATTTATCTAAAGATCTAAAAGGTCTTTGAGTACGTTATTATGGAGAAGGGACTCACCGATACTCTTATTTCTACTCTATTACAAATTTTTTTTTTGTTTTTTTTGTGTAGTGTCATAAATCTTTACTCTACAAGTTATTCACAATCTAGAAAAGAAATTCTATTTATAAACTTTTTCTGTATTTCTTCATGTCTTAGAGGTTCTATTTTAACTAGAGAAAGAACTTTAAGAAAGACAATTGAGTTATGTTAAAAGGGATTAATGTAGTTGTGAGTCGAAAGTAAAAAGACAGAACCTACCTCTCTATATTCAGAACATTTCATGTACAACCATTTTATATAGTAACTGAACCTTACACATCCTTTCTGTCTTACATGTACCTCTTAGTTCTCCCTACCTTCCTTTATTTACGTCCAGTCCAAAGGTATCCTAAGACTTGTTTTCGGATCGGTTCCAAATTTTTATTCGAGAAGTCTTTGTTTTCTCCCCTAACTCCCCCTTCAGGACTAAGTATCTTAATCCCTTAAAGACTAAAGAGACCATACGTATGAGGATAATACCGGTTCCTTTTACTGTGTTCCCTGTACTTTAACCGTTCTCTGTGTGTATCAGTCGAGAGGTGTGTGATCAATACCCGATGAGAGTGTTATCAGCTAACTAACTTTGTAATTCCTCACCTATATACAACCACGTTCCATCTTTTATGGACCATTAATCACGAACCAAAAGTTCGCGTTTTCATTTAAATTTAACTACGTCCTTCGTTCTCGTCGGTAGACTGCCGGAATACAGGTTCTACCCTCCTTACTTCTCCCTTTGCACCTTCGCAAACACGTTCCATTGTTGTAATCGGTCTATTCATTTCTCAGTACCTTTGTTCGATACCATTATTGCTCCGGTTTTCATTACTTCTTATTTTATTACCATTATCATTACTTCACTTTGAATTAAGGTTTGAGTCCATTTCTACTTTTGTTTAACTTTCTATTAATACTTCTAGTACGTTAATCTTTGCGTATCTTTGTTTACCCTCTTATAAACTCTTCATACTGTCTTACTTTGTCTGCATCAAATATATTAAGAGCTGGACATCTGACTCCCGGTCATCGTAGTTGTGGTGGTCTCTTGAACAATCTTTTCGTTTAAAAGTCCGAGGTGAGGTCGAGATGACTTAAATGTCATTATCAAAAATCCATTCCCAAATTTTTATACGAGAAGTCTTTGTTTTCCCCCCTAATTCCCCTTTCAGGACTAAGTATCTCAATCCCTTAAAGACTAAAGAGACCATACGTATGAGGATGATACCGGTTCCTTGTACTGTGTTCCCTGTACTTCAACCGTTCTCCGTGTGTATCAGTCGAGAGGTGTGTGAACACTACCCGATGAGAGTGTCTTGTGACAAAGTCCATTTACATACGGTACGTAGTCTTGGTGTCTGAACAGTTTTGTGTCGAGTCGGTGTAGTGATCCCAAAGATTAAATATTTTAGATCCACTTGAGACCACGACCTCTACTAAGAACTCTCAGGGACCTATCGTTCCTCTAAGTTGGTCAGTTAGGATCTCCTTTGGTTACGACTTATCGACTTATAAGTAACCTTTCTAACTACTACTTCGACTTCGAGGTTATGAAACCGGTGGACTACGCTTCTCGTCTGAGTAGCCTTTTCTGGGACTACGACACTTTCTAACTACTGTTCCTTTCTTCCCCGTTGTCTCCCACTCTACCAACCTATCGTAGTGATTGGGTTACCTGTACTCAAACTCGTTTGAGGTCCTCTGTCACTTCCTGTCCTTCGGACCTCGTGACGTCAAGTACCCCAACGTTTGTAATCCTGTACTAAGTCGTTGACTTGTTGTTTCTCCCCCGGATTTATAACGTAAATATTATTCAATGGTCTACTGTGACTATGACTACCGGGTTACTGGTGTGAAACTCTTTGTGATAAGATTCCTAGGAAACACGGTGGATAAGTCTTTAAATTAACCGTATGTCTCTCTCAGTATTAGAGATTTTAAGGTGACTTAGTTCAAGACAGATGACGTAGGTAAACACTGTTTTTAGGTTTCTCATCAAAAAGTCCAGAGTGGAAAGGACTAACTAAGAGTTCGTTATTAACTGTACTCAATTTATGAAAGAAGATTTCAAAGATCAAAAGATTTGATTAAGAGATCAAAAGATGATAAGGTGTTAGAGTACCAAAAGAAGAACGAAGAGACCAATAAAAGAGAGTCAACTAAAAACACATAAAGAGGAGAAGACATCTGATTTGAAATCTCTCGGGGTATTAGGACCAGGAAGGAGAAACCTTCCGATTTAAGAGGAAGACAATGTAATAGGGTAGGTTACGAAAATTTACAGTAGACATACCACTGTTAAAAGTTAAAAGGGTGGATTTGGAGAAGAGATTTGAAGTGTGACCTACAAAGAAGAGATGGACTGTAAATGTGAACCAATAGAGTAAGAATCGTATAACGGAGTAAAAAGTGAAGGGGTTTACCGTAGAGGAGTTTAGAAAAGGTCAAGTCATTTAGATTGAGACTCCAATCTAGGGTTTGGAGTCTCAGGTATGGATTGGTACGAGAAAAGAATTGATGGAATAAGTTATTTGGGATAGTGGTGGTAAAGGATTTATAAAAGAGTTACAATACCGAAGTGATAAAGTGATAGAGGTGTTAGGAGTGGTATCTAACTTTACGCAACTTCGGACCACGTGACGTCAGGTACTGCAGAGTTTCTCAACCTGTTTTGAATCGCTGACTTATTACTGTTGTCGATGTTTACAATTATAGACGGTGAATCCAAATAACACTCCTAATTTACTTAATTATCTAATTTTTCATAAATGTTGACCAGACAGTGTATTTTTCGATAATGGTAGGTCTTAATAGAACAAATACATGAACAAGGGTATAAATAATAGAGATCTAGAATATATCTCTTATTCGAGGTTTACCCATCCACGAAACTAACAAAACAAACAAATGATTCCATAGGAGACACAGATCTTTTCACGGACCATACTTCGTCCAGAAGTTATTTCTAAACATTTTATTTAGTTACCGAGAAGACACAATTCACTGTACCGACGGTTTTTTGTTATGGGTGCTGGATGTACGTGTCAGATGTAATTTTTAGGGAATGGAAGGTTTCTCTAGAAAGATCATTGATAAAAAATACTTTGAGATAGAATTCTTCATGATGGTTCACGTTATATCCTGGAGTGAAATCAATATGAAAACGAGACTTATCGAAAGTTTATAGATAGAAACGTAAAACACTAAACATGCTTTGTAGACCGTTTTTTTTTAAGCATAAATAACCAGTAACTGTCCCATGGTTCACGTTTCTCCGTTGCCAAAATTGGTCTTCCGCCGACAGTAAAGGAACAATAGTTATTTCTAACCTATTGTCCGTAAAGGAGGGTCCAGTGTCTGTATTCTTAAACGAACTCTAGTGTTGGTACTCAAGAAGGACCTTACGACTGTCCTTTAAAACGTGAGTACGAGACACCACCTAGGAATGAAAAGACTAAGTAAAGGGGATTCAACGGAGTGTGATGTCTGAAGAAAGGATAGAAACTCGAGGATGAGAGTCTAATCATGGATAGACTCGTGATTACTATAAGGTCTGGATAGACCTTCGATTCCCGCGAAAGGATTTTTACGAAATAGAGTACTGACATAATAGGTACTTTATCGAGATAGATACGTTGTTATCAAGAACCTTTTATGTTATCGATATCGGTCTATATCCTACCAATTCTTCCTCTTTACTTTTGTGATTCGTCTGAGATTTATCTTTAATTTGTAAGACGATCTAATTCCTATATTTTTGATCAATGTCCCCGAAATGACAAAAGAGGGGAAAAACCGTCCCAACCCTCCACCCTGTAGTTTCAAGAACTTTTTACTTAAATTTCAGGAATTCCGTTCCTTTGTAACGGTCAAACGTCGTCAAAGAAGTTTTAATATGAGACGGACAGGAATATAATTTCATTGAAGACTGGAGATGGAAGGTGATGGTAAATTTTGGAAGTTGTAGTGATGGGTTTAATAAGTTTTCGTAAATACATACTCCCTATCATTCGTATGTAAAGAAACCCAGTGATACAGTATATCCTTACCTCAATTTCAAAAACCCTTGATAAACAGTAAGTTAGTAATTGAACATTAATTATTGAAATGTCTAAATTTTTTTATGAACTTTACCGAGTTTTACTATTCGTCTCAGTGACACCTATATCTCTATTTATTATGGTTTTTTATCTTTCTTCGTTTAAGTTGTTTACGGTTCTGATTCTGTCAATGACTTTGACTTGGACTTTAAATCTTACTTGAGCAGATAGTAGTAATGGATTTCTGTTTATGTACTTTAATGTATTAAATTAATTTACTATTTACTCTGTGACTATTTACTCAAACTACAAAAAATATCCTAAGACATTTTTTAATCGTATAACGGACTTAGGATTTATCCCCTAACTTGATATTTTCTTATAAAAATTCTCTTACTCTTATGTGTCGAACTTTTTTTTAGTTAGAAAATTAAACTTTATGACATTTCATTAATTGGAGGTTAATTTTATTTAAATAAATTTTTTTCTTTAACAAGAAAGATTTTAATACATATATCATTAAAGTTTATAATGAAAAAAGAAATATATGAAAATACAGGTCGATAGACGGTTTTCTTCGAAAAAATTAGTTTTCTAAACTGATAATTTATAAACTTTTATTAATTAGTTTCTGTACTAATTATGTAACTAGATGGTAAAAAATGGGTAGGACAATTGTCTCTACAATTGACTAAAATCTCCTGTTCTTAATAATTATGTTTTTCTACGAATGAGGAACCTTCTTTTCGATGCTGTTTGGATCTGTCGTATAATTTTTTGTCTCTGTAATGAAATAGTTGTTTGCAGGTAGATCAGTTTCAATACCAAAAAGGTCATCAGTACATACCTACACTCTCAACCTGATATTTCTTTCGACTCGTGTCTTAACTACGATAACTTTACACCACAACCTCTTCTGAGAACTTTCAGGGAACCTGACGTTCCTCTAGGTTGGTCAGTTAGGATTGCCTTTAGTCAGAACTTTTAAGTAACCTTCCTGAGTACGACTTCGACTTTGAGGTTATGAAACCGGTGGACTACGTTTCTTGGTTGAGTAACCTTTTCTCGGTCTACAACCCTTACTAATTTCTACCCTCCTCTACCCCATCTGTCTCCTACTCTACCGTAACGGGACTGTACTACCTGTACTTAAACTCATCCGAGGCCTTCAACCACTACCTGTCCCTTCGGACCGTACGACGTCAGGTACCACAGCGTTTCTCAACCTGTACTGACTTACTAACTTCACTTGACTTGGAGATTGGAGTCACACGACACATTAAAATATCTCTGGTGGGTCGGAAAGACCCTAACTTGGAATGAGTCACACTATCAAATTTCCTTGATGTTTCGGAGAAATTTATTGTTTCACTATACATTTATAGTTTATCGTAACGATAGGAAACACTTCTTCGGTTCAATCTCGACACTTTACGTACGACGAGTCAGTACAGACTGAGAAACACTGGGATACTTGGCATCGGATGGTCCAAGGAGACAGGTACCGTAAAGGGTCCGTTCTTATAACATCGCTCAACGGTAAAGAAAGAGGTCCCCAGAACGATTGGGTCCTTAGTTTCGACGTAAAGGACATAGGGGACGTAACCGTTCGTGTAAGAAGTGGTCTCGGTGGATCCTTCTCAAGAATCTGTCGTGTGGAAGTTATGTACTCCCAATGTTACGTAATGTCTGAGTTTCATTTCTAAGGACCCTTAAAAAGAAATAGGAAAAACGTAGTTCTTCTTGTCTTTTTTTTTAAGATACAATAAACCTCTTAATATGTTTATACTTATCCATTTTCAAGACAACTTTGTTAAGGAGATTTTGGTTCTACTTATAATCATAGGTTTAAGATATTGTAAATAAAAAAACTAAGGAATTGGAACCCATTGAATAAATTGTAGAGACTTAAAGAAAAAGAAATATATATTTTAATCAGGTTATTAAACTACAGTGTTCTTACAATATTCTTAATTACTTTTGGGACGTGGACGGTATAGGGTCAACGTACTGTCTACCAGTAGAGAAGGAGGTACCTGAGACAATGATTGACGATGTATAAGTCTTCCACACATATAAAAGTTTTTGTTTAAGTGTCGAAGGTTTCTCGTCCCTAATTTTTTTTTTTTTCATACAAATAAAACACTTTAAAAATTGAGTGTAACTAAAGTAATCTACTTCTCATCCTAAAATAATACCATTTTCGTCTCACTGACAAAAGACGAAAATTTTTATATTTGATGAATTACGTAGTAATTATAGAACGATGAATGATCTTTGTGGTAAACTGATAAAATTTAAGGGGTCGAATCAAGTAAGAAAAAAAAATTTAAAAAATAAAAATGAAATAAAATGAAATGTTATGACATAACCAAAACGGTATGTAACTGTACTTAGGTGGTGCCCACATGTACACTAGGGTTTGTACGTGGGGGGAGGGTGGGGTGAGGGGTGTTGTAGGGAGACCCAGTAGAGGCACGTGGTCGGGGTTTGTACGATATAGGACGTAACCTGTATCTGACCGCTAAGCTAAGACTGTACTATCATATGTACAAAGTTACGGTAAGAGGGTTTAGTAGGGTGGGAGAGGGAGAGGGAGAGAATACCTACTAGAATATGGGAAACTAGACCACAGATGTATGACGGAAAATATAACTCGTGTCCACTATTGTCATACAAACAAGTTGAACAAAGGTTAAGAGGAGGGGGGTAAAAAGGAACCCATGGGTTTTACTTGTCATAAAACAAAATACCTTGTAACAGTCGTTTCCGTCGAAATCTTGTCCTTGATATTTCAATTTTTTTTAACAACCATACAAAAAATTAAATAAGGTAACAAGAGAATTTTGACTAAAAGGGTTCAGTGAGTGAAAGGATGAGTCACACATAAGGTTCTCTGGCCCTCAAAGATTCTCAAGGTTCGAAACTTAAGTCACATCGACACCTTCATCTGGTGGGAAGGAATTTTTCTTACTTCTCTTAGGGAGATTCAGATTTAGTCCGGTCACCGTAACAGTTGATATTGTGTATTTTCCCCTCAAGTCTTAGGAAATCAATGTCCTGATATGGAACCTCAGAACCAGTATTATGCTCCTACTCCCACTTACCAATTAATCTAAACATTTTAACTAGTCACTCTAACAGTACTGACCCCGTATACCAAGGACACTTCAACGAGCCAGTACAGACTGAGACGTTGGGGTACCTGACATCGGATGGTCTGAAGAGGTAGGTACCCTAAAAAGTCCGTTCTCATAACCTCACCCAACGGTAAAGGAAGAGGTTCCCTAGAAGGGCTGGGTCCCTAGCTTGGGTCTAGAGGACGTAACATGCGTCTGCGAAATGGGAGACTCGGTGGTCCCTTCGGGGTATACCAAGGATCTGTATACTAACTAATGCCCATTCTCTCCTCGGACCGTCCGATGTCAGGTGTCCCAAGGTTTCTTAACTTGTACTGACTTCACTGACTCATGTGTGTTAAAAGTAAATTAGGAGTTCCATTTTAAGAACCTTCTTTGTCAGTGTCTATAAAGGGTATATCAATTTATTAGATCATGACTGTATTAAGTGAAGTCTGAACATGAATTTCACAATAAAATTTTATCACACTGGTTGGCTGACAAAATCGTCATTGTAATGGAAGACTTAACGTATCATTATAGAATTCAAGACTTCGACAAATAGATGAGACACATCAATTCTAGTGAATTTACAATTAACCCTGAAGAGTCCACCGAGTCAACCATTTGTTAGTCGGACGTTAAGTCCTCTGGGTCCTATCTGAGGACCCAACCCTTCTAGGGGACCGGTTCACTTACCGTTGGGGAAGGTCATAAGAACGGACCCTTTTGGGTACCTGTCTCCTCGGACCACCCGATATCAGAACTCCCCAACGTTTTTCATCCTGTGTCGAGTCGTTGATTGTGAAAGTGACAAGTTCACAATTAGTGGACATTTAGACATTTAGGGACAATTAGTGGACATTTATAGAATAAATGGTGAATGGTTTTTAAACGATATCCAGGATAAGTATAAATCGGTACGACCGTTTTAGGAAGTTCGCTCCGAAGTTGTTATACACTTGACTCTTGAAGGTCTACATGTTCGACCTGAATCTTTTCCGTCGTTTTAGTCACTAGTTTAACGGTTGTAGATGAGTAGATGTATCTCTTTCGTTCCTTTAAGATCTTTTCGTAGATGAAGACGAAGTAACTGATACAACTTCTCAAACTGAGACACCTTGTGTTGTTTGACACCTTTTAAGAATTTCTCTACCCTGGTGGTCTGGTGGAATAGACGGAGGACTCTTTGGACATACGTCCAGTTCTTCGTTGTCAATTTTACCCTGTATCTTGTTGTCTAACAAAGTTTTATCCTTTCCTCATGCAGTTCCGATATATGACAGTGGGACGAATAAATTGAATATATGTCTCATATAGTACACTTACGACCCGACCCACTTTGTGTTCGACCTTAGTTCTAACGACCCTCTTTATAGTTATTAAAGTCTATACGTCTCCTTGTGGTGAGAGTACCCTCTTTCACTTCTCCTTGATTTCTTTTTTTAACGAATTTTAATTTGTAAGTATTTTACTTCCAGTACCGTAGACTAGGGTAGTGAAGTACCGTTTCTCTACCCCTTTTTACCTTTGTCACTGTCTGAAATAAAAGAACCCGAGGTTTTAGTGGTGTCTACCACTGACGTCAGTACTTTAATTTTCTGAGAACAAGGAACTTTCTTTTCGATACTGTTTATATCTGTCGTATAATTTTCCATTTATGTAATCAAACGGTTGTTTATAGACATATCAGTTTCGATACCAAAAAGGGAATCAGTACATAACTACACTGTCAACCTGGTATTTCTTCCGACTCTCGGTTTCTTAACTACTAAAGTTTGACACCACGACCTCTTTTGAGAACTCTTGGGGAACCTGACGTTCCTCTAGTTTGGTTAATTAGAATTTCTTTTAGTTGGGACTTTTAAGTGACCTTTCTGACTACGACTTAGACTTAGAAGTTATGAAACCGGTTGACTACACTTCTCGATTGACCAACCTTTTCTGGGACTACGACCGGTTCTGACTTCCGTTGTCCTCTTTCTCCGCTGTCTCTTACTCTACCAACCTACCGTAGTGAATGAGTTACCTGTACTCAAACTTATTTGAGGGTCTCTATCACTTCCTGTACCTTCGGACCACAGACGTCAGGTACCCCAATGTTTCTGAGTCTGTGTTGAACCGTTGACTCGTTGTTGTTGTTTATGAATCAGTACTCGGACTCGAGTGACTTATTTTCGTTTTAAATCTCTTGTAACGATTTTCACGAATTTGTATATTACATGATATACATCTAAGACCTCTACTTTTCGTTATAACATTTTAATTAACCTTCGATTTCTATACCATCCTGAGATGATTTTCAGACGTTTCACCCCAAAGGATAAAAAAAAAAATTAAAAGGTACCAATCCAAATGAAAGGTTACGGATTCCTTTTTTTTTTGGGATCTTTATATAGAAGGTCGGGGTGAAAGAGGAGGAAGGGGTGTTTCGATGGTCTTGGAGAGAATAATTCTAGTGACGACTGAAGGAGTAGAGGTTGGGGAGGTCCCAGAACAGTCATGAGTAAGGTGACCTTATTATACCTCGTACAACATCGTGACAGGTGGATTAACTGGTCGGTACGAAGATTTTCGAGTGGGTAAGGACTTAAAGACAAAAATAAAACAACTAGTAAGAAAGAGTTCAAGGAGAAGAAGAGAGGACCTATGCAAAAGAATTCCAAGACGGAAACTAGGAAAATAAAAGAGAACGAGATATTTCCAACTTAGGATGTGTTTACCGAGATTAGTAGTGGACATATACTTACCAGTAGTATAAATCGACATTACGGAGTTCAAGAATAGACACAACTAACTATATTAGAGTTGGAATACAACTCTTATGGAATTTATAGAAATTTCATGATGCACCTACAATTCGATCGTGAAATATAATTAAGGACGAGATCTCTCACTGAGGAGAACTGAGTATAAAGATTAAAGAGGATTCTCTTGGTGATAGGAGGGTTCTTCCGACCAAGTCATCATTTCTTAGGTGGATGTCCACGTCCTGTGTACCCAAACTAACGACCTAGCCCCTCTAGGGGACCTCTTCCCGGACCGTTGAGTGAGGTCATAAGAGCGGACCTTCTAGGGTGTCTGGAGATTCCTCGGGCCGTCTGATATTAGGTACCCGAGTGTCTCTCGACCTGTACTGACTCCCGACTTGTACGTGTGTGTGTGTAGGAGGGTTCATCTTCGGTTTTGGTAGTTTTAATAGAAGAAACGGAGGTAGTAGTGGTAGTAGTTTCGACAAAAGTTAAAGACCAGTTATATAAATCAGGTAAATGTTAAAAGGGTAGATATTAAAACATAAGAGTACAGAGTAAGTTTAGTAATGAAGATATATACTATAAGTTATTGGAAAGTTGACCAGGACGGATTCGAAAAACGATGAGTCAACTGTATGTCAAAAGTCCAATTACGGATCCTTCGTTTCGGTACTACTACAGTGAGAGGATGACCATTAGTAAACGATGTGAGATGATATAAAGTTTTGATTTAATAAAGTGAACTGGTACTCCCGATGTTGGAAACGAAGTTGACACCTGGGTTTGAGAGGGAAAAGGTTTCGGATACGGGACGTTGAACAAGAGTGTACTCCGTTATAGAGGACCTTTTGTGAACCTTCGTACTCCTCCGTAAAAACCACTAGTGTTTCCGAACTGACCCCCTCCACTACCTACACCTAGGTGACGGGAACTAAGACTCAAAAGACGGTGTGTCTTGGGGTAATGTCACTGACAGGGATGTTGTTTCATAAGAAGATGGATTTTACGGTTTTCGAGGACACTACTGTGTTACACCGTATCTGTCTAAGTCAATTTAACTGATCTTCTATAGTTCTACGTTGGTTTCCAGTGTTAATTCTGACATTGAGAGGGACTGTGGTTTTGGTTTCTATATTGTGTACGTGTGTTTTTAATATCCGATTACGGTAACTACTTGTATCTACGTTTTTGGGAGCTGATTTGTAATCGTTTCGTTTAAGTTGTTATGTTATTTTTCTAGTATATGACACTCGTTCATCCTAAATAGGGTCACTACTTTCTACCAAGTCATAACAGTCTGTTAGTTACACTATGTGGTGTAATTGTTTGACTTGTCATTTTTAGTATACTAGTAGAGTTATCTGCATCGTTTTCAAAAAATGTTTTAAGTTGTAAATACTAAATTTTTAGGTTTTTTTCACCCATATCTTCCTTACGTGGAGTTTTATTATTTCCGGTATATACTTTTTGAGTGTAGTTGTAGTATACGTTACATACTTATCCATTTTTATAAAGGAGATTCTAGTCCTTATTCCTACGTGTGAGAACGGTAAAAATAATTTGTATCAAACCTTCATTATCTGTGTCGTAAGTCTGTCCTTTTCCTTTACTTTCCTGAGATTTAAAATTCCGTTTTTCATTTTGACGGTGTCAAATGTCTGTTATTCTAGGTTATATACCTCTCAGGATTTCTACGATGTTTTTAGATAACATTGAGTACTCACTTAAGTTATTTCAAAGTCCTATATTTTAATTATATATCTTTAGTCAACACGAAGATACGTGATTGTTTGATCTTTCTCTTTAATCTCTTATTAGGTTAAATATTAACATACTATTTCATATTTTACAAATCTTTATTTAGATTCCTCTATTTTATGAGAATAATCCTTTTGATATTTTGTGAATTTCCTTAACTTCCTCTGTGTTTCTCTACGGAGAGGTTATAGAAATATATAGTACAAGAACCTCACCTTCTTAATTATCACAACTATTTCACTGGCATGATGGGTTCCGTTAGATGTATAAGTTGTATTAATTATGGTTTTATGGTCACTGTAAAAAGTGTTTTGATCTTGTTTATTAAGTAAACATACCTTTGTGTTTTCTCAGGTTTATCGTTTGTATTAGAACTCTTTCTTGTTTCGGTCTCTGTAGTAAGAAGGACTAAAGTTTGATATAATGTTTCGTGTCATCAGTTTTGTCATACCATGTTTTTGTCTGCTTTGAATGTTTGTATGTTGTATGTTTTTGTATGTTTTTGTCTGTATATTCAGTCACCTTGTATCTTTTCTCGGGTCTTTTTTTTTTAATGTGAATGCACCGTTAATTAGATGTTCTCCTCCCCGTTCTTATATGTCACACCTTTTCATGTGGGAAAAATTATTCAACATAACCCTTTTGACCTGTCGATGAACGTTTTCTTACTTCGACCTGATAAAAGAATGTATTTAAGTTTCACCTAATTTCTGAATTTACATTCTGGGTTTTGGTATCTTGAAGATCCTTTTTTTACATCCGTCCTACGAGAAACTGTAGTCAGAATCGTTATAAAACCCCTATACATAAGAGTCCATTTCTTTTGTTTTAGTTTCTATTTGTTTACTCTGATGTAGTTTGAATTTTTCGAAAACGTGTCAATCCCTTTGATAGTTGTTTTAATTTTCGATGTATGACTTACTCTCTTCTATGAACGTTTGTTTTATGAGTTACTCCCGAATTGTAGGTTTTATATGTTTCTTGAGTATTCTGAGTTGTAGTTTTTTCTTTCTTTCTTTGTTGGGTTAATTTTTATCCATTTCTTGAACTTATCTGTAAAAAAAGTTTCTTCATTGGTCTACCGGTTGTCCGTGTACTTTTCTACGAGTCATAGTGATTAGTAGTCCCTTTGCGTTTAACTTCAGTACTCGATAGTGAAATGTGGACAACATTATTCACATCCGTTCCTGTATCTCTTTTTCCTGGGGAACACGTAATAAGCACCCTTACATTTAACCACATCGGTGATACTTTTTGTCATCCCCCCCCAAGGAGTTTTTTAACTTTCATCTTGATGGTTTACTAGGTCGTTAAGGTGAAGACCCTAAAATAGGTCTCTTTTGTTTTTGTGACCAAATTTTTCTATATACACTCTTAAGGGACTACCAGATCACTAATCCTGTTGTGAGAAAGTGACGACTCCCGTACCCAAGTCAGAGACCAAGTCCTTCATTCTAGGGTTTTCGGTGTCGTGTCGGTTAATAAAAAAAAAAATTAAATTTTTTAATTTTTTTTTTTTCTTTTCTATATCCGTAGGGATACCCGAAGGGTCCACCGAGTCTCCAATTTCGCAGATGCATGTTACTTCCTCTGGACCCAAGTTAGGGACCCAGTTCTTCTAGGGGACTTCTTCCTTTACCGTTCGGTATAGTCATAAGAACGGACCTCTTAGGGTACCTGCCTACACCCGATGTCAGGTGTTCCAGCGTTTCTTAGCCTGTGTCGTCTCGTTGAAGTGAAAGTGAAGTACAAGTAACGTCGTAATAAATATTATCGGTTCTACAATTTCGTAGGATTCACAAAAATAGTTATTTACTCACTTATTTCTTCTACGACACGTGTGTGTGTGTGTTGTGTTTGTGTTACGTTATAATGGGTTGGTATTTTTTTAATTAATTTGGAACGGTGACACTATTGTAACTATCTGGACCTTCATTATACGATTTACTCTATTCAGTTTGTCTCATTCCATTTATAGTGTACTAAAGTGAATATATACCTTAGATTTTTGATTTCATATTAACCATTTCCCAGTTGAAAAATTATGTCATGCTATCGGATCACCAATGGTGACAAATTTTTTAATATAAGTTGGAGGATAATCTGTATTTGTATTTAAAGTCTATTTTATTTCTGAATTTACAATTTATTGTCATAAATGATAAAATTTTTCTTTTATACCCCTGATACATTGGGAAAACAACCTTCTTAAAGAACTGTTTCGTGTTTGGTTGTGTGGTACCGTGTCTTATCCACGAGTTTTCAGATTAATTTTTAAATTTTCTACTTAGTATACAAGTATAATATCAAGAATTTTGTGAAATGCTAATTTTATAATATAAGTTTCAATTTCCTTTTCGGTGTCACTTGTCTTCTATAAAAATTATTTAGATTCGTCACGTTATTTTTGTTCGTTGATTTTTAACAGTTTCCCAAATTCGTTAAGTGTCTGAACTTTCGGTTTACCAATTATTGATAAAAAATTCACAAAAGAACTCATTAGTATTTTCATATTTAACTTTGGTTACTCTATAAGACTTATGATAAGTCTAAGTTTTCCGTAAAGTTATTACTGTCGTAGTTCACAATAGGTGTTATACCTCTTTACTTTTGAGTTAGATGACTCCCCTTACACTAAGTCGGTGAAGTCTCCGGATAACGTGTCAAGACAAGGGATACCCTGGAGTATCTTTTGACTGGAGGCAATACTCTAGAGTCAACGACCAAGGAAATCTAGCATGAAGTCGGTCAAAAGTCAATTAGTCGTAATTCAGATTTCTTCGTCAGTGGAATGATAAAGGATTTATAAGAATGTCTACTTTAGTAGCCGTTTCGTTCACTTCTTAAATTGCGTGTAAGACGAAAATCATTTTAATCTTAAGGTCGTCTTCAGGTCTCTGAACCGTAAAGATTAGTAATAATATAAAGTGTAGAAACGTTGATGACACCAAAATTAACCCTTCATTAATAGATGTAGTGAACAACGAATAAGATTCCGTCGCTTCCTAACTGGAATACACATAGGAGTCAAGTCAAGTCAGCGAGTCAATACAGACTGAGAAACACTGGGGTACCTGACGTCGTGTGGTCCGAAGGGACACGTAGTGGTTGAGGGTCTCAAATGAGTTTGAGTACGGGTAACTCAACCACTACGATAGGTTGGTAGAGTAGGAGACAACAGGGGAAGAGGACACATAGGACTTAGTATCAAAACTCTATTAATGAGTAAATCTTTATTAAGGATTCGTTATACAAAGAGAAACCTAAAATTTTTTGAGGACTTAAGGTCTGTTCTGTTATAAAAAACAAAAAAAAAGTTCGAGTACTGAAGAAAACTATTTTCTCTTTTTTTTTGTAATAAAAGTGTACTAAACTCTAAAGTTTAATTTATTACTGATTTTTATTTAGTCTAGACAACGTGTTTTGTGAAGAAACTAAAGTTTGATATGGTAAGTCTTTTAAGATTCTACCAGAGAGTCCTTGACAATGTTCTTGGTCCACAGTTTATTTCTTACTTTACGAATCATTTCTCATTTGATACTGGAATCCTACTCAGTCAAATATAACAAATTTATATATAAAATTATACAAAGGTATACATACTTTCAGACTTCGTAATGGGTATTAAAAAAATATCGATCAAATTATTTTATGTCAATAGTATGGACACCTGTGTTCCAAAGGTCCACTAACCGTCGTTGAGACTGTTAGAATTAGGGTAGAAGTAAACAACTGTACCTTGTTCGTTCTAAACGGTGGAATTTATGTTTTATTACCTTTAATAGAGTCTAATAGCTCCTTTACGTCTTTGCACAATAGTGTATTTACAGTGACCATAGATGAAATACCTTCGTAAGTCTTTAGATAATTTATTGTTATTTCCGGTATGTCATCACAAATTTCGGTTGTCCTTCTGACCACTTGTTTAAACGTTAGGGACATGTCAGAGAACCATAGTTATAGATTGGGTATTATTCTACGACGATACCAAAAAAATACTCTGACTCTTTTTCAAATAGATACCTAACTTACGATTATTTAAGAACCTAAGTATACTAACACCAAATAAAATTCAAACATTAACCAAATAATAAAGGGTCTTCAGATAATACGTAAGAATTCAACGTAATTCGTACTGACATAGAAACAAGTACAAAATAAGTCATAGTTTATACGATGTTTCGACCCGTTTATGTCCTATTAACTTAAGAAGAAGGACAAGAACTAAAAGATGATGTTGAAGTATTCGTGATAAACTGTAAGGTCGTCAGTTAAACTAAGTGTGGGATTATAGGTATAAAAAATTATGTAATAACAAAACTTTGTGTGACAAAGGGTTCCTATACTGACGGGAAATTTTATTGACGGAAGTACCGCTACTGGATTCAGGTTACAAGTATTCCTAAAAGAAATATGGTACTTGTTCAGAACTCTTTCTAACACCTCAAGGTAGGAAAAGGAAACTTGAAGTCAGAATAAGTTGTAGGGGGAACGATCGTCCACTCAGAAGTACATGCCTCCGTTACAAAAGAGTCTAGATATTTTATACAGTGACGGAGGTAGTGACGTTTCTCTAGTGGAAGGATTGTTAATAAAAGTAGTACAAAGTCAATAATATATGAAATAGTGTTCCGTCAAAGATGACTAGTTTAGGTTTTAGGTTAGTCAACGTCTCCTTGAAGTGAATTTGACATACACAACCTTCACTTGTTGTTTGTATAGAAACCTACTGATAGACATCTTATGGTTTTTGACAATGAATGTACCTAAATGTCAGAAACGAAAGAAAAAAAAATTATCGTAATGAAATTTATACAACCGTCATTTTGTTGAGGAACCAAACGTAAATGTATATTACTTTACTGTCGGTATATAATAAATTGACACCTTACCGTAACTAGTGAAATAATTACATGTACCTTTACCGAATGAACTTTTCCAGAAAACAACCGAACTTCCAGTGTTACGGAGTTGAAAGTATAGTCGGTGTATTAATCGTGTAAACACTAATAAACTTTTCCCGTCAGCAAAGACATGGGGTGAGGTAAGAATTTTGGGGTGAGTGTCTTTCATTTTTAAATCGTCAAATTAAGGAAATTATTTAAAATATTATTAAAAGTGACATGAACGTCTTTTATCGACGGACATTTAAACTCGTGACAAACGAAATTCATCTTTATACTTTAATAACCGAGTTAGAAAACCAGTTTATCTACTTACAACCAATTTGGTTTCAAATTTTTAATATCTTTCTATGAGATATATCTATGAAAAATTCAAAGAAATTTAAATATAAATTTATATCAACTAATTGTCAAAATACAGTCAAAGTCCACATATTATTCCCTAAGTCAATATTTACATAGATAATAAAAAACTTAATAAAAGAGTAAATCCAATAATGTCCTGTAATCTCTATGGTTCCCTTATAAAATACGTTTCTACCCGAGTTTTTCCTGTCTTTACCATACCTGGATTCTCTTCGTCTTCTATAATTCTTCTCCAACGTTCTTATGTGTTTTTTTGACATGTTTTTTCCAGAAGTACTGGGTCTATTAGTGCTACCACACTAGTGAGTGGATCTCGGTCTGTAGGACCTTACACTTCAGTTCACCCGGTATCCTTCGTAGTGACGCTTGTTTCTATCACGTCCACTATCTTAAGGTCAACTCAATAAAGTTTAGGACTTTCTACTACGACACTTTCACGACGTGAGTTACACAGTCGTTTAAACCTTTTGAGTCGTCACCGGTGTCCTGACCTTTTCCAGTCAAAAGTAAGGTCAGGGTTTCTTTGCGTTACGGTTTCTTACGAGTTTGATGACGTGTTAACGTGAGTAGAGTGTGTGATCATTTCATTACGAGTTTTAAGAGGTTCGGTCCGAAGTCATTGTGCACTTGGCACTTGAAGGTCTACAAGTTCGACCTAAATCTTTTCCATCTGCTTGGTCTCTAGTTTAATGGTTGTAGACGACCTAGTAGTTTTTTCGTTCTCAAGGTCTTTTTGTAGATAAAGACGAAATGACTGATCCGGTTTCGGAAACTGATACACCTTTAAACACTTTGTCTACCCTTATGGTCTGGTGGACTGGACGGAGACTCTTTTGACATACGTCTAGTCCTTCGTTGTCAATCTTGACCTGTACCTTGTTGTCTGACCAAGGTTTAACCTTTTCCTCGATAGTTCCGATATATAACAATGGGACGATTAAATTGAATGTACGTCTTATGTAGTATTCTTTGTGACCCGACCTCCTTCGTGTTCGACCTTAGTTCTAACGGCCCTCTTTATAGTTAGTGGAGTCTATACGTCTACTATGGTGGGAATACCGTCTTTCACTTCTTCTTGATTTTTCGGAGAACTACTTTGACTTTCTCCTCTCACTTTTTCAACCGAATTTCGAGTTGTAAGTCTTTTGTTTCTAGTACCGTAGACCAGGGTAGTGAAGTACCCTTTATCCACCCCTTTGTCACCTTTGTCACCGACTGAAATAAAAAGACCCGAGGTTTTAGTGACGTCAAACACTAACGTCGGTACTCTAATTTTCTACGAATGAGGAACCTTCCTTTCAATACTAGTTGGAGCTATCGTATAATTTATCTCTGTAACGAAACGGTTGTTTCCAGGGAGATCAGTTCCGATACCAAAAAGGTTACCAGTACATACCTACACTGTCAACCTGATATTTCTTTCGACTCGTGGCTTCTTAAATACGAAAACTTGAGACCACAACCTCTTCTGAGAACTCTCAAGAAACCTGGCGTTCCTCTAGGTGGGTCAGGTAGGATTTCCTCTAGTCAGGACCTACAAGTAACCTTCATGACTACGATTTCGACTTTGAGGTTATGAAACCGGTGGACTACGTTCCTCGACTGAGTAAACTTTTCTAGGACTACGACCCTTTCTGACTCCCGTCCTCCTCTTCCTCTACTGTCTCCTACTCTACCAACCTACCGTAGTGGCTGAGTTACCTGTACCCAAACCCACCTGAGGCCGTTAACCACTACCTTTCCTTCCGCAACGCACGACATCAAGAACCCAACTTTTTTCAACCTGTGCTAACTCTCTGATTCCATTCGACTTGACTTCGTCATAAGGGACACGATATATCATCCAGGTATCACCAATGAATAAAATTTATATCATCACACACGTACGGTTAGAGTCTGAGGGTTAGATACGGTATGGTAGGTTAGGTTTTTCACTCGTCTTCTGGATTTATCTGTAAAGAGATTTCTTCTGTATGTCTACCGGTTCTCCTGAAGGGGTCACCGAGTCGTCATTTCTTAGACGGACGGTACGTCCTCTGGCACCAAGTTAGGGATCTAGTTCTTCTAAGGGACCTCTTCTCTTGTCGTTAGATGAGGTCATAAGAACGGATCTCTTACGGCACCTTCTCCTCTGACCACCTGACATCAGGTATCCCAGTGTTTCTCAGCTTGTGCTGACTCGTACGTGTGTCTGAGTGTGTGTCTACTTGTTCTTCGTATGGTTTTCTACAAGTTGTAATCTTTGTAATTAAAATCTTTTTAATTAATAATCCTTCATTATTAAAGATTATTTGTAATTAATAATCTCTTCCGTAATAATCTTTTTACGTTTAATTTTGATGTTACTCTATAGAGAAGTGTAGTCAGTCTTCCCAGTAGTAGTTTTTTAGATGTTTGTTATTTACGACTCCTCCCACACCTCTTTTCCTTTGGGAGGAAGTGACAGTCATACTTTCATTTAACCATGTTTGTGATATCTCTCGGCATGCCTCCAAAGAATTCTTTGATTTTTTATGCCTGAAGACACCAACAGGTAACCAATTCTTAGACGGAAGGTTACGTCCCCTGAGTCCAAGGTAGGTACCAGTCTCTTGATTCCAGGGTGCAACGACAACAACAAATCAGAGATTCAGTACAGTCTGTGAAAACGTTGGGGTACCTGAGATCGGATGTTCAGTACCCCGTCGTTCGAGTGCCTGGTGTCCATCTCTCTTCGGACACGAGGTTGCTTCTCAGGTACACGGGGTTTCTCCAGACTGTACCGGTTTATTTATTTATTTATAAAAAATCTTTTGTATTGATGGTACACTAGGTGTTCGGGTGAGGACCCGTATATCGGTCTCTTTTTGCAGGAAAGTTTTCTTAGGTACGTGAGGTTACACGCAACGTCACGACAAAAATTATCTGTTGTAAACCTTCGTTGGATTTACAGATGACTGTCTCTCTACGTATTTGTTTTCCACCATGTATATATGTTGTCTTATAATAAGTCGGTAATTTTTGTCACTTTATTACAGTAAACGTCGTTGTACCTACCAGTACCTCTAATAGTATCATTCACTTCATACAGTCTTTCTCTTGTTGTTTGTACGTCTTAGAATTTTTTATTTAGTTTAATTGAATAGTGTTTTATCTTTTTCCGTACTATTTCCTGTCTTTGTGATTATTGGATTGTCTTCATCTTCTCTAATTCTCCACCGGTCTTATGTATTTTCTTGATATATGTTTTCCAGAATGACTAGGTCTATTGGTGTCACCACACTAGTGAGTGGATCTCGACCCGTAGGACCACACACTTCAGTTCCTTCGTAATAATGTTTCGATCACCTTCACTGTCTTAAAGTCGTCTCGGTACATTTTAAGATTTGCTACTACGAGAATTTTAGGACATGAGTTATACAGTCGTTTAAACCTTTTGAGTCGGTATCCTGACCTTTTCCAGTCAAAAAGTAAAGTTAGGGGTTCTTCCCGTTACGGTTTCTTACAAGTTTGGTGGACCTGTTAACGAGAGTAAAGTATACAATCATTCAAATACGAGTTTTAAGATCCGAAGTTGTCTTGTCCTTGACTCTTGTAGGTCTACATGTTCGACCTAAAATTTTTCCGTCTCCTTGGTCTTTAGTTTAACGGTTACAGGTGACCTAGTATTTCTATCGTTTCCTTCAGATCTTTTGGTAGACGAAGACGAAATCACTAATGCGATTTCGGTAACTGACATACCTAGTGTTGTTTGACACCTTATAATAATCTCTTCCCTTAAGGTCTGGTGGAATGGACAGAGGACTCTTTGGACATACTCCCAGTTCTTCGTTGTCAATCTTGACCTGTACATTGTTACCTGAGTAAAGTTTGACCCTTTCCTCGTGTAATGTAACAGTGGGAAGATACGTCTCATGAAGTACGCTATGTGGTCCGACCAACTCAATGTTCGACCTTAGTTCTAAAGACCCTGTTTATAGTCGTTGGAGTCTATACGTCTACTATGGTGAGATTACCGTTTTTCACTTCTCTTTGATTTCTCTGAGAACTTCTCCCTCTCACTTTCTCGACCGAATTTGAGTTATAAGTTTGTTGTTTCTAGTATCATAGGTCAGGGTAGTGTGAGTACCGTTTATCTTCCCCTTTTTCACCTTTGTCACTGTCTAAAATAAAAGAACCCGAGTTTTTAATGACACCTATCTATGACGTCGGTACTTTAATTCTCTATGAACGAGGAACTTTCCTTTCGATACTCTTTGGATCACATAATTTTTCGTCTCTGTAGTGAAACGACTGTTTGCAGACGTACCAGTTTCGATACCAAAAAGGTCATCAGTACAAACCTATACTCTCAACCTAGTATTCTTCCGACTCACGGATTCTTGACTACGAAACTTAAAACCACGACCTCTTCTGAGAATTCTTAAGGAACCTGACGTTCCTCAAGTTTAGTCAGTTAGGATTTTATTTAGTTAGGACTTATAAGTGACCTTCCTGACTACGACTTCGAGATTTTGAAACTAATGGACTATATTTCTCGGTTAAGTAAACTTTTCTAGGATTACGGTCCTTTCTATCTTCTGTTTTTCTACTCTACCAATCTATGGTAGTGACTGAGTTACCTGCACTTAAATTCGTTTGAGGTCTACTTACATCCTGCCTCTTCGGACCTCCCGACGTCAGGTACCACAGAGTTTCTCAGTCTGTACTGAATCACAAAGTTGTTGTTGTTTTGTCTTCATCTAAGAGTCTATACCTCGTACTTTAATACCATGGTCACCCTTCTCACCTATGTGAAATTAAAAATTAAATAGTAGAAACAAAAAAAAATTTGTTCGGAAAAAGAAGACCTGCAAATGACCAATGGGACAATGACTTCATTTAAATTAATAAGTACAATTGTATTTTTAGTAGGATTTGTGTTTCAAAGATATATATAATAGTATGAATTCAAAATAAATTGCGACTCAACTTTTATGTTGAGTTTCAAAAGACGAGGGACTTACTGACATAATTGTGAGAAAGACAGAAGAAAATAAGCTTGTACGGGTTTGAAGAGGAATGGTCTTAACAAGATACAGTCCATTCGAGAGATCTGTCAGTCAATACTAGTGGTTTAATTCCGAACATCTCAAAGTCACTATGAAATATGTTTGTTTAAATTTACATATCCTATCAATTATAAGACACTGGTCTCTTTCGATACACAATTTTTATAGAAACGTAAAGATTAAACTCACTAAACATTGTAGAAAAGATCCAGTTTAGTTACACATTGCACTTTCAACGAGTCAGCACAGACTGAGTAACGTTGGGGTACCTGATATGACGTCCCCCATCGGAAAGGGAAGAAGTCCCCTAGAAGGGTTGGGTCCCTAACTTGGGTCCAGAGAGTGTAACGTCCGGCTAAGAAATGGTCGACTCCATTCACTTTCGGTTTAAAGAAGATTATAAGTATTCAAGACACACCGAGAAGTCCGTCAGTCCATACAAGGATCCGTTTTGTACTTCCGTTGAGGGATGACCAACTTCTTTTATCGTACGTTTATTTTATAAAACATTCTATGAAACTCTATAAACCTGTAAACTGTAAAAAATATATAGCTTGAAAAAAGTATTCAGATACATTTCAAAACAATAAGTTCTCTAGAAACACTTTGTAAAGACAGGAGATACCCTTTAATAAGTATCTCTCCAAAACCTCTGTTAATCCAGACCTAAAATTGGATAAGGGTGTTAATAGCTTTAAAGACTGGTACCTATTTTACCATTATAGACTCTCTTAAAACAGTAGATATTTTACCCATACTATCATAGTCATAGATGGATTGAACTTATGAAACTTCTAATTTACTCTGTCACACACTTCTGTGAAACTATGGACCATCGGGACTTCTGTCTCTTCCGTTACCGTTGGGTGAGGTCACAAGAACGGACCTCTTAGGGTCCCTGCCCCCTCGGACCACCCGAAGGCAGATACCCCAGCGTGTCAGTCTGTACTGACTTCACTGAATCGTCGTCGTCGTCGTCGTCGTCGTCGTCGGGACTTCTACATACTTAAGGGAAGGTCTAGTAGAATAGAAATGATTCCTACCACTTCTCCTAAGTGAGAGAGTTCTTTAGAATATCTTCATTTTGGAATCCTCAGATTTCTTTATACTGTGTTAAAGATTAGTTTCTCGGTGTTTGGTTTTACCAAATTCCTGAGTCCGTTCCATATGTTTACATCTCAGATATACATTGTCATCCACCCCATCACACCACCCCGGAGTCCGTTTGTACTCGTACATACGGGGCAGATTACCGTAATCTGGAGTAATTTTATGTTCCTTTTTAAGTATCGGAACCAGTTTGATTATCAGACAAGTGAATAAAATCAAGTATCAAGTGGTCATACACTGGAGACTGGTATAAGAGAGTGGGTCATAAAATATCTACCCTTTTGTTCGGTTTGTCTCTCTTCTTTATGTAAGTTTGGTAGGTGACTATCCTTCTGATAATTGGTCTTTTGTTACATACGATAAATACGGTGGGACTAAATTTCATGACTTTAAAAGGACGTAACTTTACTAACTGGTCTGAAAAATAACTACAACACGGAAGGGGTTCTGGTTCTTTTAGTCTTAGATTTAATAGGATTTACCTTGGTTTCTGTAAGTCCATCTAAGTGTTCAAATAATTTTTCTTTTCCGGTCCTGTGTGAAAGAAAGTAAAAAATTTTTGTTTTCTAATTTGACATAGAAATTTTATTGACAGTTATGAGATTATTAACGTTTTCAGTTTATTTTATTAGAAGTTTGTCCCTTTACCACAGTACAATGAGTCTCCCCTCACTAATAAAAAAATCGTAGTCGTAGAGAGAGTACTCGGAGAAAGGAAGTGTGTTCAGGAAGACGGAAGATTCTACATAGTGTAAGATCTTCAAAATGTAAACTTACGTGACGGGAAAGTCCATATAACTTTTATAACGTCCGTTGTTTCGGACCGACCCGTGAAGGACTTAATTAAGTGTAATTAATGATAGGATGACTACAAACAAGAAGAGAAGGATCAAGGTCAAGACATATGATTAGTAATTATAGGGACCGTAGAAAAGATACATAACCTGACACTAGGAAGGGGAAGTGGACCGTATATTGTACCATGGAGAGTAGGGACTGAGTACAAGAATTCTCTCCTTAAGAGACGAGTCCTTGGACTTCAGTATTTTAGGACGGTCGATCCGATCAAGACAGGGAATGAAAGGTGGTTCCAGTTCCTCTACCGGTGTGAACTGGGAGGGGTGTGGGTCTACTATGTCTGTATCATCATGACCCGAAGAGTCACCATTTCTTAGGTGGACGAGTACGTCCTCTGTGCCTAAGCTAGGGGCCCTGTCCTTCTAGGGGATCTTTTCCTTCACTGTTGGGAGAGGTAATAAGAACGGACCCTTGACGATAGATACCTGTCTCAGCGGACCACCCGACGTATCCCAGTGTTTTCTCTACCTGTAGTGATCCACCGATTTGTTGTTATTGTTCCGACCTCTCTTTTTGTGGTCATGTCATATGACATATGATTACGTATAGATACCTTAAATCTTTTTACCGTTACTATTGGGACATACGTTCTGTCGTTTTCTCTGTGTCTACATCTCTTGTCAGAAAACCTGAGACACCCTCTCCCTCTCCCACCTTACTAAACCCTCTTACCGTAACTTTGTACATATTATAGTATATTCTTTACTTAGTGGTTAGGTCCAAGCTACGTACTATGACCTACGAACCCCGACCACGTGACCCTGTTGGGTCTCCCTACCATGCCCCTCCCTCCTCCCTCCCCCCTAGTCCTACCCCTTGTGTACACGTGGGTACCGTCTAAGTATGACTACATATCGTTTTGGTTATGTTATAACATTTCATTAATCGGAGACTAATTTTATTTATTTAAATTTAAATTTTTTTTTGTTACGATCATAGTTCCTTTCGATATTTTTGGCATAAACCCTTCACCCCTATTACAGTTACTGGAAATATAGTCAGATAGTACGATATCCCGAATTGATATGAAAAATAGTAAGACTCGATCATTTCTCTGATGTAAAATTTTTATATCTTATGGTATAGTACGACATCTAATTGTAAGGTTGTAGTTCACAATAAACTTTAAAGTCCACGTTATTAACAGGAGAGTTCAGTAGAATCTGTGACTTTATTATAACAACGATCCTTGTTCGAGTGATAAACTTGTCGACTAGTAGTATGTAAAAAGTAAGACAGTGATTCCCCAAGAATGTGTGATGAATGAACACTATACTAAAGAGTTCTTGTACTTCGTTTGAAACTACAAACCACTCTAAAGGTAACAACGTATAGGTATCAAATCAAGTGTATGAATTAACATTATACTACAATGAGACGTAGAATCGAGAATCACCCCCTCTTTCTAGGAAAAGAGTAAAAATACGTAAAAGGAGAGACCGGTTACCAGTACCTTGAGGACCCATTCATGAAAGTATCTGTCTTGAATGAGAAAAGGTCCTGTCACATAAGGACAACGTACCATCAGGTTTCAATGTGTCTAATTCTACAAGAAGGAATATTTCTCTACTTCAGAAAGAAAGTTGTCGAAGGAGTATCTCCTGTGTCTTAGGTTTTACAGTTTATAAAAGTTATTTTCTTTTTTTTCAAACTCGGGTGTCTTTTAGAAATAATCATCAAGAGTTAGACACCCTATTCAATCTACCACGTATATTATTAGTAACCATACCGATAACTTCTTTTCAGGTCTTATGAAGACGGTTCTGTGAGTATATAATTCATACAGAGATCGACCTTACAATTCGGTCTACCCGGAATCCTTCGTAGTGATACTTGTTTCGATCGCCTGCGTCACCTTAAGGTCAACTCGATAAAGTTTAGGACTTTCTACTACGACACTTGCACGACGTGAGTTATACGGTCGTTTTAACCTTTTGAGTCGTCACTGGTGTCTTGACCTTTTCCAGTCAAAAGTAAAGTTTGAGTTTCTTTCCGTTACGGTTTCTTACGAGTTTGATGACGTGTTAACGTGAGTAAAGTGTACGATCATTTCATTACGAGTTTTAAGAGGTTCGGTCCGAAGTCGTTATGCACTTGACACTCGTAGGTCTACAAGTTCGACGCAAATCTTTTCCGTCTCCTTGGTCTCTAGTTTAATGGTTGTAGGTTACCTAGTAACTTTTTCGTTCTCTCAAGGTCTTTTTTGTAGATAAAGACGAAATAACTGATACGGTTTCGGAAACTGACACACCTAGTGTTATTTGACACCTTTTAAGACTTTCTCTACCCTTATGGTCTGGTAGACTGGACGGAGAACTCTTTAGACATACGTCCAGTCCTTCGTTGTCAATCTTGATCTGTACCTTGTTGGCTGACCAAGGTTTATCCTTTTCCTAATGCAGTTCCGACATATAACAGTGGGACGAATAAATTGAAGATACGTCTCATGTAGTACTCTTTACGACCCGACCTACTTCGTGTTCGACCTTAGTTCTAACGACCCTCTTTATAGTTATTGGAGTCTA
The DNA here is from genome assembly GCA_006410555.1 of Capra ibex. Taxonomy (NCBI): domain Eukaryota; kingdom Metazoa; phylum Chordata; class Mammalia; order Artiodactyla; family Bovidae; genus Capra; species Capra ibex. The sequence continues at coordinate 19,745,751 of SJYO01035988.1, read as the reverse complement.
TACGTCTACTGTGGTGGGAATACCGTCTTTCATTTCTCCTCGATTTTTCGGAGAACTACTTTCACTTTCTCCTCTCACCTTTTTCCACCGAATTTCGAGTTGTAAGTCTTTTGATTCTAGTACAAGGTCAGGGTAGTGAAGTACCCTTTATCTACCCCTTTGTCACCTTTGTCACAGTCTGAAATAAAAAGACCCGAGGGTTTAGTGGCGTCTACCACTAACGTCGGTACTTTAATTTTCTGCAAATGAGGAACCTTCCTTTCAATATTGGTTGGATCTGTCGTAAAACTTTTCGTCTCTGTAATGAAACGGTTGTTTCCAGGGAGATCAGTTCCGATACCAAAAAGGTCATCAATACATACCTGCACTCTCAACCTGATATTTTTTTCGACTCGTGGCTTCTCGACTACGAAAACTTGATACCACAACTTCTGAGGACTCTCAGGGAACCTGACGTCCCTCTAGGTCGGTCAGATAGGATTTCCTCTAATCAGGACCCATAAGTACCTTCCAGACTACAACTTCGACTTTGAGGTTATGAAACCGGTGGACTACACGTCTCCACTGAGTAAACTTTTCCGGGACTATAACCCTTTCTAACTCCCGTCCTCCTCTTCCCCTGCTGTCTCCTACTGTAGCAACCTACCGGAGTGGCTGTGTTACCTGTACCCAAACTCACTTGAGACCCAACCACTACCCGTGCCTCCGGACCTCACGACACCGAGTACCCCAGTGTTTCTCAGCATGTTTTGACTCGCTGATTTGACTTGACACCCACCTTCAATATTCTCTATATTTGACACAAATTAAGTTGAAAAATTTCAAAGGGTTCACTCTTTCTTATGTACATATACGTACCGATTCAGGGAAACGACAGTTGGACTTTACTAGTGTTGTAACAATTAGTCGAGATGAACTTGTTTTTTATTTTTCAATCTTTTTTTATTCAAGGGGTCCATTGAGACTACATGACGAGAGTTGTATGTATATGTGTTGTGTCTCTGTGTAAATCTGAAACACAACTAAAAGTAAACAAACATATTCTGTGAGGAAGGACTTCTAATTACATTTCACCACTTTTAGATGTTCTTCGTACTTGACTGATATATATATATATGTGTGTGTGTGTATATGTGTGTGTATATGTGTGTGTGTGTGCCTTCTCCGATCCTTCAGTATCTTTTCCGAAGTGTTTAATCTCTATTCGTTATTGTTGGACATGATGGTGGACTCTTTATCCCGAATCATATAATCCTGATGACATCGTTTTCATTATCTGACACATCGAATATTTGTTGTCTTAAATGGAACAATGTCACGATCTCAAACCCTTCAGATCCTAGTTCCACCGCCGTCTATGTTACGGACCACTCGTGGTCGAAGGTCCAAGGATCTTACTGGGAAATGAGGTCGACCTTGTAGTGTGGCGTCCTCTCGACTCCCTTTAGAGACCCTAAGGAAAAGTATTCCCGTGATTAGTGTATATATATTCCCAAGAAGAGAGTAATGGATTAGTGGAAGTTTTACAAGGTAGAGGGTCAGATTAGTGGAACCCACAATTCTAAAGTGGCATACTTAACCCGCCCCCGCCCCCCCACCCCGTGTTTGTAAATCAGATATTCTATATTTTGAAATTTTTAGTTTGATGAGTCCTTTGTTTTAGTTTTCATCCTCTCTAAAACCGGGAAGAGGGGTTGTAGACGAGGAAAAAGACAGTTCTTGTCAGACTAAAGGGAAATTTGTTGACGACAGAGGAGCAGATCGAGTCACCATACTTCAGAACCGTACTGTCAACTAGTTCCACGGGTCAGGAGGGGACGGGACCGCACCTCCATAGACGGTGAAGGACTCTCCTTAGGACCTCGCCAAGGACACAGATGCGTCAGAGTCGGGAGACGGACGCAAGTACACATGACCGAACATAGAAGGTTACTTCAGAGAAAACAAAAGATGGATTCATTCGGTTTAAGTATAATAGTACGGATGTTGGTATGACTTTACTCATGACCCGGTCTTTAAATGTATGGTGAATATGTAATTAAAGTCTACCGGGGAGAGTCGTTTCATTTTCCGACCGTTACGTCTTGAAGTTAAGTCTTGCGCGAAAGATTAGTTTTCAGACGTTGGATCTACAGGATTATCGTCCTCGTTCGCGTCCCCTTCCTCTACAAGTAAAGTCAAGGACGTGTACATCTATTTGTACAAATAATGGAGAGGAGAAAACTTATAGATTAGGGAAGTACAGATAATCTTGTGAAATGTATGGTCCATGTTTCCTATAGATCAAGAACTTCTTTTATTAATTGGTTAAACCCCAAATAGGAAAATGTTTGGTAAATAATGCAGTCTTTCGGTAGAAAGGTACACGAGAAAATTTAAGTATGGACATATAATTTCAGACTTAGTTTATGACAGAGGAGGTGTTTTGGAAGGGTCTGTGGGTCTTAGTCTTAAGTATGAGGGTGTTATTCTAGAAGAAATAAGAAGGTTCTGAGTGAATACAATTAAAGTCTATCATTTGACGATCTACCATTCATATTAGTACAGAAGAAAAGATTTTTATAAAAAATTAGTCCAATTTATAGGATTTTTATCTTACGATAGATACATTTAGTTGTTTTTGTTATTAAATAGAAAAAAACCAGTACGATAAGTCGGATATCTTAGGATCAAGGGGTTAGTCTTTAACTTGGGTCTGGGAGTCGTGACTTCCGTGTCCCAGGATTGGTGACATGGTGGTTCCTTAAACGTTATCAAATGTGTAAACCTTTACATACTAGAAGATGACACAAAATTTGATTATGCAATTTATTTTATGTAAAGAATCTCCCGAATTACGTTGGATTAAAAAAGTTACTTTTAATACACGAAGAAGACGGGAAAGGAATAGTTTTTTTTCAAAGATTAATAGATAATATCTTCGTATTTTATTCATAGTAATGAAATTCAATACTTCCTTTTATGAACTCCTTTCTTTCGGGAACTTAGTAATTTGAATTAACGAAACTCAACTAAAGTCAGGTTGACACAAACGTATAACCCTCGTAGTTTTAGACTGTTCAGACATCGTTTCTATGTTTATTTGTGTCCTTTGAACCTTATTCCTATGACTGTGTCATGTCGATTTCGTTCAAGAAAGAAATACTGAACCGTAAACGTTTTCTAACCTAACGAAAGACTTAAATCTTTTCTTATTTTCAAGTGTTTTTGAACACTTCTCGGTACTTCCTCCCTTTCTCCTTCATGTCACCTAAAATTAATCCTTCAGTGATCGAATAGTTGGTACCCCAGCGATTCTCAGTCTGTACTGACTCGCTGAAGTGAAAGTGAAAAGTGAAAGGACGTAACCTCTTCCTTTGCCGTTGGGTGAGGTCACAAGAACGGACCTCTTAGGGTCCCTACCCCCTCGGACACCCGACGACAGATACCCCAGTGTGTCTCAGCTTGTGGTGACTTCGCTGAATCGTCGTCGTCGTCGAATAGTTATCGTTAATATACAAAAACTCATACCTTATTTATCAGAATGTTCTCCTGGATTCTATGGTCATAAATAATCCTTCTATCTTTAGCAGAAGATAGAAATAAAAATTTGGATACTACTCAGTACATTTTTCACCGGTCTCTATCTCTTCAAGTGGGTGTTATGAGACTACAGTATCTCCGATCCTCTTGTCTTTCAAAGTTCTTCCATCAAAGTTTATAATTTTTTTTTTTTTTTTCTCTCTCTCTCCAGTTCTTTCATTAAGGACTTTAATGAGTAACTAAGTCTGTGTCTCGGAGTGACTAAGTCTAGTAAAAATCAAACCCATCTTACTACTACCGGTCTGATCGGATTACGTCTGTCTCCTGTCACACCCTCCCCTCCATCGGGTACACAGAATACTTGTTTCCTCTTTTGATCTCTGACGGACCTGTTATGAGTAAGGGTAAAGGAAGGGAATACCTAGGTAAACAAAAATACAGTAGAGAGTTTAGTAGAGGTCTTAGTAGATGAAAAGAAAGAGGGATGGGATCAGTTCACATGACAGTTAAAAAGTAAGTCAGAATCGAAAATAAGAGTAGGTGACACGGAAGAGACATTATATAAGTGGTATGACGTCGACTGTCAAAAGAAAACAAAAAAGTTAAGAGGGTAGTAGTAGAGGGTAAGGGTAAGGTATCAGAGAAGGAATGTTCTAGGACCAGGTTCGGACCATGTCGGACCAGGTTCTGAGTAGTGTATCAAGAAACGACGTGAGATAGTCGGATTAAAGTTTATAAGTGTGAAGGAAGACGGTGTCCTGTGAACATGTACGACAAAAGAAATCGGACCTTACACAGGGTGGAGGAAGAGTGACGGTGTAAATGTAGTGTGTATCTATGCGAGTTGACGTCTAGATCAGAGTTTTCGTTTAAAAACCTTTCAAAAAGTGGTGATGTGAGGAATAGGTGGTGACTCGAGAGGGGGTTGGGTTCAGTCCAAACAGGAACTCTCAGACTGAGAGAAACATTAATATGTAAATAATGTCTGTCACAAACTAATCACTGGTAAAGGAGACGAAATATTCTCGTCCCGGGAATAAACGAGTAGTAACCTTGGAGTAAAAGATCGTGAACTATACATTTATCGGTCTGTTATTTATCAAGAAGTCACTTACTTATTTACGTACTTAATCATACGAATTCTTACATGGTAGGAGTTTCTCTCTTACTTTTTAACTCGAATCTCCCTCCTCTGGTCGTCATCTTTAAGTCCTGTTCACTCTTTCTCTTTACTTTAAAGAGAAACTTTGAGTAAACGTTAAAAGGTGTTTCCAAATCTGTAGTCCTGAAGTTTCTCTTCATTGTGTGAAAAGAAGATCAGACCAGTAGCATGAATTGTTTCTAACCTCCCGTCGAAGAAAGAAAATTCAAAATGAAAAGTGAAGTCTATAGTTTAACCCTTGTTGACTGATCGAGGGTTAAATCGGAAATTAAATAAATAAAAAGTAGTTCATTTTATTGAGAAGTTTCTTGAGTTAGACCGACGGTTTACGACCACTCATACCGTCTACCTGTCTCTGCGCTATTGAGGGTACTTGTTTGGGTCCTCGAAAACGTAGAGATCGTCTTACGTTACATTACGTGCGAAACAAAGATCCGTTCGGATCTCGCCTCCAAACCCTGACTCACTCTCTTCACAACTTCCCCCAGACACAAGAGAATAACAACCGCAGGTTCACTGGAGACCGATTTGTTCGGTCGAGAAGGTAAGGAGGGACAGTTTGTTACGACGAGAGGAACATCATTACTCTTTACTGGTACTTAATACTCAAAACATCTTTAAACTGAGTTTCCTGGTACCGTTCCACGTCCATTTATCAAAGTAGTCCGTTGTTTATGAGTAATAGGTGAATACTACACCTACACCTGATCCTCGAAGGTCTCTTGAGTTTCTGTTGTGTTTGTTTAGAATTCTTTGTGTTAGATAAATTAAATTCCCCTGTATACTTTCACGGTCTCTTATTTTAACATCAAAGATTCATACTATCCTTCGATCTTCATCCACTGGAGGATCATCACTGAAATCCGTCCGAGAAAATACCTTTGTTTGATAAAAAGGTTCTTTGAAGTAGAAGAGATCTTGAAACGTATAGTTTGACTGAGGGTCTGTAATACTTAGAATTTAATGTGTCAGGACCCAGACTATAAACAAAACGATTACATTGGTAAATGTAGAGACAGAAACCAATAGGTAGATATTCTATTCGTCTAATTAAGAAACCGAAGATCCGGGGAAGGGTAAAGTTATTAGTGTCAAATGACTAACACGTTGAACTATTGTCTTAATCTATCCTTAATCCATTCCTCGTCTTGATAGTACATTAAAACTATAATTAAATTTCTAGTGTAAAGATTTATTTTATAATCGTTTAATTGAGATTGATACATAATTTCTTGTCATTATGTTGTTCTGTCATCTTTCATAGGATCCTTATTTTGTCACCGAGTACTAACTCTTTAGGATGGTTACTTTAAGGAAAGAAAATTGATATAAAATTGTATAAAATCTTTTCGTCAACTATTTCAAAATACATATAAAAATAATTCCATTTTGTTTGACTTGATTTTGTTTGTGTTTTTTGTTTTTAGAATCTCTCGATACTTATCTTATTTAATAAGAATTTACCTTGGTCCAGTTTGATTTCTTTTAATGTCTTAGGACGAGTTTTCAGTTCCAATTTTATTCGTAAGAAGAATAGTGATTCCCATTGGTTATAACACAAGTTCCAAGGTCAGTTCTATTTACTTGGATTCTTTATTTACTATCGAAGTTTATAACATTTCTTTCCTTTATAAATGTAAGAGTCCATTGTTTTAACTCAATTTGGAGTTGAGAATTGTGCTCAAAATATACCCTTAGTCAAACGGTACTTCTCTTTGTAACGTAAAATTGATGTATCAGGATATAACTGACTGTAAAAAGGTTCTCAGTAAAAGGTGACATAACAACAGATTAATCTTTTTATTTTCCCTAACTATTTTATCAAAATATAAAAAACTCAACCTTTACATGGTTACAGTTCATTTTACATATTGTACTAGATAAATAATTTTTACTACTTGTACACACACACATATTCATATTATAGATTTTACGATAAGTGGTTTTACCAATTAACACCAATAGAGTCTTCCCATTCTAAGTCCTTTTAAAGTTGAGAGAAGATGATATAAAGTTTTTAAATATCAAACCCAGGTTATTTCATTAAAAGTAAAACTTCTCCTATTTAAAAAGGATATAGATATAAACTTGAAAAATTATGGTTAATATAATTAGTACTGTGAATGACGTTTTCGTCATTTCCTAGACCTCGGTGAATTTTTATTTCGAAGGTCTTTTATGTCTACATTACAAATTCCCGATGATCCATCCTTTATCAAATACAATAAAGTATTGACCAAATAAATTTTACTAAGTATTTATTCTGACTATTAAGTATTATCCTTTTGGTCTGGAATCAAAATGGAGTGTAATAGATTGTGTCATCGTCTATAGTTTACTTAGTTTTGGGTGACGGTTTTTCTTATAGTATGGTAGAGTTTCCCTAGAATTATTACTTATTTTTGAGTTAAACAAACCTTACAATTGTCATAAGGTACGTACCACACACACGCGTACACACACACACTCACGCACAAACGACAAGACACACAGGTTTAAAATTTCAAGAGAGAAAGAATAGAATTGGTACGGGATGTCGAGATGAGTCAATGGTGTCAAGTCGTACACTTGAAGAATAAGGAGAGGTTCTTGAGTAATTTCTACTTTTATACATAAACAGATTCACTTGTGTACAGTCTCAATAAGATTTTTTGTCCGTAATCATACGATATAGTCCTACATGGTAGCGGTAGTGGACTGTTTGTTTGCTCTACTTGTGCGTGTGCGTCCTGAATTTATCCAAACTGACAATCTCGTAACGAAGATTATTTAATAGACTTCATGTACAATGTATTGAGTTTAACTCCTGTCGTTACATGTGGTGAGATCTCAGGGTAAAATGGTTTGTGTAAAGAGTAGAAAATAAAACCCTGTTATATATGACGTGTATGTATGTATATGTGATATAATTATACGTTACATTTAATATTCCCTTTTTGATCTGTCTGGTAAAAGGTTCCAGGGAAAGATTTAATTCGATAGTAAGTGGAGTCTTAACGTTGGGTTTCTTATTTTCATACACGGTGGACGGTTTAATTACATTTTATTATTTGTCGCACTTTATCTTAGGTAAATTGTTAGTTTCTTTTTTTTGTTTAGATTTGGCATTTCTGTTCTAGTTCACAACAAAGGAATTGATCACCATGTAAAACGACAGACAACTCCTAACTCGTATTTACACTTCGTAGGTTTGGGTTATACAGGAATAATTAACCTAATCACACATTTCCCGTGTACAGTTTTTGATGAGATTAATCGGAAGTAATAGTGACTTTAACTGTAGTCTAAATATCGGTCACTGGACTGGAGAGTCACTGTCTTTGTCTTGACTAAAAGAAATTCTGTCTTACACGATGTCGGTTGTATTTCAAAAGTCAATCAAATTAAGACTTGGTTGTAAAATATATGTATAGTGAGATAATTTTACGGTAGTACCCTTGACTTCAACAGTATGTGACGTTTCAATTAACTCAATATATTTGAGACTCCTGTGCAGTTCTGATGGACTAAGGGTCTGATTAGTTCAGTAGGGGTGGGTCTATAGTTATGTACGGAATGAAAGTACTTTCTTCCCCCAGAGAATCGTTTTACTGTCGATCATTATTTAACAGACTGTCAGAAATAACTTTTCTATAGTTTTCTTATTAGACACGTTGATAAAAAAAAAAACAGAACGTCCGTAGACAAATACTAATTCAAGATTGAAACTCTCTGTATCAGTTTGTTCGAAATTTGATGTTCTTAGTATATTTGGGTCTCTCTCTGAGTAGAGAGTCGTATTTACCAGGTATCACTTATTCTGTTTGACTGTCTTGTGTTTCACATATCCTCTCACACACACACATGTACCCATGTCTCCTCACTCTTATCCCATCCACACACACACAAACACACATACTTATACCCCAGGGGTCGTTTTATACGTTTAGTCATATGATTATAATTTATGATACTAAAGATACAGGGGAATAGGAACCAAAGGGACTTAGAATACTCCCAAGAAACTTACCCAAGACCTGAATTTAATGTACTATTTGTCACCACAATCTACTTACTACACCGTATTATACTTTTTTTTAATCTGTTTCTATTACTCCTTCCGTACCGTTTAAAGAGATCATAAGAACGGACCTCTTAGTTTATCTGTCTCTCCTTGGACCTCCCGATATCAGGTGTCCCAATACGTGTCAACCTGTGCTGACTTCACTGAATCGTACGTGCGTGCACCATTGACGTCGGTCAGTGCTTTTCTACGAACTAGAAACTTTCCTTTCGATACTGTTTGGATCTGTCAGCTAATTTTCCGTTTCTGTAGTGAAACGGTCGTTTCAAGGTAGATCAGTTTCGATGCTAAAAAGACAACAGGATGTATGGTGTCAAGTTTTCGTAGTTAAGAAGCCGTGAGTCGAAAGAAGTGTCAGGTTGAGAGTGTAGGTATGTACTGGTGACCTTTTTGGTATCGAAACTGGTCTGCCTGGAAACAACGTTTCATTACAGAGACGAAAAATTATACGATAGATCCAACCTGTATTGAAAGGAAGGTTCCTCATTCGCAGAAAATTAAAGTACCGACGTTAGTGGTAGACGTCACTAAAACCTCGGGGGGTTTTTATTTCAGACTGTGACAAAGGTGACAAAGGGGTAGATAAAGGGTACTTCACTACCCTGGTCTACGATACTAGAAACAAATGACTTACAACTCGAAATTCGGTTGAAAAAAGTGAGAGTAGAAAGTGAAAGTAGTTCTCCGAAAAATCAAGGAGAAGTGAAAGACGGTATTCCCACCACAGTAGACGAGACACAACCTCTTCTCAGAACTCTCAGGGAACCTGACGTTCCTCTAGGTTGGTCAGGTAGGATTTCCTCTGGTCAGGGCCCACAAGTAACCTTCCTGACTACGACTCCGACTTTGAGGTTATGAAACCGGTGAAGTATACTTCTCAACTGAGTAACCTTTTCTGGGACTACGACGTTCCCTAACCCCCGTCCTCTTCCCCTATCGTCTCTTACTCTACCGACCTACCGTAGTGGTTGAGTTACGTGTACTCAGACTCACTTGAGACCCTCAATCACTACCTGTCCCTCCGGACCACACGACGCTAAGTACCCCAGCGTTTCTCATCAAGTGTTGACTCACTGACTTGACTTGACTTGTGTCTATACTCTCGACCTGTTATTTTTTCCGACTCGTGGTTTTTCAACTACGAAAACTTAATACCACGACCTCTTCTGAGAACTCTCAGGGAACTTCACGTTCCTCTTGGTTGATCGTTTAGGATTTCCTTTAGTTGGGACTTATAAGTAATCTTCCTGGTTACGACTTCGAGGTTTTGAAACCGGTGGACTACACTTCTCGAGTGAATGACCTTTTCTGGGACTAGGACCCTTTCTGACTTCCGTTCTCTTCTTCACCCATTGTCTCCTACTCTACCAACCTATCGTAGTAACTGAGTTACTTTTACGACGACGACGACGATTCAGCGAAGTCAGCACAGGTTGGGACACTATGGGATACCTGTCGTCGGGTGGTCTGAGGAGACAGGTGTCCTAAGAGATCCGTTCTTATGACCTCACCCAACGGTAAAGGAAGAGATCTTCCCTCCCCCTCTGTTTTTCTCTTTCAATGTAATAAAATAATTGGAAGGAAATGACCCCGATTGGTTATATAATTAAGACAGACATGTTCTAATTTGACACTTTAGGACCTTGTCTTTGGTGGAGTGGGGAAAAACAACAAGATTCTGAAACGTTCGTTACAGTGAGTATTTTGAATGGTTCAACCTACTTAAATTCGGTCTTAGTGTTTATTTCATAAAAAGTGTAACAGGAGTGATGTTTGAAGTACTCATTGGACGCACGTCTACTGATTACGTTTGTTCTGATTTACTTCTTGTCTTGTCCCTTTTATCAAGAGGGTCAAGTTCTTTACCCTATGAATCTACGTTTGAATTAAAAATTTGATATTTTTACAGATGGAACAATTTTCCATACACAATTATTTTTGTATATTTGAAATTATTTAGAGTCATAACTTGCTAGAGACCTATTATTTTTAGTCTTTAAAGACCTATTTTAATTTTTAAGTTGAATGAATAATCACTTACCTGATTACTTTTCGATACGATAAGGTTTTTTGGATTACAATGTAAGTAAATAATAACATTTCTATCTGAATCTCATCAAGGACACATAACCCAATAAAAGTTAAGAGTATAGTTCGTTATACTTTAAACTTAATTTAAATTCCTTCGTCACTACGTGACTCCCATCGACACACGGAGAGTCGGTGTACCGAGGTGTACGACGTACCCGGTCACGATAGGAGTGGTCGTGACGAAGTTCCAGAGTTTAGTCTCAACATCCTTAACCTCCCGTAGAACGTTGTAGATCAGGTCGAGAACTGGGGTGAAACCTTTCGACCGAAAACCGTGACGTGTACTTCGGAAAATTTTACAACAGTCTAAGTCGAAAATTTCTTTCTTTGAAGTGGCCCAAGACCGGAACGAGTCACACCCGTCAAAACAAGGTCTCTAGACTTCTGTGGAACGAAGGACAGGACCAGAATCCCGTCTCTCACCCGAAAGAGTGGATTCTCTACCAGTGGAATTATTCACGGAGGAAGTACCCTGACTTTCCTCGAAAGTAAAGTTAGTCAAGTCAAACCAACGAGTCAGTACAGACTGAGAAACATTAGGGTACCTGACGTCGTGAGGTCCGAAGGGACAGGTAATGGTTGAGGACCTCGAACGAGTTTGAGTACAGGTAGCTCAGCCACTACGGTAGGTTGGTAGAGTAAAAGATAGTAGGGGAAGAGGAAGATGGAAGTTAAAGTGGGTCGTAGTTCCAGAAAAGGTTACACAGTCAAGAAACATAGTCCACCGGTTTCATAATCTCGAAGTCGAAGTCATAGTCAGGAAGGTTACCTATAAGTCCTAACTAAAGGAAATCCTGACTGACCGAACTATAAGAACGTCAGGTTCCCTGAGAGTTCTGAGAAGAGGTTTTAGGAATCGTGAGTCTTTGTCTCGGTTTATTTTCGAGGTCAGGTGTAAAACCGACGACGAAGTGAAATTCGGAGTTTGATGACACTTAAACAGGAAAGAATCCAACGGTCCGAAACCTTTCGTGTAGGTGTGGAACAGAGAGAAAGAGAGAGAGAGGACAACCAATTAATTGTGATTACCCGTCTACAGGAGAGACGGTGTCAGTAGTGACCGAATGATCTCCTGATTAATACGACGAACAGGTCCGTGTCTCAGAGAGAAGGAAGGTCGTCGAAGGGGAACCCTGGGTATGACGAGTAATAGTGGAGGTGGTCATCTTCTTATTCTGTTCTGACAGTCACCGTGGTGAAGAATATAAAGGTTCTTTTTCGAATTTAGATTCATTACGGTAATATCCGAAGGAGTCGTCCCCAAAGTCGATCCTTTTAGGAACACTAGAAACAGGCATTAAAGGAGGATTTACGACTTAACATAATAATTCTTGTTCTTTAGTAAAAAAAGTTTACTGAATGAAAATTTAAACGAGAAGTCTGTAGAGATTCTCAGTGACCTTTGAGTTCACGTTAAGAAATAGAGGAGAGAGGATCATGGAAGATAAGTTAGGTACATAAAGTTTACCTACCTCCTAAAAAGAAAATAAGGGAGTCGTTACATGGAGTTTTAGGTAACGAAAAAAAGGGGGTATTCATCTGATTACGGTCAAGGACGATGGAAGGAGGTAAGTGGATGGTATGGAAGAAAAAGGTCACGGTGGGGTATTAGAAGGGGAAAGAATTTGACGGTGTTAGTGTCGACCAGAAAAGATCTTAGAGGTCCGTGGTGTCGATTCGTTGAAATGAGTAAAGACCTGAGATAGTAAAAAAAGAAAAAAAGGGAGAATAAGAGAGATACTTTACAGAGGAGGGAGAGTGGTTAGGAAGATAGAAGATCTAAGATTTTAGTGAAGTGTAAAAGGGAGAGTAAGACGAGAAAATGAAAGGACAGAGATACTATTGATTTTATATTGTATAATTATATTCGGTACACCTCAGAAAAGAGAAACATGAAATTTTCATAGTATAAATAGACGAAAGAGAAAATCACTTATTAAGTAAAGGACAACAAAACGATTATCTCAGATACTCAGTCCCCGATCTAAATGTAGACACAAATCACTAAATCCATCTTATAAAGCAATATTACGTTATTCACATGACCTTTAGTGAGAAAACCCTCAGTACTTTAGGACTTCCCGTTCTGAGTTCACGACACCATCTAACCAATTTGGTATCTTTTAATTGATTAATATTAACGAATACATAAGTTATCAATTTAATAATACCCAATGTGACTCACAAATTCGATCAAAACTTTTTTTTTTTTTTTTGAAAAAAATAATAAAGTTCTGAACGTGGGATCACTATCACCGGTAAAAAATTCATCCAAGTCATTTCATTAGACTAAATAGATTTGACAATGATCCATTTCTACTTTACCTCCAACGAGATATTTTTATACATTATTAGACTAAACATTTCTTCTTTACTGTCATACCCATAACCCTAGGTCGTGACTTGAAAGAGACGATAATAGAACATAAAATGAGTATAGTAGACGACCGTCTACTGATTGGAGTTTCTAGAGTAATGGTTGGACTACATTTTTGGATGTAATTCAGTCACAGTTGTGTAGTATGGAGAATCCTATAATGAGTTATTATACTTGAGTTTATAAAATTGAGAGGTGAGAAAGTTTTAGAGATCATTTTTCATTAAAACTTTGTCGATAAATTTTCAATGACACGTATCTCCCCAACCCCCCAAGTATTACCAAATTTTTCCATATTCAACGTTGTTCTTAGTAAGATTATAACACACAGTGAAATTACCAATTTATTCATGTATATACTTTCTCTTTTCACTGGGACTATTTACAGTAGTTCAGTTTAAAAGATGAAACATAAACAGTGGAAGTTAGGTAGTGGCATTAGTATATTTTGAAGACCCACTGAGTTTCTTTCTGACAATACTGTGGATAGTGTGATACTTACTTGGAAAACGTGTGTGTGTGTGTGTGTGTATATGTGTATGTATATATATGACAGTGTTAAGTTACTAGAATTTACTTACACATTTGATAAACCCTTTATTTCGATGTATATCTTCTTATTTATGTAATAGTTACACCTATTCCATTGAGTGAGTTACGGATGAGAGTTGAGATGGAAGGAAGAGGGAAAGATGGTGAGATCACGTATCGCACCTCGAGTTCAGTCAAGTGAAGTAGTCTTACCTACGGTAATAGAGGGGTAACGTCCGTCATAGATAATGACTGGTAAGCGTCGAGTCAGGGAGTGTTCCCTGTCGGGAATTGGCGTCCTTTGATGGAACGGGTCCCTGTGGGGAAAGGTCGTCCGTAAGTGTTAATTATGGTCGGACTTGGTCTAAAGTTCAAGTCGGGGAAACGGAGTTAAACACTCTTAAGGGTTCCCGGTAGAAATAACGTCCTGAGAGTTGTCTAGTCCATTCTAGAGTCAACGTTGACGTACCATTAGATTGAAGAGAGATAGGTCAGGATAGAAGGGAAGGAAGGCATATGTATAGAGGCTTCTATCCACTTCAGTGAGTTAGTACAGGCTGAGAAACGTTGGGGTACCTGACATCGGATGGTCCGAGAAGGGAGGCACCCCTAAAGGTCCGTTCTCATGACCTCACCCAACGGTAAAGGAAGAGCTCTCCTAGAAGGGCTGGGTCCCTAGTTTGGGTCCAGAGGGTGTAACATCCGTCTACGAAATGTCAGACTCGGTGGTCCCTTCGGGTTTTAGTGTGAATTTATTTAAAAGACGTACGTTACAACACATGGTCTCAGATAAAGGTCCCTTGTATTAAATTCTTTTGATTTTATGAACCTTTCGTTTTATGAAAAAGATCAAGGGAACAACAAGTCAGACCGGTGCACAGTTACTCTAATCCGTGTTAAAGGATCCCTTCTTAGAAGAAAAAAAAAGAAGGTAAGTATTGGTTCTAAGTGATCCTTTACAAAGAAACTGTAAAAGGGAAAACAGAAGAAGGTTGGGACCTATTTCTGTTCTACGGGTGTCCCGTCGTTATAGTTTCGGTTGTGTCACTCGTAGGTTTTTCTGGGGTTTGTAAACTTTTGTAGTGACTCATTTACTTGAATACGTTAGTAGTTGAGGACTCGAAAGTCTACTCACCCCTTTTTCGAAAGAAAAATTCCAACTAACAATGAACGTCGGTTTACGTTAAGAATTTACAATGTTCCTTTGTGTGATAGATCTTTATATACAAGACACAAGTCAAGTCAACTCAAGTCAGGTCAGTGAGTCAGTACAGGCTGAGAAACGCTGGGGTACTTAGCGTCGTGCGGTCCGGAGGGACAAGTAGTGGTAGAGGGTCTCAAGTGAGTCTGAATGCAGGTAGCTCAGGCACTACGGTAGGTCGGTAGAGTAGGAGACAGTAGGGGAAGAGGAGGACGGGGGTTAGGGAGGGTCGTAGTCTCAGAAAAGGTTACTCAGTTGAGAAGCGTACTCCACCGGTTTCATGACCTCGAAGTCGAAGTCGTAGTAAGGAAGGTCTCTTTAGGGTCCCGACTAGAGGAAGTCTTACCTGACCAACCTAGAGGAACGTCAGGTTCCCTGAGAGTCCTCCGAAGAGGTTGTGGTGTCAAGTTTTCGTAGTTAAGAAACCACGAGTCGGAAGAAGTGTCAGGTTCAGAGTGTAGGTATGTACTGGTGTCCTTTTTGGTATCGGAACTGATCTACCTGAAATCAGCCGTTTCATTACAGAGACGAAAACTTATATGACAGGTCCAACCAGTATTGAAAAGAAGGTTCCTCATTCGTAGAAAATTAAAGTACCGACGTCAGTGGTAGACGTCACTAAACACATCAGTACAATAAATATTCTTGTTTCTGTACCTTGTCAAAACATTTACAATTTAAAAACAGAGAGGTATTCATACTTTTAATACCAATAATTTTATTAAATAAACTCCTGACTAAATTACAACTCTTTATGAGAACTACGGTATAATTTACATTTCTATATTTAAGATAATGTACATATCTCGATATACAACTATTTCAGTGGTTTGCACACTTCACAGAAGTACTTTGTTATTTAAACGGACAGTACTGTTCATAAAAGATTTCTACCGGTTCGATTATACATAGAGCAGAGTGTACGAGAAGATTTTATACTCAAATAGTAATAAAGGTACTTACTCACCCCAGATACTAGGGTGTAGGATTTAAAGTCATTCCCGAACACTGATAAGGACTAGATCTCTTTTGTTTTTCCTGTTATTTACTAACGATAATAAATGTCAGTGATGTAAGTCCCTACTAAACAATACGATAATTATATAAGTTATTGTCCTTGTCGATATCTAATCCAATCAATAAAAGACTAGAGCGTTTTATGTCTTAAAAAAATTGAACTTTTGACGTCTCTTCAAATATCAAAATAAAACTTGTATGAATTATACAATGGCAGTAAAAAATTAACACTACTTTTTACTCATTTTATTGAATTCTAATCGAACAATCCACCACCTTAGGTTCTAGAAGTGAGATCTAAATAATTACTCACAATCATCAATTTTAACGTAGACCGTATTGACATTATCAGTAGTGATAGGGTAACAAATTTCATGAAATTTTAGACATGGTTTGTATAATAAAGAAGATTAGTTGTCCGAAGAGTAAGGAACATCCTTAACACACTCGTTTCTTTATGATATCATCTTGTGTTAACCTAAATACTCATTCTGACATTTTTACGGTTAAGATTCTATTCAAGAAGTTACCTGAGTCTTAAATGAACTCGGGTAACGGAGGAAGACACTTTTTCGTGGAACCATCCTTTTACCCGTCGTCCATAGATTGTGAAGTTATAGAATTATACGTCTATTTTACGTTGTTTCTAGTTCTTTCATCGAATGAAGATATACAAAAACCCAGTCCGAGTACATAAGGGGTGAAAGGTACATAGTAAATTTGATGGTGTCACCATCTATTTCTATTGACTTTCAGAATAAAAGGAAGTCTCTTCAGAGATTATTTTGACCGTTATAAAGAAACTTTACGTACGTTCGTATGTGTGTATGTGTGTGTGTGTGTGTGTGTGTGTGTGTGGGGACTTTAGTTTAGAATGTGAGGAAGGTGGGTCTTTTATACTGATCCAGTAAATTCGTTACGGTGTAGATAAGGGTCTTTTAGTCATCCAGTCCATCTTTTAATGAGTGGATGTACGGTCAACACTTCTTACAATGTCACAGCCTTAGTGACGGTTCTTTAAGATGTAACCGTATAGAGGTGAAAAGTTAAACGATGTTAGGTGAATTGGATGGTGACAATAAGTCACAAGAAACTGACATTATGTTCACAGACACACAAGTGGACTTGATTTGATAAGGGAACCGATCTTTACAAAGGTTTGTCCCACTATTTATATTTACGGACGACAAAAGTCTTCATACGTATTATTTGTAAGGATTTTATGAAACTTTTGGACGTCAATCGTTGTTCGAAAACGTATGTATCTAATTTTTTTACTCGTTCCCTTTGAAATAATCGTGTGAAAATTCATGAACTAAATAGTAGACACGTCACTGTAGGAACGTCCCAAAGAAGTTATTGTACTTCTTCAGTTATAGAATCGACAACTCCCGGGACGAAATCTTCGGGTCCCCCGTATGGGTCCGTTCAAGGTCACTAATAAACACCTCGTTGGACACGACTGTGGGTTGAATTCATCTGGTAACTTTTCTAGAAAAATTTAGAACTTACATTTTCCTTCAGATCTATCTATTTATCTATATATTGTCCACTATTATTTCTAGTCTATTATTGTTTTGATTTGGTTTCTACCAGTCGATTACTTCTTACTGTTTAGTAGGTTTATAAATAACTAAATTTCGTCGTTATTAGTATATTAAATGTTCTATTTGAACATTCAGGATGGTTATTGTCAACCCTGAGATGGAATGAGAGTGTAAGTATATTTTAAAATATAGGTTCATCTTTCATAAAAGAAATAATTGAGATACCACTAAACTTACGTTGAAGATCAGATCCTGTATTTTTATCGTTGAAACGAAGAGATTATTATCTACTGGAACGAACATCGAAACTCATACTTTTAGTTACATGAACTTTAGGAGTAATGAATTTACTTAGATGAGGAACAGTTGTGAACCAATATATGAACTTTTCAAACATTCGTATCGATATAAACGTATTAGTCAAAATTTGACCTTTGATAAATACCCGTAGAAGACTAAAGATCGTCTCAACTGTACTAATGGTGGTTTGGTACATCTACCTTAATCCATAGTTCAGATTTGATAGAAAATATTGAAGAACTGTTAAAGGGTTCCAGGACACGAGATAAGGAAGTAGACAATATTATGTGTGTCGGGTTTATGTGTGTCGGATTGTTTATGAAACAGGATTTGAAAGAGACGACGTTTAGTTACGTAATTAAGTGAAGTAGTTGTTAATGTTCATAAACGTTAGAAAAGAGTATTTTAGTTTTAGCTGGTGACATCTTTTTCTATGTATTAGGTAAAGTGTAAACAAAACAAAAGGATTCAAGAGAGATCAAAGTTTAGTACTGTATAAGTTTTTTTAACGTATATTTCTTCATGTTCTACATCTAATAGGGGTCATCTCATATGAAGTTGATGAAGTGGTTTTCTTTTACTGTTTTAATACCACAGAAGTGTGTTGTATTATTACATATGTATAGATTTCATTCAAAATTAACTTTAGAAAGAACTCTATCAACATTTAAATATACGTCAATATTATTATGTCTCTGTAAGGAACCTGTAAACAGTTGAAAGGAGGAAATTATTATTGTGAAATATTTTGATATGATGGTCCTATAACTGTTACTATATTAGGTGCCTAGAATAAGTCTGAAGGGGTCAAAATGAACGTATCAAACACACACCACCCCACCTACCCACACCTAATTCAAGATGTGTTAAGACTGTGGAAACATCCAAACATATAAGTGGTGGTATCAGTTTTATAACTTATCAAGGTTGTGGTGTCCTTGGAAAGGACAACGGGAAACCATTAACTTTGACGGAGGACAGAGATATGGTATGTGTTAATAGTTGGACAGAAAGTAAATGTTTAACGTCATAACGTTTTACAATATATTCACCTTAGTATATACACTGTAAACCCTAACAATAACGACAACACCAAAAGAACAACAACAACAACAACAACAACAACCGTACCGTATTAAGGGACCCCTAAGTCGGTTAAACAGTACAGTTAGTTATCAAGTAATTGAAAATAATGACTAATCTTAAGATACTATACAAATATGAAGTTACGTTTATGAAAAAGGGTAGGACACCGAACACATAAATAGGAAAAGTGTACCCGAAAGTGTCTCATTTACAAAATTAAGACAATCTGATTTAAAAAGTCAAAAAGGAAATACCAAATAATAACATCGTAGTTTAGAATCCTGTGACGGATAGGGATCTAGGACTTCTAAAAGATGATCGAAACGTTTTTCAAAATAAACGTAAATTGATAATAGGTAAAACTCAAATAAAAACAGATGCCAGACTCTGAGTCAAGTTCCAAAAAAACAAAACAGAAAAACCGGATATTTACAGTTTAACGATGTCGTGGTAAACTACTTTTCCGATAGAAAGATAGAAAGGGAGAACTTAACCAAAACATGGAAAGGATTTTTAGTCGACTCGTACACATATCCAGATAAAGACCTACGATATAAGACAAGGAAACTAGATATATAGATAGGGAGTTGGTCACGGTGTGACGGAACTAGTAACATCGACATGTCATTTTTGAATTATAGTCCATCTTATTAAGGAGAGTGAAATAAAAGGAAAAGAATCTCAGACACTCGATAAAATTCCGACCCGGAAAGGTATACTTAAATCTTATTATAATAGTTACAGATTTTTTGAACGACCTGACAGATTCTTTAACGTAATTTGGATACTTATGTATACTCCTGATATTTAACTTTAACCTCTTCTTTTGGTTTTATAAGGTCATATTGTCTCGTCTGGGTCCATTGTAATACCGTTTAGTTCGATAAGTAATTCCTTGGTGATGTTGAACCTTCTTTTGACTATTTGATTAAGTCCTACTCTTTCTAATTATACTTTTTATTCTATAAATAACATACATACACCCCTCACCCGTCATATGGTTTAGTGTTAATTACTCGATCGTTGTTTGTTATTTAATAACTGATATCGTGTTTCTCAATTTAAATTTATTCGTTAGTATTACAACAACCTTACTTTGACTATTAAGTTTATGTCGTTTTTTTCTAAACCGAAAAAATATTTTCATCATTGATACACACAAAACCCCACCTCCCGTCACCAGTCTCCTTCCATTCTCCAATAGTTATTTGCATACGGATACCTTTACGTATGTATAACCCCAATCGTCAGACGATTTCGGTAGATGAAAAATTTTATTGAAGGTCCAGTTCACATACTTAATTATTGTAAAATTTTTTAGAAATAACACCATATTAACTACATCTTGTTAATTATAAATTATACACACACACACGTACACGAATCTACACTCAGACTGAGAAACACTGGGATACCTGACATAGGGTGGTCCGAGAAGACAGATACCTTATAAGGTTTGGTTTTTATGACCCAACCCAACGGTAAAGGAAGAGATAGCCTAGAACGTCTGGATCCCTAGTTTGGGTACAGAGAAACACAGAGTACGTTAACCATCCATCTAAGTAATGGTAATCCGGTGGACCCTTTGGGTATTTATATATACACACAAATATATATATATGTGTATATATATACATGTATCAAATTACTCAAATCTTTATGTGAGTACTTTTGGTAGTTGTGTCTGTTCCTTTCTCTTTGTAGATAGGGGAGGTCTCAAGGGAACACAGGGACACACACACACAAACACACACACACACACACGTACACTATTCCTATAAATTGTACTTTAGATGAAAGAACTGTTTACAAATTCACGAGTTATATCACGGGTACTGGTGTCCGTGACACGACTTGTCGTTTAGAAATCTTAATAGAGTAAAACTCATTGCCCTTCCCTTGCTTTACCTCTCAACAACAAGTTAACCATATTCCGGTAGATGAAGGTTTCCATTTTCCTCTCACCTTTTATTCATTAGAACAATGTCACATGAGATTTGAAGTCCGTTTTTACTCTTTTCTCTAAGTCGAAAGGGCTAACTCTGACGTTGACTTTGTTTCTGTAGCATTTCGTCACTGGACTCGAAGTCAATGACCCAAGGCTAGCCGTTTTTCACAGGAACTGTTTAGAACGAGTCTATCTTTCCGTTATTGTTCTGTTCTCACAAAATTTAGGTCACGATTGTATAGTGTTTCTTAAACACTAACTTTGTCATTTTTGGGACTCGTTTCAATGGAACAATGAAATCTCAAACATTATCAGTCTTTATGTCTTTATCATCTCAGGTTTTTCAACTCTTTTTCTATATTGAGGTACCGGGGGTTAAGACATTTTCTACTGACTCTTCAAAGTTTCCGAAAGTTTTTTATTTTTTAGAGCGGTATTCGTCCTTTTGTATTACTTTTACTTCACTATGTCGATGGAAAGATTGAGTTCTTCAAATATATATTTTACCTGTTTTAACTCTATCTTTATTCTCGGTTCGTATCCTACAGTGTATATCTACACGAGTCAAGTATAAAATCATTTTATTTTTTACTTAGAAAATTTTCGTTTATATTTATACATTTTCAACGTATATGATATTCTGTCTTCTCAGTTTCATATGTAATAGACAAATGAATGGTAAGTCGGGTCTCTATAAATAACTTGTAAATAGTGTATGGTCTGTGAAAAACGAAAATTTCTATAGTCTCAAGTCTCATTGTTTGATTATACCTTTGTTTTTTAGTTTTATACCCTTTCGTTCGTGTTTGTCTATTGACAAATTTCATAAAGTCCTTATTCGTCTTATCTCAATAATTAATTCTCGAACCCCTTTCTCTGATATTTTTCCGAAGTGGATTATCAATTCTAAATTTATTAAAAATTCTCACCAACTTTATACGTCTAAAAATTTTGTCTTAGGATATATTCAAATCTTTACTCTTCTTTTCCTGTACAACAAATTTTTGGTGACCACTTTACAATTACTCGAATCTCTTTGTCGTTTGTCTATTTGATAGACGAAACGTAAATCTCTCGATTTAACATGGGAGGGACCGGTCAAGGTTTCTGAGTTCGTGGGATATTTATAAACCCCGTCGATTGTGATGTTTCCAACTTTTGTAAAATGAAATCGACACTAAGAAGGAACAGGGGAATTTAGGGTACAAAGGTGGGGTAACTGAACCAAAATGTGTAGGAGGGATCACATCGTTAAGAGCTCGTCACCAAAAATATGGGACCGTCGAGTAATCTTGGTCGTCTTCTCGAAGATGTTATCTAAAGACAGACCCAGGTAGGGGGTCCCTAAACTAATTAGTCACACCCCAACCCTGTAAACACGACAGGTGTTATTGTCTACGAGAAGTTTTCGAGACACCCTTTAGTGAGACCGAACGACACCACCCACTCACAGATTGTCTTCTCCCATTTTGTTTATAGTGTTTCTTTCTTAATTACAGTACCTCAAGGTGTACTCAAATTTTGAATTACGGAGTATATTGTTGGATGTCTTTTTTAAACGGGTTCTATCGATACGTATAACGTCGGTCCTAGACATTCTTTCTCAACTTGTACACTTACGACGGATTTCTAACCTCTGAAAATAAGATTTAAATAGGACACATATTACCCTTCGGTTGACTTTTCAAAAGACATAACGTGACTTTTAAGTTTTACACATGTAATACCCTTAATAAGATCGACATAAGTTCTTTTAACTGACCTCTTTCCGTTTCTACTAGTGGTTGGAAAAACAAACAAACCTTTTGGTAGACTTACATCTATGGTAAGGGACTCTCTACTGTCTCCTTTCGTGTCAGAACCATCACTTTACTCTTCCTTTATATTGTTCAAGAATACACTTATACAACTGAAGACCCATGAAGTCCTCTGGTTTTTGTCTTTTTTTTTTTTTTTTTGTTACCCTCTATACATAAACTCTAGGTACGTGTATTTAGACCCAAATATTGAGTTTCCTTACCTACTCGAACGGGACCCTTCTACATATCTGGAAAGAAACCCTCTTCTCTCGGAGCCTGTTTTAAATGTTCTTGTAATTTCGACCTTTCTTCTTTTTTTTAGGTATTTCGTCTAATTATTCTTTGTTGGTGTCTTCATCCGCCTTTTCATCCTCTGTACACTGTTACTTATAGTTGTCGTTTCTCACAAATATGTTTCTTACTGACTTGTCATCAACAGTTTACAACGTGGTGGAAATTACCTCCCATTCTGTCTTTAGACTAATGTCATCTAAGTACTCACTCTTATTTTTCATCCTTATTTTTCACGGTAATGGAGAAATTCTTGTAACGTTCCAACAAATTTACTAAAAGGAAAAAGAAAAAACTTAGTATTATATGTATGTTATGTTATCCCGAAGGGACCACCGAGTCTATCCTTTGTTAAACGGACGTTACACCTTTTGGGTATAAGTTGAGTATTCAGTCCTTCTAGAGGACCTCTTCCCTTCCCGTTACGTGAGGTCATAAGAACGGACCTCTTAGGGTACCCGTCTCATCGGACCTCCCGATATCAAGTACCCCATTGTTTCTCATTGTCTGTTGACTCGTTTACACCATCATTTGGAATCCCAAAAACAAAAAACAAAAAACAAAATTCTTCTTTCTTTACATTTGTCCAATCAAGATTACTCTTAGATCTTCTCTCATTCTGTCACTTTGATATACTTCCTCTTTTACTAGTATAGATTTTATACGTTCCATGGACACATCTTCGTCCCTTCCTTCTCCTTAATTGGACTCGAAACGAGTCACTTCTCCCTTTTAAGGTCTTATTACCCTCTTACCTTCTTTCGTACTTGTACCTAAGTCACGGTGACATCAAAACTACTATCTCATTTCTCCGCCGAGAACAGATTACCGAAATGAAAAGAATGACTTCCTCCTCTCTAGACAATCACTCCTTCGTTGTCATCTTAGACTCAAAACTCCCTCACCTTACCCAAACTTTCTCGGTAATCTCTTAGACTCCTTTTCTTGATTATCCTTTATTCTCTTCCTAGTCGTTTCTCGTAACTTAAGGGTTAACGAGAACTCAATTATTAGATTCACATGTTAAAATCCTCATCACTCCGTCTTTCGCACATTTCCGATATATTCATGGCTGATTGAAATCCGACATATGGTAGGTTGTCTTATAGTCCTGAATGTCTTATCGTACGGGACCTGTTCCCATATCGTTGGGTGAGGTCATAAGAACGGACCTCTTAGGGTACTCGTCTCCTCGGACCGTCCGATGTCAGGTATCCTAGCGTTTCTCAAACTGTGCTGACTTCGTTAAATCGTGTATGTCTTTCGTTTGTCATAAGTTATTATCTTCATGTTATTGACTTCAGTTCTGTACCGAGTATAGATGGTGTTCTTATCTTAAATATCATCGTCAACATTTTCAAAAAACTCATAAATTACTGAAAAATTTTTAAATTAACAATCATGGACTTAATATCGCGTATCTACCAGTACTGATAACAAAAGTTACAAGATTACTCCTTTGTTTCCGTGTCTTTTCGACTAATTAAAACGTTCCAGTTCTTCGATGATTCACCGTTTAAAACTTGTCACTTACATTCAGTACAAGTCTCCTTTCCCTCGTCTATCGTTTCCTGGGTCTTAGAGACTTTATACTTCTTAAACCGTTCACTTCTATAAAACGGATTTATTCTGTCCGTCGTCGTTTATTCATATAATGAAGCCCTGAAATTATCAACGGTATACCTTTTCCTTAATCTGAAATTATAATACATCGAAGCCCTTCGTCTTGATTTTGATTATACGTCTACGACGTTCCTCCAACTAAAGTCGACCTTTCTTACTTCTAAAAACATCGGTACTCTTTATACCCATTTTGTTTTCCCCCTCAAAGTGTTTACTTCAAGAACACTACCTCTATAAACTCGGTCTTCGTCGCCAAACCCCCTTCCTCAAGTCTGGAGGCCCGTCTCTCCTGTCCAACCGGATCTACTTCAGGTTGTGCGAAAGGTCTTGACTTTCAGACAGAGAGGTCACGTAAAATAATTTGGTGTCATGTGCGACTGACAAAATAAAAGAGGGGTCTCATTCTGGTAAACCGTCTATGTATTTCGTAAACCTAGTGAAGATACTGTTATAAACCTATATTATCTGTTCTTTATTAGGGTACGGTTCAGACGACCTAGACCCGAAAGTTGACAAAGTTCTCGAGATTATTAAATCTACTTTCTCTCTCTCCCCCCTTTTCTACTTCCTATCCCTCCCTCTCTCCCTGTCACCCTCCCTCCTTTTCTTCTTCTCTCTCTAACTTTCTCTCTTTATTTGTTAGGAAAGTCGAACGTTAAATCGGAGAAGGGTTCTTGTTCGTTTATTGAGATGTCTGATAACATTTTGTGGAGGGTTTTGACAGGAAAAACTTCGAAAATTTCGTATTAGGTATAAAGATGGTGTAAAGAAATATACAAGTGTGGATGTAAATACATTTTCGAGTTCGTTCTGTAAAACTTCGAGAAGAGACTCGTCTCCCCTCACAAAGACCACACGACGGTCAAAACTACTCTTCTCCCCCAAAAACAAGCAAACAAATAAAAACATTCGGTGGGGGGAGAATCCTCTTCTGTTCCCTGGTCCAACGAATTCTTCATTCTACGAGAGACGGACCTGGACTATGGATCTTCCCCAGGTACGATATAGTATAAACTGTAAAAAATGGAAGTTAACCGACGGTCTAAACAATCTTTCTGATAATCCGGGATATCCAAGGTCTATCGTTTAAGATTGAACACTAAGACGGGGGAGGGGTTGAATCTGGTGGAAAGAAATATTTCGTCTAGAAAAAAAAAAAAAATTAGAATAGCGTACAATGACACAAGAAGGGACTACAAGAAGTCGCACTTCTCAAAATAAACAAACGAAAAGGTAGACAAAAAGACGAACCCTATAATCCTACGGTGTTAATCCATGTCGCTAATACGGTTGGGTAATTCTAGGTACCCGTAGTATACATACGTTTGTGATTATCCATGTCATTTGGAACGTTTCTACTGATACTACAAAACTTCGTTTACTGTTTGAGATCTGAATGATGTGGGACCTCTTCCCTTTCCGATGGGTGAGGTCACAAGAACGGACCCTTTAGGGGTACCTGTCTTTTCGAACCGTCTGAAGTCAGGTACCCCAACGTTTCTTAACCTGTAATGACTCGTGTCGTGTCTGAATAATGTCCTCGAGGAACGGAAGTAAACAGAAGAGGAAGTCTTCGACATTAGAAACGTTAAGGGGAGTCTAGACCGAGAGATGACAACTCTTTTTACGAACGTATAAAAACAGAAACATTCAGTGACGTATGGACAAAGAGATATTTAAAATAAAATAATTAACTTATATCTATAGATGGGTAAATAACTATCGGTTTATATACCGTCGGGATCAGTGGATTATGACAATTTTTGTATAGGGGTGTTGAAACGATGGACTTTTAGTCTTATGACAAAACAAAACAAAAAAAGGAAGTTTAGTAATGTTTCGATAACATATCGTCTCTATCAGTTATGTTAATCCGGGACCAATAATTGTTAAAGCCCTCCCTTTAAAGAGGACCGTCGTGGTGACGACTTTATAAATACAAACTCAAGGGTATACAGAAAAAAAAAAAAAACGGTCAACAACCTTCGTTTAGTTTAACCCTTAAAACCGTCCTTCTTCGACATTATATTTTGTTTGTACCTCTACGTGTACGAGTAATGTCCCTTCACGTAGGGAAAGTTAAATGTAATTAGACGGACTATTGATCCTTCTCTCTACATATAAAGAAAAAAGAAGAAAACAAGCAAAAAATGTTAAAAGTGGAGTAAGACACATGGATAGTCTTTTGGACCCGAACTTAGGACAAAGACAGTGAAACGTCCCATACTCACTGATTGGTAGGAGAGTGAGAGAGAGAGAGGGACGAAGGTGAATAAGTAAACACTTCAGTCCCAGACCTAATCTATTAGTGATTTTAGAGTGGGTCGAGATTTTAAGACGAAAATACTTTACGATAAAGGTCTACCCGTTAATCCTTTATTTATTTACTATACTATACTGTACAGTCCTTATACCATTAACTTTCCTATGTCTTCTTATTTGAAATAAAAATTAGGGGTCACCCCTTAATCAGACGGAGTAACTTTTATATACTCTCTTTCCATTGAGAGATACAATATAGAAACACCGTTTCGTTCAGTCACGTCGGTATCAGTGTACGGTCGTATACTCTTAATTTTATAGTTGGGTTTTACCCATATTTCTACCCCCGTTTATCCAATACCGTTTACCTCCCATGGGCCTCGTAGGTGTTGAGCTGGTTGAGACAAAATTAAAATAAGTGACAGACAAAGAGAGAGCAAACGAAGGAAACGAGAAAAAGCAAGAAAGAGGGAAGAAAAGTAGTAGGAAGGAGGGAGAGAGAGAAGAAAAAGAAAAACAAGAAAGTATTAAGTTGTACATAACTAACTTGTTGACGAATGATTTATAACTGTTACAATCCCTTTGAGAAGACCCTTGACCTTGTTCTTTTAAAGGGTCGAAAACACCTTGAATGTAGATCCATCTATTTGTTTTTGATAGATAATTATTTTTGTGAATTTTACATATCAGCTTAAGTCCATTTATATGCTACGAACTTTTTATAATCTTTTTATTCTATTTTTGACTGATCCTCTCTTCGTTAAATCTCTGTCTCTTCCAAAGAGAATTTTCTACTGAAACTCGTCTCTGGATGTACTTCTCTCTCTTGATGTGTCTCAGCAGACCTTCCTCGAATTCAAAACGATTGAATAACTGATTCTATAAAAGAAGGTAATGTAAAAGATTGACTAACAACAATCTTTTCTAAACAATCCACACACGAAACTGTCATATCAATTTACGTACCTATGGTCCTTTAAATTAATTTTTAATGTCCTTATGAAGATCCTTATTTTAATGATAACGACGTTATAAAGACCAAGATTATCTCTTAATCGGGTAGATAAACCCAAGTTCCTGGAAGGGACGGGTGTGTGGACCACTGACTCGTAACCGATTTTATCATTTCTTCAAGAAAGAGACAAATGAACATATGAAATTCCGTGGTCACATAACTCTAAGGATTTTATAAGAAACTATAAGAAAATTGATACATAAAACGAAGTACTCTGACAACCCTATCCGATGGAACACCATACGAGACTTGAGGATCAAATTTAGGATTCCCATCCACCCCAGAAGTATTAGGTACTCCCTGTTGGAAGTTTCACGACATTGAGAGTCTTAACACTACCACTTCTTTGAAGTAACCTAACTCAAAACGTTTCTAGTCCCTGTTTGAACGGTAGAGTCTTTGTCCAACAACCAATGTTTCCTGTGGACTATTCTCTTAAACTTACGTGTCTTTTAAATATGATATAATTTTTAAGTTCGTACAGAATACCCGTGATATTAGATCAAAATATTCGGTGTACTTCTCAAATGAAAAAGATATTTTATCAATGACACATATGGATAATATGAAAAATTACAAGGAAAGACGTCATTATCAAAGGAGAAGTAATCTCAGTTTTGTCATACCTATTACTTTACATCCTGTCATCTTTCATGTCTGTCTTTAACACATCTTTTAAGTTGAGACGGTGAATATTTTTGTTTACTTGAACTCTGTCATCAATTTGAGACAACTGAAGTTTAGGAAGAAGATGTTTTACCCCCGGTATACTAGATTTTACTCGTAATGTATAATAGATATTACTTGGTCCGTTTTACAAGTTCTATATTTGATTTCGAGAATTATAGACAATGAAAAAAAGAATAGAATATCCTAAATAAAAAACTCGTTATAATTGAGTAACTCCATAGAATCTGTGATTAACCTTATAAAAAAGATTAAAAAAGGGGATCTTTACCTAATCCCGGAACTTTATTATGTGTGATTATTAGTGGTATTGTCTTACACCGGTACGTCTTATAACAAATTTCGGTATCTTTAGTCTACGAGGGGGGGTATCAGGACCCAAGTTTAGATCCAGAATAACAATTAATCAAAACAATAAACGATCAAAGAGGGGTCAGATTAGTCTCTTCCGTTACCGTTGGGTGAGGTCATGGGAACGAACCTTTTAGGGTACCTACCCCCTCGGACCATCCGACGTCAGGTACCGCAGCGCTTCTCAGTCTGTGATGACTCACTGAAGTGAAAGTGAAAAGTGAACGTACGTAACCTCTTCCTTTACCGTGGAAGAGGTCTCAAGAACGGACCTCTTAGGGTCTTGGTTCCCTCGGACCACCCGACGGTAGATACCCCAGAGTGTCTCAGCTTGTGCCGACTTCACAGAATCATCGTCGACGTCGTCGTCGGGGTCAGATTACACAAATAAGGAGTGAACCTCTTAAAAATCGTAATGAAACGATCGTACACTCTACTCATGTTAACACACCACCAAACTTGTAAGAAACCGTAACGGAAAGAAACCCTAACCTTACTTTTGACTGAAAAAGGTCAGGACATGCTGACGACTCAAAAGGTTTAAACGACCGTATAAATCACGTCGTGAAAGTGTCGTAGTAAAAAATCCTACTAATAATAATCAATAAGTATTATTGAATTATTATTAGTGATAATGTTAAAATTTATTTTGAGGGGTTAAATATAAATGTTGGGTTTGAGGTCTGAAGCTACAGGTCGACAGAGGGTCTATAGAGATAAACCGATTACCCTTGTAGTTCGAGTAGAATAAGTTTTGTTTTAAGTACTTACAGAGATTATTTGGGTGAGGAGGACTTTAGAAGGAGTAAAGTTAATTATTGATGAGGACCGGGAGGTCAACGAGTCCAGTGTTTGAAATATCTCAGTTGAAATGAAAAAGGAAAATATGAAGAGTGAGTTGTTTATTTGTTTATAAAATATCAAGATAAAAGTTTTATATAAGTCATAAGTTGATATGAATTGATAGAAAAGACGAAAGTGTCTCTTTTCTATCAAAAAACAACAAAAAAAAAAAAAAAAGACCTAATTGTGGAACGAGAGTGGTCTAGGAATTGTATCGGAAGTTAGAACGGAAAGATGTAGAAGTAGATAAGGTGTCATCAGATAAAAAAATTCATATCAACTAAATGTTATAATATGATCAAGATCCAAATGTCGTATCACTAAGTCATAAAAATGTCTTTGGTAAGGTAATTTTCAATAATGTTCAATCACCGATAATAAGAGATACGATATTTTACAAACAAAACATAAAATATGTGTCATCAGACATAGAGAATTAGGGTATAGGGATTAAAAATTTATAAAAGAGGACAGGGTATTCGACAGAAAAGTAATGCGACACGTTTTCAAAATTTAAAATTAATCAAGGGTAAACAAATAAAAACGAAAATAAAGAAAACTAAAACCTCTGTCTAGGTTTTTCGTAACGATTCTGAATACAGTTTATCACAAGGTAGACACAAAAGAAGATTCTCCAGAATGTAAAACCAGAAATTTTGTAAAACTTAAATAAACACATGTCATATACCAAACTCCATTACAAGATTAGAGTAACAAAATCTACATTGATAGGTCAAAAGGATCGTGGTGGACAACTTCTTTGACAGAAAAGGGGTGACATATAAAAACGGAGGAAACAGTATACAAATAACTGGTATGTTCGTACCAAAATAAAGCCCTGAGAGTTAAGACAAGGTAACTAGATACACAAACAAAAACACGGTCATGATATGACGAAACCTATGACATCGAAACAACATATAAGACTTTAGACTCGCCGACTATAGAAGTCCAAATAAGAAAAAAGAGTTCTAACAAAATCGTTAAAACCCAGTAGATGACAAGGTGTCTTTAAAATCCTAGTAAATAAGATCAAAACACTTTTTACAGTGTCCATAAAACTATGGGTTTTCAGTTAAGAATTGACGGTCTCACGAGAAAAGTTTTAATTTCAATTTAGTCCAATAAGTAGATAAGTTTTGGAAGTTACAGAAAGGTAAAGTAAGTCTCATTTAGATTCTAGTAATGGTACTGGTTTACCATGGTGGAGGAGATAAACTGGATTAAAAAAGGAATAGAGAAGAAACGAACGAGATGAGACTTGAGTACCCTGTAAAATGGATGGTATGATCCATATTAAAAGGGGGATCCCGGAAACACGAAGGGACCACCGAGTCTCCCATTTCTTAGGGGACGTTAAGTCCTCTGGACCCAAGCTAGGGACCCAACCCTTCTAGGGGACCTCTTCGTGCACCGTTGGTGAGATCATAAGAACGGACCTCTTAGGGACACCTGTTTCCTCGGACCGTCCGAAGTCAGTTACCCTAGTGTTTCTCAGTCTGTACTGACTCGTTAACTCTTGTCTCGTGTCCCGGAAACATGTTCGAAGATTGAGAACGACTTAAAAAAAAGAAAGGGGAGTTTACTGGTGTACACAGTGAAACAGTAGGGTAAATCCAAAAACGAGTTTATACTCATTTCAAAAGGAATTCGAGGAATAGAGTTTGACTATCAGAGTAAAAGACGAAATAAAAATAGGTTTCTTAAAGAGTGGCAAATTATAGAATAAATAAAAGAATGATTAAATAGAAGTAAATAAATAAATAATAAAAATAACCTCCTATTAACAAAATACTACAACACCAGAGACGTCATGTTGTTGTACTTAGACAGAATTTATAAATAAATAAAAATAACGGAGAACGGGTAATTTTACATTCGAGTTACCCCAGTCTCTGAAAACCTAGAAAATAAGTGATATTAAAGGTTCAGGACCACGTTGTCTGTAAACAACTTACTTGAGTACTCAAAGTTAATGCGAAAACAATCTTAAATAGTGTTTATAAGTTATATCTCGGTACATGTATCTTTTATGACTTATTTATTGATATTAACAATAAATTCTTGGTTCACTTAGTCATATGTATATATAAAGAGTCACGATTTGATAACCTAGTCAGGATTTTCTGATGAATATAGTGAACAAAGTTAAGAGGGTTAAATTCTTAAATTACGTTAAAAAGAAAAATCAGGAACATTTTAAAGATATAACCAGTTTTTATTGAAAGATTCTGTCCTTTTTATTCAGACAAACCTTTCTTTTTAAGACGAAACAGAGATTCAAAATCTATTTACGTGGTTTTCTTTTCAATACGTATGGAACCGGTGATAACGATTTCCTGAAAATAATCCGACTTCTGACAATTACGACGTAAATAGTAACTTCTCTAATTACATTTTAGTGATTCTCTGACGGTCGTCACTTACGAAGGTTTCTATACCGTACTCGTCATTCCATTCTGTAAAGTCACCTAGTTGTAAAGAATAATAAAGACTCACTTTTGTAATTTGTCAATTTAGTTGTAAACCGTTTGAATTTTAAGTCAGATCGTTAATCGAATGTTTTTAGTAAGTCGAAGTTTTTGACGGTAAGTTTTACACCATTCAACTGGTGGTAAATATGTGTTGTGTTTTACTTATTCAGATCAGTAGTGTTCACTGGAGATGTAAACGTCTACGTTCTATGTACTTAAGATTTCACATATTGTATGCGACTTTTCAATAAATAACAAATGGATTTTAAGTTCAAATTACTTCACTTTCAGAGAGTCAGTACAGACTGAGAAACGGTTGGGGAACCTGATATGTTAGGTACCTTAAGAGGTCCGGTCTTATTACCTCACCCAAATTATCCCACAGGATATAAAATAGACCGTTGGAAGAGTACTCATTTAATGTAAGAGTTTACAGTACAATCCCAACCCAATTTCAATCCCCAATCCCAATCCTTTAGTTCGGACTTATAAGTAACCTTTCTGACTACGACTTCGACTTCGAGGTTATGAAACTCGTTTCTCGGTTGAGTAACCTATTCTGGGACTAGGACCCTTTCTAACTTCCGTCCTCGTCCCTCCATGTCTCCTTCTCCTCCAATCCACCGTAGTGGTTGGCTACCTGTACTCAAACATGTTCAAGATCCTCTACCACTTCCTATCCCTTTGAACCATACGATGTCGGATACCCCAACGTTTCTCAACCTGTGGTGACTCACTGACTTGTCGTCGTTGTTATATTATAGTTCAATACGAAAGAATTCAAAGGGATCTCCATAACCATAGACACGCACTCATGTAAGATTCAGTGAAGTCGCCATAAGTTGAGACGGGTTGGGATACCTGACATCGAGGGGTCCGAGGAGACAGGTACCCCTAAGAGGTCCGTTCTTATGACCTCACCGAACGGTACGGGAGGAGGTTCCCTAGAGGTCTGGGTCCCTAGTTTAGGTGAAGAGAATACAGAGACGTAACCATCGACCCAAGAAATGGTGATCTCAGTGGACCCTTCGAGTAAACATAGAGTTCTTATAACTAACTAATTAATTTTATATGTAAAGAATGTCATTGTTTTGTGCATTTTAAATGACTGACCAGACAGACCTAAGTACTGGTGGTTGAAGTTTTACTGTGAGTCACATTTGGACATTAGGATGATATAAACAATCCTTGAAAGGGTGAATAGGATTGAAGAGAG
Source organism: Capra ibex (assembly GCA_006410555.1). Lineage (NCBI taxonomy): Eukaryota > Metazoa > Chordata > Mammalia > Artiodactyla > Bovidae > Capra > Capra ibex. Next base: position 19,712,345 of record SJYO01035988.1, on the reverse strand, counting down.
GAATTTAAAATTGTTGAGAATAGTGAGAGGAACCAGAAACGTTCATTTGAACCAAAAAGAAACGACTTATCTTCGTTAACCTTTTATAGAAAGATACATGAGAGAAGTGTCGACAAGTGGTAGTGTTGGTGGGGTATACGTACCGGTACGTGATATATGAAAAAGAAAAAAGAGGTAGAGTCAGGATCCATTCTGGTCCAGAGGAACATACATGAGTCAGGGTAAAACGGAGATACCTATAAAGAGGGTGTTAACAACGAAGACAGAAAGTTTTAGTTGAAAAGGAGATTACTTAATAAGGGTAGTTGTGTGTTAGTACACCATTATCAAAGTAGATTTTTCCTTCTTCCTTTTTTTACCCTACCCCTTCTTTCCTTCACACCCTCTCTCCTCCTTCCCTCCCCCTCTCATTTACTATTTCCTTCCTTTCCCTCTTTACCCTCTTTCTTTTCTTGTAAGAAGGGAAGTGGAGTATAGAGGGAAATCGATACTGGTGTGAAACAAGAAAAAGGAAAAATCTTTATGACGAAACTTCAAAATGGACATGAATGATGACGAGGGTCAAATAAGGTGAAGAGAGAAGAGAACTTGGTTGAGATTAGCCCTACAATGGGAAAGAAAGGGTGACTTTGACAAGGACAGATCCTATTGAAGTGGATCGGCTTAAGTGACCGTTTCGGAGTCATGAGTAAGTAGATGGTGTTTGACTCCCTGGATTTTGATATAATATATTATATAATATAGTGTCAAGATCCCCGAGATTCAAGTGTTAGTTCCATAGTCGTCCCGGTACGAGGGACACTTTGAACACTCCTTTAGGAAAGAACAGAGAAGGATTGAAAACCACGAAATAGTCGTTACAAACCGTAAGAAACAGACCGTCTATGTTTTGAACAGAGTCAGAAGTAATAGTGTATCCAGAAGGTTATACAGAGATAGAAGAGTATTAAAAGAATAATATTCCTATCGTCAGTATGACTTAATCCCCGTGTAGACCTAACCCTTCTAGGGGATCTCTTCCCTTACTGATGGGTGAGGTCGTGAGACCGGACCTCTTAAGGTACCTGACGTATCAGGTACCCCAGTGTGTCACAGTCTGTCCTGACTCACTGAAAATGAAAGTGACATGAGGTATAACGGAGTAGAATTGAATAACGCAGGCGTTTCTGGAAGAAAGACTTATTCCAGTGTAAGACTCCGTGACCCCCAACCCTAAAGTTGCATAGAAAAACCTCCCTGTTTATTAGTTAAGTCAAGTCAAGTCAGTGAGTCAGTACAGACTGAGAAACGCTGGGGTACCTGAGGTCGTACAGTCCAAAAGGACAGGTAGTGGTTGAGGGACTCTAAGGAGTTTGAGTAAGGTGACTCAGTCACCACGGTAGGTTGGTAGCGTAGTAGACAACAGGGGAAGAGGAGGACGGAAGTCAGAAAGGGTCGTAACCCTAGAAAAGGTTACTCAGTCAAGAAGTGTAGTCTACCGGTTTCATAACCTAAAAGTCTCATGACCTACACTCTTAACCTGACACTTCTTTCGACTCGTGACTTCTTAACTACGAAAACTTGACACCACAACCTCTTCTGAGAACTCTCAGGGAACCTGACGTTCCTCTAGGTTGGAGAGGTAAGATTTCCTCTAGTCAGGACCCACAAGAAACCTTCCTTACTACGATTTCGACTTTGAAGTCATGAAACCGGTGGAGTACGCTTCTCAACTAAGTGACCTTTTCTGAGACTACGACCCTCCCTAACCCCCGTCCTCCTCTTCCCCTACTGTCTCCTACTCTACCGACCTACAGTAGTAACTGAGCTACCTGTACTCAAACTCACTTCAGGTTCTCAACCACTACCTGTCCCTCCGGACCGCACGACGTTAAGTACCCCAGCGTTTCTCAACCTGTGCTGACTCGTTGACTTGACTTTACTTGAGACGTATATTCAATTTATTCGTCCCGCTGTTATGTGTCGGAACTGCATGGGGAAAGGGCAAATCTTGGTCAGACAACAAGGTCCAGGCCAAGATTGGACGTACGACTACGAAGAACTGGACGTATGTCTAAAGAGTCCTTCGTCCATTCCACCAGACCAAAAGGGTAGAGAAATTCTTAAAAGGTGTCAAACAACACTAGGTGTGTTAGTTTCTGGTTTACTATAGCGGTGAACTTATAACCTATCCATAAATTTGTATCACACAGATTTAGTTTTATGGAGGATGTCGCTCTCACTTTCACTTCCAGTGAGAGTACAGTGAGAGCACAGGTTGAGAGACACTAGAGTACCTTATATGTTAGGTACCTTAAAGGGTCCAGTAAAAGGTTTCATAATAAAAGGTAATATGAACTCACCCATCGGTAAGGGCAGAGGTCTCCTAGAACGGTTGGGTCCCTAGTTTGAGTCCAGAGGACATAACGTCCGTCTGAGAAATGGTCGACTCGGTGGTACTTTATTTATGGAGTAGTCAGTCAGTCAGTCAAGTCAGTGAGTCAGCACAGGTTTAGAAACGTTGGGGTACCTGACGTCGTGCGGTCCGGAGGGACAGGTAGTGGTTGAGGACCTCGAATGAGTTTGAGTACAGACGACTCAGTCACTACGGTAGGTTGGTAGAATAGGAGACACCAGGGGAAGAGGAGGGCGGAAGTTAGAAAGGGTCGTAGTCTCAGAAAAGGTCACTCAGTCAAGAAACGTAGTCCACCGGTTTCACAACTTCGAAGTCCAGTCGTAGTCAGGAAGGTTACTTATAAGTCCTAACTAAAGGAAATCCTACCTACCCAACCTAGAGGGATGACTAATTTCCTGAGAGTTCTCAGAAGGGGTCGTGGTGTCAAGTTTTGTAGTTAAAAAACCAAGAGTCGAAAGAAATGTCAGGTGGAGAGTGTAAGTATGTACTGATAACCTTTTTACTATCGATCTGATCAAAATCAGATCTGATCAAAATCAAATCTGTCAATCTGTATAAAGATTGACAACAAAGGACTTGACGAGTGTCTAAAGAGTCCTTCATCCAGTTTATTCCGGGGAAGACGAAGGTGTCGGAAGGTGTAGAGTTGTTACAAATGAAGTAAGAAGGTTAACAAGTGTTTGTTTTCAAATACCCCATTAGTAAAAGAGAGAAGTTGAAGGTAGAATATGTAGTCTTTGAGAATGATCAGATAATGAAGAGTTGTGGAGGTGACGACGGTGCGACCCGGTTCGGGTGTCATATAGAGGGGATTCGGTAGTATTACCCCGAAGGGAACACCGAGTCTAACTTTTTCTTAAAAGGACATTATGTCCTCTGAAACCAAGCTAAGACTTAGTCTTTCTAGGGGACCTCTTCCCGTACCGTTGGGTGAGGTCCTTTTAAGGTACCTGACTCCTTGGAACGTCCGACGTCAGGTATCCCAAAGTTTCTCGATCTGTACTGACTTCACTGAATCGTGTCTTGTCATATATTAAGATTCTCGATTTAGATTGGGTATGTAGGTCAAAATGGAAAGATGTCATATGAAAATTGTATCTTCGGACTTAGTAGGAAACTTTTCACATCTAGTACAATGATGAATCGGATTTTGGTAGATTAATACGGAGAAAGAAGGTGTCATTAACTGTCACAGGAATGTTCCCGGATATTCGGAGGAGCGGATATTCGGAGGAGGGGGCGGGGTACTGATAATGGGGGTTCGGTTATATGATAAGGAGAATATACGGAGTCTTGAATGACATTGGTAATATCCGTGAGAGGAGGAGATACAAATGGGGTTTATGGAAACGTCGAGAGAGAGTGGAGAAATGAAGGGACCTTTTTATAGGTGTATCACTATGGAGTAACTATTTTGAAAAAAAAAATTATATTTTATTTGAGGAAGTCCTGGGGATAGTGAGAAAAAGACGAAATAAAAAGTGTCATCGGGATTACAATAGACTTTGTGATGTTTAATTGTTTTAGTTAAGAAACTAAATAACGGTAAGAGAGATGACCTAAGATTCAAGATTTTTCAGGTTCTAGAAACAGAAAAAAGGAGTGATGTGATAACTTTATTCCTTAGTCACACAGTTAGTATCTTTTTTGAAAAGTTTTTAATTTGTCCTACGTTACGTGGGTCCCTTGTGAAGTACGTTTCTACCCGTGTTATTTCCTGTTTTTACCATACCTGGGTTGTCTTCGTCTTCTATAATTCTTCTTCACCGTTCTTATGTGTCTTCTTGACATGTTTTTTCTAGAAATCCTGGATGTATTAGTGTCACGACCCTAGTGAGTGGATCTCGGTCTGTAGGACCTTATACTTCAGTTCACCCGGAAACCTTCGTACTGATACTTGTTTTGATCACGGCCACTATCTTAAGGTCAACTCGATAAATTTTAGGATTTTCTACTACGAGACTTTCACGACGTGAGTTGTACGGTCTCGGTATCCTGATCTTTTCCAGTCAAAAGTAAGGCTAGGGATTCTTTCCGTTACGGTTTCTTACGTGTTAACGTGAGTAGAGTGTGCGATCATTTCATTACGACTTTTAAGAGGTTCGGTCCGAAGTTGTCATGCACTTGGTACTTGAAGGTCTACAAGTTCAACCTAAATCTTTTCCGTCTCCGTGGTCTCTAGTTTAACGATTGTAGACAACCTAGTAGCTTTTTCGTTCTCTCAAGGTCTTTTTGTAGATAAAGACGAAATAAATGATACGGTTTCGGAAACTGACACACCTAGTGTTATTTGACACCTTTTAAGACTCTCTCTACCCTTAAGGTCTGGTGGACTGGACGGAGGACTCTTTAGAATACGTCCAGTCCTTCGTTGTTAATCTTGACCTGTATCTTGTTGTCTGAACAAGGTTTAGCCCTTTCCTCAGAAAGGACTACATATCAGTTCCGACATATAACAATGGGACAAATAAATTGAAAATACGTCTCATCATGTAGTACTCTTTACGTCCCGACCTACTTCGTGTTCGATCTTAGTTCTAAGGGCCCTCTTTATAGTTGTTGGAGTCTGTACGTTTTAGTGATGGAAGTACCGTCTTTCACTTCTTGATTTCCCGGAAAACTACTTTCACTTTCTTCTCTCACTTTTTCAACCGAATTTTGAGTTGTAAGTCTTTTTATTCTAGTACCGTAGGTCAGGGTAGTGAAGTACCGTTTATCTACCCCTTTGTTACCTTTGTCCCTGTCTGAAATAAAACCCCCTAGGTTTTAGTAACGTCTACCACTGAAGTCGGTACTTTAATTTTCTGTGAATGAGGAACCTTCTTTTCGATACTAGTTGGATCTGTCGTATAATTTTTCGTCTCTGTAATGAAACGACTGTTTCAAGGTAGATCAGTTTTGATACCAAAAAGGGTCATCGGTACATACCTACACTCTTGACCTGAGATTTCTTTCGACTCGTGACTTCTTAACTACGAAAACTTGACACCACAATCTCTTATAAAAACTCTCAGGGAACCTGACGTTCCTCTAGGTTGGTCAGGTAGGATTTCCTTTAGTCAGGACTTATAAGTAGTCTTCTTGACTACGACTTCGACTTCGAGGTTATGAAACCGGTGGACTACGCTTCTTGACTGAGCAACCTTTTTGGGACTACGACCCTTTCTAACTTCCGTCCTCCTATTCCCCTGCTGTCTTCTACTCTACCAACCTACCGTAGTGACTGAGCTACCTGCACTGAAACTCATTCGAGACCCTCAACCATTACTTGTCCCTTCGGAGCACACGATGTCAGGTACCCCAGTGTTTCTCACCCTGTGTTGACACATTGACTTGACTTGACTTAAGACATTGGACTCATCCTAGGGTTCTCCGGAAGGACCTTTACCGGAGGGTGATGTAAGAGACGAAATCGAAGAGAGACTTCGTAGATCTACTATCGTAAACTACACAGGAAGGACTCAACAAAACGTATAAACTTTTTTTGGAAGGGGAACGGTTGTTTACCCTCTACAATTGATGAATTCCTGGTCCTCGTGTATCGGGATCCGGAACGCCTCGGTTTCCTGACTATTATCTTCCAGTCAGGGACACTATGGTGGGAGGATGGAGTGGTAGTCGGTTAGTCTCGACGCGTGTTCGACTAGTGTCTAGGACGTTGGGGGAAGGGAGTGGACCAAACATTTTCACGAAATGGGTTTGGAAACCCTTCGAGACCCGAAAAATTCCGTATTCGGTGGGGAAAGTACCGATACCTTATTTGAAAAGAGACGAGGTTTGAGACTGTAAAGTCAATCCAACAGGAGTTACGTACAACCCGTTAGCTTGAACACAATTGTCAAGACGTATTGTCAAGTTATAGAATACTAGTGACTTACGAATTTTACTTGTTTTATTTATTATTTAACAATAGATCTTCGGTCTTTCTATAGTTTCAATACATCAGAATGTCTTTTTAATTTTCAGAAATATAAGATATTTAATTTCTATACGTAAAATTTTTTAATAGTAAGCATAAGTTTCTTAGAAAAGACCAACCTAACTAAGGATATACAAGAAAGGAGACAGTGGAATTCTTTACCGTAAGAAACGACCAATTTAAAAACAAGGAGAATTATCTTCTAATCTTGAACACATCAGTGAAGTTGTACGTTTAAGTCGAATATGGAGAAGATGGTTTACAGAAATCATAATTAAAATATAAAATGTAATTAAAAAGTAGTATATGTTTTCCAATTAGAAAATATGCTTTCCAATTAGAAATCAGAGTCAGGACAACTTATGAATAGTCTTCAAATTAGAGGGGGTCAGTGAAAAGATACTTATAAATATCGAAACTGTACCTTATTATTTTACTTTAGGGTACTATGCGAACGGGACAGTATGGAGTTTAACAAATTTTTCTATTCACAGTTAGTCGAAATATCGTGATTGGTTTAGTATGTAAACTTGTTCGAGTTCCTGGGGTTTAAATGGTCCTTATTAAAGACGTTACGAACCTCGAACCACCCATTGTCCATCTCCGGAGGTATTTATGACCAGGGTAGAGAAACGTCTCTTGTCGAGAACCGGAGACTAACGGAACATTCCAGTTTACTCCGACCCGACCATTAAAACTCGGAACAGTCCGGAAACCCACCAAAGGGTTTCCGAGTCGATATTTCTTAGGTGGACGTTACGACATATGTGTCCTCTGTGTTCAAGTCAAGGACCTAACCCTTCTAGGGGACCTTCTCCCGTACCGTTGGGTGAATTTTTATAAGAACGGACCTCTTAGGGTACCTGTCTCCACGGTATCCCGAGATCAGGTATTTCAACGTTTCACAGCCTGTTCTGACTTCATCGAATCGTGCATATATACTCCAGGAAACCCTTTGGTGTTCGTGTCCGTGTAGAAACCACGGTAGTGATATTGTCCGGATCTTAGACCTTAGGACGAATTGACTCACCGTAGTAGATTCGTACAAGACAGAGGAGACTGAGAAAGACCACTCCCCGTCTTGTATCGTTAGTTCGTTCCGTGACACCAATGATCCTTCATTTTAGAGTACCCTTTTTTTTCCTTTTTTAGTGAGTATGACAACGAACCCTTTACGAGGAAACTTATTAGGGAAATTTCGAGTGAATATAATAATAAGTTAAAACAGGAGTGTTGTTATAATATTTCGAAACCAAAAGATGGAACCGACATGTAAATTTATTGACTTTTTCTAAAAAAATTTATTAATTTCTAGGTACAGGAGGATGTTTGATCCAATTTCGTAGCTGTAGAGTTAAAATATTTCTAAGAGGGTTACTAAGGTTATGTGTTATCTCAATTCCAAATACACTCTTCCTGTCTGACTTGGTCAAACAGTAACCCTAAATATCCAGTCCTTTTCCCCTAATTCACTGAAAAAGTTCCAGTGTACCGGTTGTACTCTATAAAAAGAAAGTCAATATAGTACCATGGGGTCAGAGGAGTCGTGTGTATTACAGGGGGAGAAGTTGGTTATTTCGTATAAACTCAAGTCTCCTCTGTTTATACTTGTTTCACCAGATTTCACTTTCATCCTTACCGAGTCCTTCTTATTCATTAGTAATATAACATCAGTGGGTTAGGAGGGTCGGATTGAGTCGAAACCTTTCGACGGTCTATGAAGTCCTAACCCTTTCATTTCGTTCCTTTGGTCCGTTTATGGTGGTGGTGATGATAATGATTGTTACTGTTTTTATTTGTGTTGTGAAAACCGTGAAATGTGTATTTTGGGTATAAATATCATATTAAATTTATTTTTAGGGGTGTCTACGTTTTCGGTGTTTTAGTGTTGATAAAAGATCAGAAAAATTTTATAAGGAAAAATAAAGTCTGTGAGACGTGTATCCGAACCTCTAGATTACTAATGTGTAGATTCTTAGAAATGAGTTACTTCTTAAACTTTTTCTGACTGCCTAAGAATATTCGGGATAGATTGGAGAGACTAGTTAGATCAAGTCACGGTCGTATCCGGTCATTACGATAGACACAAGTTTTTTAGAATTTACTAATACTAAATCTTTATATTTTTCTTTGGGTTAATACTTTTCTACTAATGCCGTCTCTGGGACTGATCGTTTCAAAAATATGTTGTCGTTGAAGTGAAAACCCCATTTTAGTGGAGAAACCCCATTACTTCAAAGAAAGGGAGGATAAGAGAGTCTCTAACGTAAAAGATTTTCTACCATAAACACAGAGTATACTGTTGAGTCTCAGGGTCGGACCATTGACTACTGAGTATTCATGAACCACTTAACGAACTCGACGACCCCCACCGATCCTTTATCCTTGTCGTTGAAGGACAGTATTTAATGACTCAGAATCTTAGAAGCTAAAGATGTTGATCTTTCCTATCTACATTAGATTTAAGTTGCATAGTGTACATTCCTACGACCACTGAAGGACCCCGGTCTGTCACTCAAAACCCGTTTCGTCTCTCGTCTTTAATAGACGTACGTGATTAAGTACAGAGTCTTCGGTCTCATAGATGAAGTCTCGTAATATATTGGATTCTATTAGAATAAGACAGAAAAGGAATTTCCAAGTCAAGTAGAGGATGATGGATCATAGTGTTTTAGTCCTTACTTTCTCTATGATTCCAGTAGGACAGGAAAACCCCTGACTTAGAAAAGAAAGGATAGGGATTGATGTCCCAATACATGGACCATTACATGTATATACATAGAACTCAATACATATATAGTATGTATTGATCATGTTGATCACTGTTTCTCGTAATAAGAATTACTTTATTATCGAAGGTAAAAACCTATGAAACCTGTTCAATCAAATATTATAAATCGGTTCTATACAAAGGGATTTCATTGACGAACTATTAATCTAAAGAAAACGATATTTTGTCCAGCAGTACATAAATTTCTATATATATTCCAGGGAAGGTAAAGTGAAAGGGATCTCTTCGACAAGGAACGGGAAATTTTAAAGAAGTACAGTTCAGTAGGATCAACAAGACGTGACTTATAATAGATCAAAACTTTATACAGACTTTTACACGATAAGTCTTCACTTGTGTAATAAAATTTGTGTCGATTCTTATCATCTTAAAAAGAAAGTAATAAGATCTCATAAGAGATAAGTATTCCGGATACGTAAGAGTTACTCCTACTTTTACGGGTAATCTCACACTTTTGACTAAGAACATAATTTTTTTTTTTTTTTTGACTGAGAAGAATACCTCTTTCTTCTCTGTATCATGTAAGTCTCTATATGTCGTGTGAAGACGGTAATTTTAAATTAACCCTTTTACTGATTCTTTTTTTAAAAATTTCTGAGTAATCTTCCTGTTACTTTTTTTTCCAACTCTTTTTTATTATATCGGATTCTAGTGTAGTCGACAAAATAGTATGGTAGTATGATAAATGAAGATAACTGTTTTAGGAATTTTGATCAAATTCCTGTTTTAGGAATTTTGACAAAGTCAACACAACGACGATTATCCTTAGAGGAAATAAAACACTACATACAAAACAAACGAACCAAACAACCAACCAACCAAAACTAAAAATCCCTCACCGTCTAAAATAAGAGAAAACAATGAAGTTCTGGTGTTCAAATTTAAATAAAGACTATTTTGAGAGGAACAATCCATAACAGACAATGACGGACAGGTCTATAAAATCTTGGATTAAGTCGGTTGATTATGTAAGTAATAAGAAGATTCGTGACTAATAAATGTTCAGAATAGAGAATAGTGGATCCAATGAGTACGGTTATTGAACGTTCTCCTTACAACATCTCTTTTTACTTTTATGACAGGACGTGCATCGAGGAGGTAAAACACAATTTCATAATAAGTGATACGAAATTGATTGTAAATATGTAGGTGAATAACACTGGTCGACATGTAAAGGTACGTATTTTAGGTATCAAAAGACAATAAGTACACATGTGATAATCTTTGGAACAGTTTATAGAGTATAAATATGAAGATAATGCGAAAGACTATCAGTTCATTAGGTTTGGTTTTTTTTTTATTTATTTATTCCAAATCAGAAAATAAAAAGAAATTATTTGAACACGATCGAGTTCTACTAATGAAGAAGTAAAAGAGATAAATTATTATTAGACATTTCGGTGGAGACACGACGTCCTTAATTCATAAGATAACTAATATAAAGAAGAATATTACCATAAACAGTCAATAAAAGTCAACTGAGAATGAGACAAGTAACTAGTAAAGTGTCTATGTACTGGACTGAAAGGTTTTTCTGAAATTTACGGGTCCCGACTTTGGTATATGGGATGTCAACGGGTTGTTTCACAGTATCTTCTATTGTGGTTATATGACAAATTGACTGATTACTTATTATAGTGAACCAAAGATGAGTGGTAGTTTAGTCTAGTTTACTTAGTATTTAGTGTGAGTGTGAAATCGGATCCCAACGTCTAACAAAATTTCCGAATGGGATTGTTCTTATATTTTTTAATTCAGACGAGAGTATCAGTTGAGACAAAATGATGAAAGAGTGATTCTTTATTCCAAAAAATGATTTATTATTCCCTTAAAAAAAATTTTCAGATACCTTTCCCTCCTCCCTTGATATATCCAGTACATACGTTTTTTGTTGTTGTTTCTTCTTACAAGGAATCTTACCCTTCGGAGAAATGTAATATTGTTTACTTTTAGTGAATTTTTATCTGTATAGTCTTACCCGAGGATTCTGAAGAAAGATTGATTTTAATTCGGACATACAAATAAATTTAATGGTATGTCGAGACACCCACTCCAAAAATTTAATCTGTAAAACTGATGTAAGTTTTGTGTCTGATCAATCAACTTTTGACCGACTGACTTAATAGAGTCACTCGGTAAACAAACAGTAAACTACCGTGACGTAAAAATACAGAATCTATAAAATAATAAGACGTACATATACAATACTATAAGATTTTACTATTACGCGACATTAATAAACTTTCTTCCATAAATTACTATTTTCTCCACTACCAGAAATTTCTGTAGTTGTAGCCTCCGAGGACTTGAGAGAAGTGCACCCGTATGACTTACTTGTCCATGTACATCGTGTTAAAGGAGACTTTCTTTACATCGTTGATCGACCCGTTGAGGATTTGTGTCTCACTTGATTTTTTATGGGTATGGTTTTACCTATATGCTTTCCGACTCTGGATGTGAGTCGTGCTTTGGTGGTGGTCTTCTAGCATGTCAATCCTCTATTAGTGGTTGAAGATCGGAAAAAGACTCCTCACTTCCTAATCTTCTTACTTGACAAATATGTGTGTGTGTGTGTGCGAGTGTGTATATACATATTATATTTAATACAAAAGTTAGACCTTTTATATTTTCAGATTTCGTAAGAGTTTGTAATAAAATAATGGATTCACCTATTGAAAGTACCGACTACTATTTAGACAAGTAACCCTCAATTTTAATTCTATAGTATTTATAATTAATACATGTTAACGACTTTTGGTAATGACTTTAGTAGAATAATTATAGACTTAACCTTACGTAATTCAATGAAGAAAATTCTAAAAAACAAGTCAACGAGTCGGTACAGACCGAGTAACACTGGGGTACCTGATATCGTACAGTCCGTAGGGACAGGAAGTGTAGAGAACGAGATTGAGTACAGATACCTCAGTCACTACGGTAGATTAGTAGAGTAAGAGACAGTAGGGGAATGGGAGGATGGAAATTAGAAAGGGTCCTAGTCTCTGAAAAGATTACTCAGTCGAGAAACGTAGTCCACCGGTTTCATAACCTCTAAGTCGAAGTCGTAGTCAAGAAGGTTACTTATAAGTCCTGACTAAAAAAAATCCTAACTGACCAAACTAGAGGACGTCAGGTTCCCTGAGAGTTCGCAGAAGAGGTTGTGGCCAAGTTTTCGTAGTCAAGAAGTCACGAGTCGAAAAAAATATGAGGTAGAGAGTGTAGGCATGTACTGATGAACTTTTTGGTATCGAAGTGGATATACCTGGAAACGACCGTTTCATTATAGAGACGAAGAATTATATGACAGATCCAAACGGTATCGAAAAGAAGGTTCCTCGTTCACAGAAAATTAAAGTACCGACGTCAGTGGTAGACGTCACTAAAAACTCGGGTTCTTTTATTTCAGACAGTGACAAATGTAACAAAGAGGTAAATAAACGGTACTTCACCTTTTATCTAAATATTTAATGGTTTCTGGATGTCACATCCCAAAACAGTATCAGATCTCGGATTGTTACCTGTGATGAAGTTCTTATTTTTCTTGATTGTAACTGACTCGGGTATAATTCACGGGTCGTTAAATTTTTGAAATAAAGTTTACGAAAAAGAACCTATAAACTTATGAAAAGGGTTCCAGTGTCTTCACCAATCAACGTTTCGGTCTTGACTTTTAATTGAGAGTAAGAAGCTGAAGAAAGGTGTAGTCAAACATAAGATTAACCTACATTACTCGTAAATGGTAACGACTCCTATCTAAGATTTGATCACTAAATTAGGTACCGATTACTCCGTAATTTACAGGCGTCGACTATCGTTTATCATACGTTTTATAAACTTTTGACTTAAATAGTAGTAAATGGTAGTGAAAATATTCTAACACATGATGGAAACAAATACATAAAGTAGTACGAATAAAGAAACAATTTCTAAGAACAAGTGACTTAACAGTATATCTGTTTATTGTATGTAACTACTTTAATATTAGAACTGTGACCCTCAACTTCAGTTATTTTTTAATAACCGTTTTTTATTATCTAAGTAATTCACGACGATTTAATACAGTCAGCTACAATAAGAGGGGAGTCTAGTCTTCTTTGGTAGTATAATGTTGTAGTACTTTCGTTACTGGTGTTTTATTTTACTGTGGAATTATTTCGTCCGAACTGACTTATAACTTAAAAAAGAAAGTCAAAACCTATACTTTGAAGATCTTTACACAAATAATTCTTTGAGAAGTAACTACCTTTTAATATATACGTTCGAAGGTTAAAGAGTTATTAATTTAAGGATGTTAATCTCCATCATATACGTCGATATAGTAGTTTCCTGTATCACGTTTTAGAACTTCCGTCACGTCTGATGTGCACCTAGAGTAATATAAGTAGTAAAGTTTCATTTGTAGTTTTCCGTAGACCTATTTTATTTGTCCCCGTAAAAAGATGAATAAAGTTCGTGAAGGGTTCAAGTGACAGACGGAATCTCACTATCTAATCTTCAAGTTACGGTTAAACGAGAGAACGGAAACATTTATAAAGACGTAATATGGTTCTTCAAATATCCAAAAAAAGAAATAATAACTTTAAGTCTTTAGAGTTTCATTATAGATCTATACTTAGAAGAAAGTAATAATAACTGAGTCGAGAACCAGTAAAAAAAATTAGACATCGGTTTGGAAATCGAGTCCCATTATATAAAAGGATGCTACTAACGAAGAGGAGTTAGTTCAGTAAAATAGAAAGATTCTAGAACACACAACATAGAAACTCAGATTTAAGGTACAAAGATTATAAATGATTCTAAAATGTTAAGGAACAAGAGTGTGGATTTTATACCCTATTAAGAAACTCAAATGAAGACCCAAAGTAACCATCGACAAGACAATAATGAAAAAGATAAACGAACATACGAAACAATGAAATAAAAAGGAAACTATCAATGAAAGGTCTCATTATTAATTTCCCAGGTATCTGGGTTTGAGTCAAAGAAAACTCACGACCGGACCGTCAAATTATATATAAATTGTAACCTGTACCATACAATTGATACGGAATGAAAGGAGTAGGGTATCACTATTATTATTGTGTCGAAAGTATCCTAATAACACTCCTAACTTACTCAATTGCCTACATTTCGAGTCTTTTATCACGTACCACTTATCATTCGAAAGTCATTTTGATGAGTTAACAAGGAAAATGTATTGTGACAACATAAAATGCCCGAAGAGTCCGCTGAGTCACCATTTTCTTAGTCGGACGGTTACGTCCTCTGTGTCCGCTACACCAAATTAGGGACGCAACCCTTCTAGGGAGTCTCCCCCTTTACTGTTAGGTACGGTCATAACAACGGACTTTTGGAGGTACCTGTCTCCTCGGACCGTTCCATGTCAGGTGTCTCAGGGTTTCTCAGTCAATACTGACTCGTACGTGTACGGATAGTAAATGTTTCACTTTTCTTCTTGGGGGGGGGGTTTTTTTTCGGTTGAAAAGTATATAGTTACTCCTGTAATAAGTCTTAAAACTTATCAAAAGAAGACTACTGAATAGACGTTATAGACAAAAGAAACAAAGTAACTCTTGTAAACGAGACTAAAAGTCGAAAGGAAGGGTTTACTGACCAATAAAGTAATAGAAAAGTATAAAAGTCCAAGTCCAAATCTACCGGGTATGACCACCACCGACGATTACCGAGGAATACGAACTCAGTTGTAAACTATAGTACTTTAACGTTACAAACCCCTTGTCTCTCCTCGTCCTTCAGTCTAAGGAAGATTAATGCACATGACCCTTACTTAGACTGTTTACACTAGGTTTCTCTTTTTCGTTCTCACTCCACCAATTCATTTTGAGGTTGTAGATACTGGTACGGTGGGACTTGTGTGGGTTAGAGTAGTATTTTCGAGGTTGATATAAATCCTACGACTATTATCATGAACCTCCTTCGTGATCCCGTTTGTAAAACAAATTGTAGAAAGACGTCTCGAGACTATTTAACATCTTCGGGTGACACACTAAGGGTAACTATTTTGGGTGAGAAGGTTTATACCTAATTTATTACACTAGTAAAGGGTTCGGACCCAAAGGTAGTCAAAAAAGACAACCTCTCTAAACAACTGAACAGAGAGACCCAAAGGGGTGAAACGATTATAACCCGAATTTTTACGGGAACAGTCGAGGAGCCACTTGAGTTGTGTAGAAGTAAAAGTTTTTGATTTAAGTACTTTCACTGACGAATAATTACAGTGGGAAGGGACAAAAGGTCGTAACATTGTCCAAAAGAAAACGAGTAAACTGTAACTTTAGTCAAGGTTCTGTAATCTCATACTTCCCTTCCCTTACTTATACTAACCAAATTAAAGGATAGGACTTAAATCTTTAGACAAAATCGATAACCTTTATTTACTCTACGAGTAAAAATGATACCTTTAGATGAATCAACTTCTTGTCTTAGATGTTTCATTGCGGTACAATTCAAACGATTAAATGGATTTTACTACGTTTCATTTATCGACAGTTATACTAATTTTAATGACCGTTAGACTTAAATTAATTAAATTCTCGACACAATAAAAGAATGAAGGAAGTCGGAGAACTGGCCAATTAATCATTCTAAATGATAATTACGTAGAGATTTTAAAGATACGAATAGTAGTTCTCATTACTGCACCTGGTGAGTTTTCTTTTTAGTCGGACTTAGTAAAAATAACTGTATATGAGGGTAATACTCTGACAAAATCCATTGTCAAATCGACAAAATTTAATTCAACACACACAACACACGTCCGAGTCACCGAAGTCAGTACAGGTCCAGAAAAACTGGGGCACCTGATGTCTGAGGTCCGAGGAGACAGTTACCCTTAGAGGTCCTTGCTTATGACCACACCCAACGGTACGGGAGGAGGTCCCCTAGAAGGGTTGCGTCCCTGACTTAGACGTAGAGGACACAGAGGAAGTGACACCCTCCTATGAAATGGACGACTCCGTGGATCTGAATTATACTTTTACTCTGAATTTAGGGACACGAATACCTGGACTTTATAGGTCCTCCATTATAGATCTCTTCCTTTTTCCTTTTTTTTTTTTTTTTCGGTTTGGTCGGTCTATAAACTTAGATTTTCTTGTCTTCAGTGTTTGGTTGACATATATTTGATTTTTTTCCTGGCTTCTGTCCATGTTCTAAAACCTCAATGACAGGTATTTTTGGTCAGTACAGATATAGTACCATCTTTCGTTGACCATGTTACTCATGAATGACGATTGTTTTTGTTACCACTAAATAGGTTCAACTCAAGTCGTGGAAATTTTGTGTGTGTGTGTGTGTTAACGTTAAATTAAATAGAATAAGGAGGATCGAGGAGAGACAAGGAGGATCGAAGGAGGATCGAACATTGTCATCGTCTCTTTCTCCAGTCTACTGTCTTTTTCTCCAATCTGACTGAACCAGTCGACATCCGTGTAACAGTCTTAGTATCGACCCAACCTCTCTCCCTTTCGTAAACCGAAATACGTTACGTCCTTCGAGATGTCTGAACGAGACTCACAGACACTCCAGTGTACGATATGTGAGATTAGATGAAAAACTTTAATTATCGGTCCACAATATGGTCAAACATGGAATTAGTAATTAATACTGACACCTCCGTTTTCTTTTTTTTTATACTCCTGTGTACTCGACTTCACTATTTTCCCTTTCGTAGTTAGTGCGTGCTGTTCTTTCGGTTTCTATGGGAAAGACGGACCTACGAAAGTAAACACTGAGATGTCTCAGAGACAGTGTAGTCTGAGGTTTGAAGTCTCTGTGGTAAAGAGTAACAGAAAAAAAAAATTATCTTTGGTCGAGACCAACACTTTGAGTCTCTTTTTGTGTTATTTTATGGATACAACCGTTACACACTTAAAAGGGTCATCATAGTGGTCCGAGGTCTAATTTCCAGTAACGGTATTTGTTTTGACGGTCAGTTCGTAACACTAGGAAAGTCATTTCCAATTTCATTCGATGTAGTATTTTTCTATAATTTTAGTTATCGGTTATCAGTATGGCCGTAGTGTTTAACCAGGGGTGAGAAATTAAAACGATGTTACAGTATTATTCACGTAACGTATACATAGAATTCTTCTACCCACCCCGTACACTTAGAGTGGTTTCAAGGTATGGTGTCATATTCTGTAGTGTTTCAAACCCTTCATCTTTGGGTCAGAGGTAAGACCATAGTTCACCACATTTACCCCATAAATCTTTGTCTCTCTGGTTCTGTTTATTTCCTTTTACAAGACAATTCATAACTCAAGACCAAAGGATAACCTAGAACCTATCTACTAAAGTGAAGAGATCACGAGAGTAGATATTTACTGACCAAAATCGGTGTATTTCTTAGACAGACTCGAAAATGTATACTCGAAGTATTTCTAGACGTTCCTGATATGTGTCTTTGAATGTATTTAGTCTAAGAAATTGCAAATAACTTTTCTATACGTAATTTCCTCACGAGGAGACACATGATTTCTTGATCAACAATATTGAAAGGTTAGACAATACTTGGTTACGAAAGTTTTGTATGTTTCATACAAACTGTTTCATACTTAATTATTTTTACTTATATATGTTGTATCCTAGGATTTATAAAGATAATCTAATCTGTCTATATTTTAATGAGACAATTCGACGATGTTTTTAAAGATTCACGAAGGGTAGTTCACCCCAGTGACAACACCTGACTGGTCGTGATCAAGTGTTTGGTGTGAAATCCATCTTTAACTCAATTCCAGGGTAGATCGAACTTGGAACTTTCAAAGACACACTTTAGATCTAGGGAATCTAGGTAAGACGTGGTCGAGAAAGATGGGTTTAGTATGTTAGGTTGTAAAGTAGTGTGAGTTTTAATTCCAGACAGAAGAAATTTTTTGTTACACTCTAACATTTCTGATTACTGTTGTTCTTGTTTTATACAAAGGGGGTCAGTGAACACTAATCATTACAAGGGACTTGTCATTCCCATTTCTCGTCCCCTTTCGGACATCTTGATTAATAGTGTCTCTGGTTGGTAAACGATGGACTAGGTGATCAAAGGAGGAGATAGGAAGAGGTTAATGTATTAGTGGGTCTAGACCTTTCAGAAATGGTTGGAGATATGTTACAAATAAATATCCGAGTAAGTCCTAAGGAGTGACGTAAATAATCTGTGAGTTTCGAATGGTATAGGTCCTTCTCCTTCATTTCTTCTTTTATATGAGAGACGGAAGTTCAACAAATCTACTATAGTCAAGAATGCAACACCTTTCTTAGTGTTGATCCTTTACGCCTTCCTCGTTACGACTTCTCTGTAGTTTCAACCCGACCTCCCAGTGTATTCCGAAGAGTCTTCAATTAACAAAATTGTGACACAGAATTCGGTACTGATGGACCACTAGACAGATATTAGGATCTCTTCAAATCAGACGAGTGACCTGTGAACAAACACCAAGTGATGAAGAAATAACAATGGACGAACTTATTTTTCTTATGGGAAGGGTCTCTCGTCTAGAAAGAAACTAATTCTCAGAGATTGACTAGTTTTTTCCTGACACATATACACATACATAATTTAAACATACAAAACACCCTCTATTCGTTTCTTAGTCCTTCTCACCACTAATATTTCACTTACCACTTTCCATAGTAGTTTATACTGAAATGGTTTCTTACACCATCCTTCCTACTTCGTTCACCGCTCTCTGCTCCGACCTCTTTGATTCCCGACTCCAGTTTTTCAAAGAGCCTATAGAAGGATTTCTAAGACCTAAATAGGTATCTGGAAAATTTGAGTAATTTTTCCGAAAACTCATTCCCTCACTATCCTAGTTATGAAGCAAAAATTTTCTAGTAAGACCGTCGAAACACTTCCCATAGATCCTCCACTCGTCTTATCTCGACTCTCACAGTTCTCTAAGTAGTTTATTAAGTCCACTCTTTAGTACCCAGGGACCTGAATCAGTCATCATCAATCCTTACGTTTCTTACCCTGTATAATCATTCTGTGACTGTTCCGTTACCCTCTACTTACTAAAAGTCCTATAGCCGAACCCATTAAACCTCCAATCATTAAAGTAATAGACTTTCTCTTATGTGACTGCATTCATGTTCTACTCTCACCTTTCTTTCTCAACTTTTAACTTGTACAAGTTATTAAATTCCATAGACGTTTTCCATTTTACCTCCACAGCTATCCCTCAAACTTTATCCTTAGATGAAGTCTCTACCAAGTCTACCAACCTCTCTCTTTTCAACCAGTCGTCATTAACATCCGTAATTTACCTACACTTGTGAAACTGTTCGAAACGGATTCCTTGAAGTGAAGTGTTCTTAAATAAAATAAGATATTTATCCACCCCAAAAAAAATAGAGAAAGTACAAGGGTTTATCATGATTCCTCCAGTATTTTTTATTCGTAAAAAATGAATTTTTAATTCACCCTTTTATTCGATTTGTCATTTACTATATTTTATTATCTCAATTTCGACATGACTCTAAGTATGCGTTACGTGTTCGTTGATTTATGACAAGTGAAGGGTCTCAGTCCAGTGTAAAAACCGAGTCCTAAAAGTCAGTGATAACGTTTTCTCTTCAGTGTTTAATGTATAAATATTGTGTATTTTATTTTTGTTTGGTTAAAGAGTTTTCACATTAATAAAAACCATGACCCTTAACTCTTTTTAAAGGAGTACTCTTTTTATGTCTATATCACTCGTCACAAGAGTCATTGTGGTAATTTCACTTATTCTCTACTTTATATATTGACAATAATATAGGTAGTTACATTCCACTATTATATTGTTGATCTCATTCCGTTAAGTTTCCTCCTTCCTTCTATCTTCTCACATGAAGTGGGTGTCTCGGATCCATACAATCAAACATACTTACTTTTCGATGTTAAGAAAGTTCGTAAGTAGACATTGTGGGACCTATATAAATTAGAGAGTTTGATCTGACCGATGAGAGTGGGTGAAAGAGTGAGAAATTCCAGTGTCGGAAGGAGTTCTGTGTAGATTAACAGAGAAGTTATAAGTTACTAAAAGTCTGGATATTAATTGTACATAGTCTTTTCACTGTAATAAAACTATTGAGGAGATTTAGGTCACCGAATTTAGTATGGAACTTTTATTCATCAACAAATTTTGGACAAAACTTATTTAATTTTTAAATAATTTATTTGTTCGGACTACTATAATATTTCCGGTCACTATATTTGTAATTACTGTGTGACAAACGGGAGGTTCCTGTTTGTTAGATTTACTTTTTTATGATCTTAACTAGTAAGAATGTTATTTATGGATGGGCCCCTCATAGGATAGTAAAACGGAAAAGTATGTCAAGTACCCCAAGAGTTCCGTTCTTGTGACTTCACCAAAGGGTAAAGGAAGTTGTCACCTGGTGTAAGACAGTCTCGAGAGGTGGTACTGGGGGGTTGAACCCACCGGGGTGTGTCGTACCGAATCAAAGTAACTCAATCTGTTCCGACACCCAGATTATACGATGACCTCTAGTCACCTCTTTATTGAAGTCTTTCTTACTTCCCTACCTCGGTTTCGTTTTTGTTGTCGGTCAACACCTACACTGACCACTATCTTCGTTCCAGGTTACACATTTCTCTTTATAAGGTATCCTTGGACCTTACAGTCCAGGTACTTAGTTCCGTTTAACCTTCACCAGTTTGTCCTCTACCGTTCTCACTTGTAGTTGTAAGATCCTTAGTCACTTGATTTTACCGGACCTTACCCACTTAAATTGAGTCTACTGCTAATATAGATGATGACGCCCGTCCTTAGGGAGTCTTCTTTACCTCATCGGTAGTACCAGTTGTTTCCTCAGACTTTACGTAATGAACCTACGTTAGAGTTTTTGCTGTCTTACTAGAGACTTCAACTTGTCAAGATACTTCTTCATGTTCTGGAAAATCTTGATTGTGGGTTTTTTCTACAGGAAAAGTAATATCCCCTGACCTTACGTTTTCATCCTTCAGTTCTTTGTGGACCTCATTGTCCGTTTAAACCGGAACCTCATGTCTTACTTCGTCCGGTTTCCGATTATCTCAAAACGGTTCTCTTACGTGACCAGTATTGTTTGTGAGAGAAGGTTGTTGTGTTCTCTTCTGAGATGTGTACCTGTAGTGGTCTACCAGTTGTGGCTTTAGTCTAACTAATATAAGAAACGTCGGTTTCTACCTCTTCGAGATATGTCAGTTGTTTTTGTTCTGACCCTCGACTGACACCGAGTCTAGTACTTGAGGAACAATGGTTTAATTCTGAATTTAACTTCTTTCATCCCTTTTGGTGATCTGGTAAGTCCATATTGGATTTAGTTTAAGGAATACTAATATGTCACCTTTACTCTTTATCTAAATTCCCTGATCTAGACTATCTGTCGCACCGACTACTTGATACCCACCACCAAGTACTGTAACATGTCCTCTGTCCCTAGTTCTGGTAGAGGTACCTTTTCTTTACGTTTTTCCGTTTTACCGACAGACTCCTCTTGAATGTTTATCGACAATTTTCTTCTCTTCACTTTTCGTTTCCTCTTTTCCTTTCTATATTCGTAGACTTACGTCTCAAGGTTTCTTATCGTTCCTCTCTATTCTTTTGGAAGGAGTCGTTAGTTACGTTTCTTTCTCTTCTTTTGTTGTCTTACTCTTTCTGATCTCTAGAGAAGTTCTTTTAATCTCTATAATTCCCTTATAAAGTACGTTTCTACCCGAATTATTTCCTGTCTTTACGATACCTGGATTGTCTTCGTCTTCTATAATTCTTTTCAACCGTTCTTATGTGTCTTCTTGACATGTTTTTTCTAGAAGTGCTGGGTCTATTAGTGCTACCATACTAGTGAGTGGATCTCGGTCTGTAGGACCTTACACTTCAGTTCACCCGAAATCTTTCGTAGTGATACTTGTTTCGATCACCTCCACTACCTTAAGGTCAACTCTATCAAGTCTAGGACTTTCTACTACGACACTTTCACGACGTAAGTTATACGGTCGTTTAAACCTTTTGAGTCGTCACTGGTGTACTGACCTTTTCCAGTCAAAAGTAAGGTCAGGGTTTCTTTCCGTTACGGTTTCTCACGAGTTTGATGGTGTGTTAACGTGAGTAGAGTGTGCGACCATTTAATTACAAGTTTTAAGAGGTTCAGTCCGAAGTTGTCATACACTTGGTACTTCAAGGTCTACAAGTTCGACCAAAAGCTTTTCCGTCTCCTTGGTCTCTAGTTTGACGGTTGTAGGTGACCTAGTAGTTTATTTGTTCTCTCAAGGTCTTTTTGTAGATAAAGACGAAAGAACTGATACGGTTTCGGAAACTGACACACCTAGTGTTATTTGACACCTTTTAAGACTCTCTCTACCCTTATGGTCTGGTAGACTGGACGGAGAACTCTTTGGATATACGTCCAGTCCTTCGTTGTCAATCTTGACCTGTACCTTGTTGTCCGACCAAGATTTATACTCATACAGTTCCGACTTATAACAGTGGGACGAATAAATTGAATATACCTCTCAAGTAGTACTCTGTGTGACCCGATCTTCGTCGTGTTCGACCTTAGTTCTAACGGCCCTCTTCATAGTTATTGGAGTCTATACGTCTGCTGTAGTGGGAATACCGTCTTTCATTTCTCCTTGATTTTTCGGAGAACTACTTTCACTTTCTCCTCTCACTTTTTCAACCGAATTTCGAGTTGTAAGTCTTTGCTTCTAGTACCATAGACCAGGGTAGTGAAGTACCCTTTATCTACCCCTTTGTCACCTTTGTCACAGTCTGAAATAACAGACCCCGAGGTTTTAGTGACGTCTACCACTGACGTCGGTACTTTAAGTTTCTACGAATGAAGAACCTTCCTTTCAATACTGGTTGGATCTATCATATACCTTTTCCTCTCTATAATGAAACGGTTGTTTCTAGGTAGATCAGTTCCGATACCACAAAGGTCACCAGGACATATCTACACTCTCAACCTGACACTTCTTTCGACTCGTGGTTTCTTAATTACGAAAACTTGACACCACAACCTCTTCTGAGAACTCTCAGGGAACCTGGCGTTCCTCTAGGTTGGTAGGTAAGATTTCCTCTAGTCGGGACCTACAAGTAACCTTTCTGACTACGACTTCGACTTTGAGGTTATGTAACCGGTGAAGTACGTTTCTCAACTGAGTAACCTTTTCTGAGACTACGACCCTCCCTGACCCCCGTCCTCCTCCTCTGCTGTTGTCTCCTACTCTACCGACCTACCGCAGTGGCTGAGCTACCTGTACTCAAACTCACTTGAGGTCCTCAACCACTACCTGTCCTTCCGGACCGTACGACGTCAAGTACCCCAGAGCTTCTCAGCTTGTGCTGACTCACTGACTTGACTTGACTGTTATTTATGGTCAACTTACTAATGAGACCCTGTCCGTAAGGATATCCTCCGTAACCGTTATGTCTTTCCTTGTTTTGTTTCTTACTTGAGTATCACAGACACAAAGTGTTCCCCTCTAAGTTTATATATATATCGTAGTTTATATATATATCTACATCTATTATACCGTAGTTTATGTATACATTATATACCGTAATTTATATATACATATATATATGTGTATACCGTAGTTTATATGTACAAATATATACATGTATACACACACGCACACACACACACGTACCGTACTCAGACTCGTCCGAGGCCTCAACCACTATCTGTCCCTTTGGACCTCACGACGTCAGGTACCTCAGTATTTCTCAGTCTGTGTCGACTCGTTGACTTGACTTGACTACCGTTCTCATGACTGCACCCAACGGTAAGGGAAGAGGCCACCGAGAAGGAATGGGTCCCTAATTTGGGTCCAGAGGGTGTAACACCCGTCTAAGAAATGGTAGACTCGGTGGTCCCTTCGGGTACTCATACAGATACATATAAACATACATATACATATATGACCTCTTCCTTTACCGTTGACTGAGGTCATATGAACAGGCCTCTTAGGATACTTCTCACCTCGGACCTCCCGAAGTCAGGGACCCCAGTATTTCTCAGTCTTCACCGACTTCACTGAATCGTATCGTATGGTACACACACAAACACACGCACATATACATATAGAACTTCCTTTACTTCTTCTTTCGGTGTGAAAACATGTTCTAACTAGGTCTGGTTTTCTTTTTTTTTTTTTCTTCATGTTTTCAAGATTTGGTGACATCGTTTTTACTTGATTTAGATCACCACTCAACATTCTTTATCGTATTCTCTACCACCACTACCCAATCACTAACACTCGTTTAAGATCCAGAAACACTCCTGAGACCGAAAAGGAAACTCATGGCACCCCTTGATGACTTTGTAAACTCGATTCCTTACTGTGTCAGACTGGATCGCTATTTACGTCACCAAAACTGATTACATAGGTTACATCATATACTTGTCTTTACTCCTCAGTACCTTCTGATTCGTTCTTCCCTACGAATCCTTAATGGACCTGTTCCACCCTCTATCCTACCCTTATCTTTGAGAAGGTCTGACTACCTATGTACCGGACTTCTTTCCTTTGCTTCCATTCTTTTTCGAACGACACGTTTCTTCATGTTCGTTAAATAGTACCGGTGTTTTATTTACTATTCCGTCTCCCTCACTACTTTCCGTTGATTTCTCTATTTCGTCCTTTTGTGGCTTCCTGAAATTAAGTATAGGGATTAGAAACGTTTATTTAAAGTATAAGAGTCCCCGTCCCTACTATACATTGTATTCGGTACAGATACTGTGTGTTCAATAGAAGTCACAGATGTATTTGAGTCACGTTGAATTAACTACTTTGTTAAAAGTGGTACTGATCCCACCTATATATAACCTATACATAACTAACTAACTATACAGTCTACAATACAAACTCACTAAAAATCTTTTTTAATGGTGAACAGATATTCTCTTTATCAAAGGGGGTATACTCCGGAACCCCTCGTTATCGTACAATAGGACGGAGTAAAGTGGTAGCTATACGACTTCAGTGGTAATCTCTCAACGAGACGAAGTCGAACCCGAAGGGTGCACCTTGTCACCATTTCTTAGGTGGACGGTTAGGTCCTCTGGGTTCTCTGAGTCCGAACTAGGGACACAGTCTTTCTAAGGGGACCTCCTCCTTGTCGTTGGTCGAGGTCATAAGAACGGACCTTTCAAGATACCCGTCTCCTCAGTCCACCCGCTGTCAGGTACACCCCAGGTTTCTCATCCTGTACTGACTTGTGTGTGTGTGTGTGTGTGTGTGTGTGTGTGTGTGTCGAAGTCGAGTGAAACTGGATTAGAACCGTCGAGATTTAAGATTGTTTAAGTGTCGTTTACGGACCCTTAGGTTTAACGTTTGGTTAGTAATACGAGGTTTATCCTTATATATAAGATCTTTTCCTTTAGATTGTATCGAAGTGACTGGAAATGTTTTCAGTCTAACCCTAAAGGGAGTCTAACTCTATCCGCCAGACTTTTATTTACGTAGATTTTTTAGCATCAGTTTTCTTTTCTAACGATGACCACGGGCCCGAATTTATTTCGCCAACCAATGATGTAAGGAAGAGTTAGTGGAGTCCGAGAACGTCATGTCCCTCAAAATAGTAAAAGTCGACGATTTTCTATTTATTCCTGTATTACACGACATTAAAGTAAATTGATCCGTTAGGTTTCAAGATTTATTCAAACTTACAAACGGTTATCAACCTTCTCTGAATCAGTGATTTGTTTTTTGTTATGTTACATGTACATATACTTAATTTTCGTTTTTATTTACAGTAATTCATTTTTATGTCTTCTTTATGTCTCCGACAAAGGAGTTTTCACTCCGAGACATACCAGTGTCTTATTTTATACCTATCTTCTCCCATACCCTTTCTTCTTTTCTCATGTTTTTATTTAGTTTATGACTTATTAAACATACGTTTGTTGTTTATCTCAACTCATATAACAAAAGAGTTCTCTAAGAAAACGAATTAATAACGTAAAACGATAGATAGTTAGGTCCACTTTAAGAGTAAGAGGTCGTAGACGTACCATTTCGGAAAAGTTATTATATTCTTTCTCCGTTTAGTAATACGTTCAGGGACCACCGAGTCTACCATTTGTTAAACGGACGTTACACCCTCTGGACCCAAACTAGGGACCGAACCCTTCTAGGGGACCTCCTCCCATGCCGTTGGGTGAGGTTATAAGAACAGACCTCTTAGGGGTACCTGTCTCCTCGGACCGTCCGATATCAGGTACCTCAATGTTTCTCAGGTTGTACTGACTTGTTAATTCGTGTCATGTTGTAAATTCTGTCTCCTTACGTTTTATTTTCTTATTTAGCTTTACATTCCGGTTTCTAGATTTAACTACGGTAGTAAGTGAACGAAAAAGTGAAGAGTGAAGACACGGAGTCAAAAGAAACGGACAAGACTTTTTACCCCCGTATTATTATGGAGAGAACGAAAGAAGTATCTCGACACCTCGTTTACTCTAGAACTCACATCCAGTTAGTGGAGGTTAAGAATTAATTTCTCGATACTTTTATAGTGACTGAATCTTTTCAATAAATTACGATTATTCGGGGGTTCATGAGTACATAGTCTGTTTCGACAACGACCGGACGAATGAACGTTTCACTGGAACATTTACAGTTCATACCATTTCACTTCAGCGAGTCAGTACAGGCTGAGAAACGCTGGCGTGCCTGACGTCGGATGGTCCGAGGAGGGAGGTACCCTAAAAGGTCCGTTCTCATGACCTCACCCAACGGTAACGGAAGAGGTTCATTCCATCGACTTCGTGTCAAGAAACTTCACATTCAATGGTAGTTCGTCTTCCGAAAGTTTAGAGAAGTTTGTTGACACACCTCCTTTTCTAATACCAACTGATCTTTACCATTTTGAAATCTATGTAAAGTATTAGAATCCTTTATTCCGACTATACATAATTTTTTGGACGACTACAATTTTAAAAGTGGAGAGTCTCTCTTTTTATCTAATCGTCTTTTAAGGTGATAGTTTTAAGATCTTGTAATTGATGGTTATGATAATGTTCACCAATCCTTTATCATTTAATTTGAAACGTTGTGAAGGGGTTTCCCTCACCTTTATGTGTCAGTAATGAATCTCAAATTTAACCTGACCCTTACCATCCGGTCGTACGTAATACCTCTTCGTTCCGAAGTCACCCTCGTTTTACTTGGTTTACTGTGACGTCTAGAAAAGGTATAAATTATAAACTGTCCGTTTATCTAAACGCACTTTCGTCATTACACGACCCCTTCGGTAGTGGTACCCTTACGAGTTAGTTTCGAAATTATGAAAATTATTCGTATTATGATACTCTCGTATAAAAAAGAAAGTTCGCGTTGAGTAAGTTCAAACTCCTTTGACGACTTAGCAGCGTGATATATTTTAGATCTTACTGTCGGACTACATTTGTTTTCGTTAGGAAAATATAAAACACGACGAAACTTGTTTCTGTCCCTTACACCCTATCCGTTACCCTAAATCTTATGGGAGTGCCGTTACTATTAGTCAGTTTTAGGAACGATATACTGCTTCTATCCCATCTATCCTCTTCCGTTGTAAACATTTATTTCCTGTTGTTATTGATTTTGTATGTATCATTAGGTTGTACGTGGTTTTTTCTTTTTTTTTTACTACCTCGAAACAAGCTACCATTTCAATTAAACCTCTTGACCTCCATATTCAGTATCGAGGATTTTTGATGACACAATTACTAAACGGTACTTTATTTAACTGGAGAGGGACTAAAACGGGGTCAAAATATGAAGAGCCAGCCCCAACCCCTCCGTTAAAATGGTCCTTATAAACCGAATAAATTTAACAACGCTATCCTCCTCCTACTACGATGACCGTAGATCACCTATCTCCGGTTCCTACGACGATTTACAGGATGTTGTGTATCTTATAAGGGGGTGTTGTTTCTTAATAGACCGGGTTTTCAGTTGTCATAGTTCTGACTCTTTGATACGAGATTCAACTTTCATGGGGGTTTTAATATCACACCCTATTTATCTCTGTCAGTAAGAGTCTTACTTTTTGTACTTTTATACAATAATTATAATGACAAGAACGAAGAGAAGACCCAAAACAAAATTAATATTTCGTGTACCGTTTTTTTACTAATTAAACATATTATCAGTATCACGAAAGAAAAAGTCATCAAAAACAAGGGGTTAATTAATCGTAAACCACCGAAAGAACATTACTTACGGTTTTTGTGTGTTAGAGGGATTTGAAAGTTTTCTTCAATGTTTTATGTTACTCTAATAATTTGGAAAGACTTTTTTAAACATCCTCTATTTAATTCTTCTAAAAAGAAGAAGTCTCTACAATAGATATTTGTAAGGAACCTTCAGACTTTATTTCACTTTTTGTGTATTCGTGTTAAGACCTCCGAGTAACACGAGTATTACGACTTTTATCTTACACTTACGACCTCTCAAGTAGAGACTTACACAGTCGCTCTACTCCGTCGATTCCCAGTTCCAATACAGTACTTAGTCTAGATTTAGAGTCCAGAGGACTACGACAAAGATTCGGCTAAGGACAAGTAGTATTTGTATTTTGTCGGACGCACTGATTATTTAATAAGATTTTGTTCTTGATTTAAACATAAGAGTTTTTTGAATCTTACTATAATATACTTGTTATAGTCTTAGTCCCATGTATAATGTTTCGTAGGGTAACGAAGAACATTGATTTCAAATAGACTGAGTGGTGTATGTCTTTAAAAAATTTTTTACTTTACATTAAATAGTCATTAATATATCCTAAACAGCACTGTTAAGATTTTTGAAATAAAATATTAGAGACAACCGTAAATAAAAAAAATTTTCACTTTTTTTTTCGTTATTAGATCTACATCAAGTATCTAAAAGATAATACCGATAGTACAAAAATTATATATATAGTACCGATAAAAAAAAGTACAAAATGTTTGACAACCAAACTTAACAATACGAACGATGTACATTTTAACTTTTGAAAGATTTACTTTATAAATCTACCTTCTGTCCTTCTCGAATTTTATTCTGTAAGAATGGTCTTAACACAAAAATATCAAACCGATGACGTTTACCCCGGTTTCAACCCCTTCTGGGTCTGGTTCTTGTTGAAGATATATAGGTGTCTAAATAGAAAGTTAGTTTTAATTTTGTACCTCATGACCTTGGTCGTGTCTTGATCTTTGGTACTATGGTCTAACAGGACGAGGGTAGTCGACAAAGATTCTACAATTCTTTTAATGAGTTGGAGTGACTCAGAATTGAGGGGATTGATCTTTAGCACCTTTCATGTTTTAGAGAGGGTGCAGACTTAAAAATGGTAAAATACTTTGAAATTAGAGTTTTTAGAAAATTAGACGTACATCCTATAAACGACGATAAATTTCCAGGTAGATCAGTTCCGATACCAAAAAGGTCACCAGTACATACCTACACTCTCAACCTGACACTTCTTTCGACTCACGGCTTCTTGACCACGAAAACTTAACACCACAACCTCCTCTGAGAATTCTCAGGGAACCTGACGTTCCTCCAGGTTGGTCAGGTAAGACTTCCTCTAGTCAGGACCCACAAGTAACCTTCCTGACTACGACTTCGACTTTAAGGTTATGAAACCGGTGAACTACGCTTCTTGACCGAGTAAAATTTTCTGGGACTACGACCCTCCCTAACCCCTGTCCTCCTTTTACCCTACTGTTTCCTACTCTACCGACCTACCGTAGTGGCTGAACTACCTGTACTCAAACCCACTCGAGACCCTCAACCACTACCTGTCCCTCCGGACCGCACGACACTAAGTGTCCCAGTGTTTCTCAGCCTGTACTGACTCGCTGACTTGACTTGACTTGACTTACCGATTCAGTACAGGTTGTGAAAAAACAGGGGTACCACAAATCGGGTGGTCCGGGGTTGCAGGTACTCTAAATAGTCCGTTCAAATGACGTCACCCAACGATAAAGGAAGAGGTCCCCTAGAAGACCTGGGTCCCTAGGTTGGATACAGAGGACAAACCGTCCGTCTAAGAAATGGTTACTCGGTAGGTCTTTCGGATGTATATCCTGTGTCGTCAAATATTAAAAAGTGTTAAAAAATAGAGTCATTCCCACTAAACAAAATACTGTTTTTTTGATTGAGTTTGAGAGACTTTAATTATGTCCCTAAATAACCGAACAAAGGTATTTTAGAGTCAGTAGAGAAAGTCAAACCAAGGTGTCTGAGTTTACCGTAGAAGTCGTAAACCAAAGAGAGGTAGAGAGTTGAGACGTAAAGTATAAAACCTCTAAAGTATATAAAATACTGATCACCTTTAACCTTTTTTAATTTAACTCTGGTTAATACGATTTCCTAGACATACTATTAAAAGGATTTACACAATCTCAAAAATTAAAACAACTCCAACCTTCCCCATTCCTTCTCTCTAAAAACAGTTTGTATTTCATTCATCGACAAGTCCCCCGTTTTACACGATCCCTTTTTTTAATCATCTTATTTTTTTATCTATCTGTTTGTTTTTATGAATACCCTAAATTTTCTTCTAAGGATGTTAACGAAAAACTAGAATAGAGACCATCTTTCCGGGTCTTACCTCGTCTCGTATGTTCCGTCGTCTCAACTTCCTTACAGAGAGTATGTAGACATGCTTCTATTTTGTCGTAAAGGTCCCCATAGTCGTTTGGTACAGTAGGGAGACTAGTTTTTTGTTGGTTCTCAAAGGGTATGATTTTGGATTCATAGAGGGGATGGATGAAGGAAGCAGTAATGCGTAGACGAGAGTACTATCGGTTTGAATAGTACAAACCCGAGTAGGACATGTTCAAAACGTACCCGTCAAGGAAGAGGGACTTTACACGAAAGGAGAGGATTGACGGGGTACTGATCGAAGAAGAGTAGTCATTCCAGAGTGTCGTTTACAGTGGAGGAGTTCCTCCACGAGGAACTTTGGTAGATCTCATTGGATAAGTTGTCAATGAAGGATAGTGGATGGGATGGATAAGAGGGTAGGATGGTCTTCAAACGAACGAGTGGATAGAAGAATGAAATGACAGATGGAGGGAAAAGATTCTACTTTCGAAATATTCTCGTCCTCGATTTACAGACAAAACACCACAGGAAATTATGAATCTTCTCACGAACCGTGTGTCGTCATTTAGTTAACAATGACCCCCTTTTTTAAGGGAAAATTTCCGAAAAGGGGGGAAAAAACTGAATCTGTTGATAGTGTCTTTCAGGAGAGCTTTTGACCCCTGAGTTTCCTTTCTTAATCAGGTACTCTTTAACGGAACATATCCCCAGGTAAAGTTCATAAAAATGGTAAAGTATTAGTGAAAATGACTTACCCTAAATTTACCTGAAAATCTTATTACCAAGGTCAATAAACGATTTCAGTGAACGGCAATCATGGAATCTCTTTCTTTTAAATTTCTACACTGTACTTAAGCTAGTATAATAATTATTTAATAACACCGATCAGAAGGGTTCCAGATTCACAGGAACCTCGTCGAATTTATTTAAATCTGTAGAGTTTGAGAATCTGTATATTTACTATTACTTACTATGGAATGAAGGAATATTCCTCAAACTATTCAAAGTTTTAGTATTTATTGTTCACCTCAGTTGTTATTCTAGTATTGACGACAACAGTTTCCGTCACTCTATTAGTTGTTCTTACGTTGTCTGATATACTCTTTCTCTTTTTGACTCTTCATGACCTACGTCGACCCCAAAATGTACTAATGGTTATCAGTACTGGATCAAGGTGTTTGTGTTTTGTCACTAAAGAGTCATAGGTGTCCCCTGAGAAGGTCCCAGAGTCGTTTATGGTTTTAGACTCCTAGGAGTTCCAGGGATATATTTTAACGACGACGACGACGATTCAGCGAAGTCAGCACAGGCTGAGATGCACTGGGGGTATCTGCCGTCGGGTGGTCCGAGGGGGCAGGGACCCTAAGAGGTCCGTTCTTATGACCTCACCTAACGGTAAAGGAAGAGGTTACGTACTTTCACTTTTCACTTTCACTTCAACGAGTCAACACAGGCTGAGAAACGCTGGGGTGCCTGACGTCGGGTGGTCCGAGGAGGCAGGTTCCCTAAAAGGTCTGATCATAAACAATTATTGGATGTGTGTAGGAGGACATTTAAATTTTATGGGAGGACATATAAAATAGAGGTCTAATGAATATTGTGGATTATGTTACTTTTATAATATATTTATCAAAGGTCGTACGTTGTTTAAGTTTAAAACGAAAGACCTTGAAAGACATAAAAATTTTATAAAAAGTAGTCGTCAACCAACTGAAACGTTACGTCTCAAGTGTATATTCCTTCTGTTTGATACCTTTTCTGTGTCTCTTCCGTTTTTAAGATGTTTAGACGTAAAGAAATGGTAACAAAATTTTAGACCCCTTTGACTTTTATTTTTTATCTTTTTACTTCTTTCGTTCTTCAAATCACCTAATTTCCTGTTCCGCTTACTCATAATGTGGTTCCTTTTAAAAAGTTTCCCCTTTATCTTTTCCCAGAATATTCCGAAAGAAAGAAATAAAAGAGAAATTTTCCGAAATGTTTTGTAAGAAGGTTTTCTCCCTTGTGTTCCACACGTACACACAGACATACACTTTTATGTGCACATCCACTTTCACACGTCTATACCAACTTGCGTTGACACTCCCAAGTAGTCACAGAGTTTTATCTAACATCCTCCCTGAACCCATATCCAACGTAACATTAGTTTGAAATAAATTACTACTATAACTTAAAACTTAAAGTATATTAAAAATACAGTACTTTATAATTAGAAATCTACAAAAAGTTGGTAAATTTTTATATACTCTTGGTAAGAGTCCAACACTATGTATGTTTTTGTCCACCTGACCCGGGGTGTATTTCGAAGAAGATATTTCGTTATTGTAAGGTATTGGATGTTCATACTTAAAGTTTCCTAGTGTTTCTCCTTTTCGTGTTACCCGTGACTCTCGTTGTTCCTCTTCTCATTAATGGTAGTGGATGTTTGTCCTTTACGATGAAAATTTGAACCATAAAGGAAGACATCAAAAAATTTTAAGGAAAGTCTTAAATAAGTAATAATTACATGTGACTAACAAGGTAATACCGTAAAGAAGTGACTTCACTAAAATAAAACTTGATTCCGTATTTTTTTTTTTTTTATGTAAACCGATAAATGATTGGTATTGTATATGTTGGTAACTTTCCAGATACCGTGGCTTTCTTTAACTGATCAAAAATAGGGTTTTACAATACTATGGAGTTACAGTAACTTTTTTTACGGTCTCTATAAAATTCCCTAAATAAAAGGAAAGGTCTCATGTAATTTGTCTAGAGATACATTACAACCTGTATAGTAGACAAGAAGGGAATTTCCCTTCACGTCCATGTGTGTACCAACTTAAGGTGGAGGAACCGTGACACCGACCTTTCCTCTAGTTCGTTCCGACCCTGAGAAACCCTAGTCGGTTTGGACCCAGGACGATGTACCCCTTGTACACAAAGGGACCCGTTTCGTCTCATAATCAAAAGAGAGACGACTTTTAATCCGGAATCAAGGGAGTAGAGATTTCACCTTTTTCTTTAAAGATAAAGGGTCCCCTTTACTCTCAAAATTTATTTCAATTTACCTTACTCTTGCATATACATTATAAGTTTAACGATTATGTTACACATATTAGGTAATAATAAGTAGTATATCGGAGACACTATGTTCATCCTTGTCCATGTCGAATTGGGCTTTCGGATCTTCAACCAACTTTGACCAAGATATGAATTTTATTTTGAGTAAAGGTCTTAAACAACGTTTCTTTCTTCGCTAGGACAGTGTTTACATGACTCTGTCTTTTTGTACCTCCCGTTTTTTCTGTAAAAAGGAAATTATAACAATAACCGAGTAGACTAGAATTTTTGACACAAACACGAATTTTTAAGTACCGATTAACTATCACACTCTATGTTCACCCCAAAGGTTACGAGTTCTCTTGGTTGTGTTACGTTTAGGACTCCAGAAAAGACGTATCAAGTTTTACTTACTACTATCATACCAGGTAAGTTTTGACACTTTCTCTTCATCCCTCCACACTCCTCTCTTATTTTTATATAGAAAGATTAATCCAAAGTCCATAGGAATAAGGGTTTATCTCGTCATAAAAACGGTCTTGAGGTCCAGTAACTCTTCAACCCTCCCGTGATTGTGAATATATTTTATACCGGTGAAGACTTGATGTAGAATATCTTTTAATTATCTATACTTTTGACAACTTTACAGTCGATGTTGTTCCGTTTTATATAGTTTTACTTTTTGGGAGGAAAATCGTCTTTTTGGTTGTGTTGAAAATTGACGTTTTTCGTTATAAACCACAAAAGATTGAAAAAATTCTAGGATAGACATAAAGTTCTTGTCTAAAGAAAAAATATTATTTCTTTGCAATAGACGATGTAGTGAAAGGTCAGAAAGACTATCCGTATATGATTACAGTCCTCCTCTGTCTTTTCAACTTATATATTATAGAGTAATATCTGATAGGTGACAAATTTGGAGGTCCGACCGTTATACATAAATTTATTACAGTATTTTGGAGAACCATGTATTACTACATTATTTATACTCTTACGGAGATTCCGATTGATTGAATAAAAGGGTTAACAATTCAATGAGGGACGATACTAGGATAATGGTTCACTTTAAAATCCCTATAAGGAAACCCGTTTTCTTTACCACTATCCCTATTTATAATGATTAAGATCGACTTTACTATATTGTCGGAGAATTAGTACATTTCACAAGAAACACCCAGTCTAAAGAGAGACGAATCCAGTTAAGTTGATGTTTAAGAGTCACTAAAAATTGTAAGTTGAAAGGTTCTGTCAATATAAAGGTATATTGACAATCTTTTGAACTCTAAAGTAAGTGACTAAGTGATGTAAATCTTTTCTTTAATACACATTTTATTTCTTACATTGTATATATTTGTAGTCTTACATCTTTGAATTGAAGTAATGAGTCTGTCTTTAAACTCCTTTACCATAACCTTATACCTTTTTTATCTACAATCCTTTTATCTACACATATGTCTATGTGTGTGTGTATAAGAGGGTTTATTTAATCCTCTTTTTCAATTCATATGTTTATTGGTATGTATCTTACCTATCTAAGGTACACATACATATACACACAAACATGTATACACATATGTGTGTGTGTGTGTGCGTGTATATATATATATATATATATATATCTCTCTCTCTCTCTCTCTCCCTCCCTCCCTCTCTTACTCTTATATCCAAATAGTTTGGGGTATTTTGATGAAGTTTCATCAAAGTCTTTTTTACCGTTCTTCATCATATAATGTATCGACTATCGAACCTTAACGTCATAAAGATTGGTAGTGTTCGAAATTTTTACGGGTTATTCGAGGAGATACTTAAAGTTACTCATATTTAATTTTGTAATTAAAAATTTTCAACGTAAGAGTCCTTTACTTTTCTGTAACAGGACTCTGGTGGATAAACTTCATGGAAAGTTTGCAAATACTTGTCTATAACAATCGTTATTTAATTTGACGTGTTCTCTTGACGAATATTTTTGAGACGATTACATAGTACCTAGAAACCAAAGTTAGTGTTGTATTTGTAACGATCTGACCGAGTTCAATTACCAGTAAATTTTACTACAAAAATAAAGATATTTTACAAATAAGAAAATCTTGGTATTGTATGACACCTCAAAGTCCACTGATAAAACTGATGGTAATGTTCCTTTACTCAGAATACTATAACTTTTCAGACGTTTGTTGTCTCCGTTTTTTAAGGTCCCTATATATCGTCGGTCGAGACGGAAAATGAATACAGAGACTCACTGTAGAATTACTATAAAAAAATTTATTGGTTTTGAACCATAAACATTTGTAAGAGATTTGTCTAAGTGTATAGAAGAATTGCATTTTTAGAAGGTCTACACTACGGTGTACGTCTTTACTGATCATTCTTAACCCGAAAGGCGTAGACCTCTCCATAAAAAGAGTATTTACGGTGTCCGTCGATGTGACTCTTTGTTACACTACGAAGACAAGTGTGTCTGCAAGGTGAAGACTATTCTGAAACATGAAAACTGTATAAATCGGTTCGTGAATTAAGTGAGAGTATTACACACACAAGAATTGGGAAGGTAGATAGTGGATGGATTCTTTGGATGTCTATCGTAATCTATACTGTAGACTTTACGGATGTCGGACTAATAATTTTTTTTTTTATTGAACGTAAAGTACACCATTACCTCACACATCTAAGAACGAATTCTAAGTATTAAGAGTAGTTATAGTGTTCACACAGTGTGAGTCTTTTATTTCGACATGACTTCATTATCTTCTTTAACAGGTCTTCGTTTTTTTTTTTTTTTCAAGTGGTTTCTATGTTTTAGAAGACTGTTTTACTTTGAGACTTGATTATTTATCTATACGTAACTATAGTCCGGAATTTTGAAAATAATGACTCTCTATTTTACGTCCTCTGTCTTTGAATCTCTATCCCGGTTACATAATTTAAGTACTAATGTGATTGATGTTTCTTTTTCGTGTTTTCTGTTTCTTTTTGTAGGTTCTTTGAGTAGTTCCAAACAAAAAGTTCGATACTTGACTACAGACTCTTATAGCTCTATATTCCTGTGACTATTTTCGTGACAATAAGATAGCCTGGTAAAACACTTAAAGTAAACAAAACTTTAGTTTATTTTATCTGATCGAACTCATCGTCTGATATATGAAGTGTAAAATGTACATACAATACACACAGGTATATACATAACCATCCACCCAAAAAATGGTAATCGTGGTGGACCCTCCGGGTATGTCTATTTGTACATACAAACTTGTATACATAATATGTGTATGTTCGAAGGTTACACCGAGTCACCTTCTTAGGTGGACGGTTCCTCCTCTGTATCCAAGTCAGGGACCAAACCCTTCTAGGGGATCTCTGCCTTTACTGTTGGATAAGGTCATACGAACGGACCCTTTAGGGTACCTCTCTCCTCAGATCACCCGATATCTGGTATCCCAACGTTTCTCAGTCTGTGTTGAATCGTTGATTTGTTGTTAATATATATGTATGTGTATGGTCGTGTATACGTTATTTGAGACCAGGTAGAGATAAAGTGTATCCATGAAGATGTTAAAAACATTTTATTTATTATGGTTATGGACAAGAAAGGGGTTTACATAAGTACGATAACACTTGGTCCGGAGTCAGTTTCACGAAATGTATAAGAAGGTTGTTGTAGACTAAATATGTAAATGATGATTTAAAATGTATATTTTATGACTCCGTACTTCTCCAAGTCACGGGACTACTCTCAATACCAAAACATCGACCTTCTCGTTGATAGACTCGTGGTCGTCAGACTGAGTCCAGAGACACAAATTGTGACTTGATGTGTCAGAAAGTTGACTTCACCTTCTACGTTCTTTCTCATCCTTGATTAATTTGGTCTTCTTCTTATATAAATCTTCCTAAACTTCCGTCTCCTTTGTCGACTAAGGTTTATAAGGAGAGTTCGAATTTTTTACTTTCTTTATTAAAATTTTCTGATAACCTATTATATGATACTATACCATCCATATATGTCTATTATAATTATGGTCTTACCAATTTCGAAACCATCTACTAATAAAGAAATGAGTTGTTTGTTCTTAAAGTCCAAAATTAGTTTATCGACAAGGAGACAACACCGGATTTCCTTTAGATTGTCCCAGTACTATTTTAATATCGGGGTTTGGGTAAGTGTTTTGTAGTCGGTGAGAAAATTCAGAGAAAATTACTGTGTCACCCGTAGTTTGGTAATATCCGAGCTTAGTCACAGTCGTACCTCCTGATGAGGTCTAATAGAGATAAGGTGTAGAAGTAATCTGTTTCTGGGTACAGAATCACTAGATGTAACCTTCGATAGCTATCAAGGACGTCGTCACGATCTCTTTGATGTCACTCATTTCTGACTCAGTCGTTCCAATACACCGGTCCGACCTCCATTGGTACAGTCTTCGTTCAATCCGTAACTGTCCTTGTGTGTGTTTGTTCGGACCCGTCGGAACCCGAATCTCTGGAACTGATTACAGAGAGTCTATTACCTGTCTTCCAACCCTTAAAATTCAATTTGTTAGATTCTTACTGGTGTTTTAGGGTAACTTTTCAATACTACTTTTATTTGTAATGTATGTTTCTGGGGATCTTACAATAAAATGAAAGTTCTATTTTCAAACTGGAGCCTAGTTTATAGGTTTACCATTCCTCCAACAATCCTTCACACCGTGATGTACCAAAACTACAACCTTCACTGAAACAAAATAAAATTTACACGTTTACACGGATTAAACTAATATTGTCACTTTTCTATATGGAATCAAATTTAACATGAAAAGGTTGAACGTTTCTAGTCTTGAATCTTTGTGATAAATGGATTAAGATGTGAACATTAGATCCTATGTAATAATAAAACACGACCTCGTCTTCGGTCTATATGGAGTCCGGAATTATTGTGTACTACATTAATTAATTAAGTTAAAAAGATAAACAATACATGAGAAATACGGGGGAATAATATGAAAGGTCGATAAATAATTATAGAAATAACTGAATATTTACCGTATTTTATTTTACGAGTATAAATTTAATATATTACACTATGTATTTAAAGTATAATATATATATCTTGTTGGTTAACAAGGTCGAGATAAACAACTACACTAATAGGAAATAGTCGACTTAACAGAACCGTGAAAAAACAGGTGTATGTATATCTAGATAAAGACATAAGATAAGAGAAGACAACTAGATAAAAAGATTGAAACTGTGGTGTGATAGAATTAAGTATCCCTAGTGTGACTTAGACTTCTCACGGAACTTCTCATAGTAAAACTACTATAACCAAGAAGGTTAGGTAATACCTCTTGTCATACCTCCAAAGAAATTTTTGATTTATATGTTGATGGTATACTAGGTCGTTAGGGTAAGGACCTGTATATGGACCGTTTTAGTATTAAGTTTTTTCTACTATGTGGGATCACAAGTGTCGTCGTGATAAATGATCGGTTCAGAATCTTCGTTGGATTTACAGGTAACTGTCTCCTTGTCTATTTCTTCTGCGTAAGGTACATGTGTCACCTCATAATGAGTCTGTACATTTTCTTATGTTATTACGGTGAACGTCATCGTACCTACCAGGAACTCCAATGCTATAATTCACTACATTTAGTCTGTCTCTTTTTGTTTATAGTATACTATAGTGAATATACACCTTAGAATTTTTGACGATGTTTACTTGAATAAATGTTTTGTCTTTCTCATAGCGTCTGATGTTTTGTTTAAATACCAATGGTTTCCCTTTTACAGTCCCCTCCCTATTCAATCCTCTAACCCTAATTGTACATGTATGATGTCATATTTTTCATCTACTAGTTGTACCAGGACTATGTATCGTGTCCCTTGAGATGAGTTATAAGACATTATTAGATATACCCTTTACTTAGATTTTTCTTACCTATTGCGACTTAGTAAAACGACACGGGACTTTGATTACGTTGATGTGAAATTATATTTTAATATTAATTTAAACTTTGCTTGTATATGAGACATACTGTGTCACTTTCACTTTCAGGGAGTCACCACAAGCTGAGAAACACTGGGGTACCTGGTATCGGACGGTCCGAGGATATAGGTAGCATGAGAGGTCCGGTCTTATGACGTCATCCATCGACAAGGGAAGGGGTCTCCTAGAAGGGTTAGGTCCCTAATTTGGGTCCAGAGGGAGTAACGTCCGTTTAAGAAATGGTCGATTGGATGGTATCTTTGATTGGTTAGATTAGTGTACCTGGTGTCGGAACAGATTGTCACTTTGATACTCGGTACGGTATTTCCTGGTGGGTTAATCCTACCCTGTACCACCTCTCAAGACTGTTTTACACCAGGTGACCTCTTCCCTTACGTTTCGTGAAGTGATAAGAACGGAACTCTTGGAGTACTTGTCATACTTTTCCGTTTTTCTATCCTGTGACTTTCTACTTGAGGGATCCAGACATTTACGGGTTATTCGATGACCTCTAGTCACCCCTTTATTGAGGTCTTTCCTATTTCTCTGCCTCGGTTTCGTTTTTGTTGGGGGGTCAACACCTACACTGACCACTGTCTTCGTTTCAAGCTAAGACATTTCTCGTTATAACGTATCCTTCACCTTACAGTCCAGGTACTTAGTTCCGTTTAACCTTCATCGGTTTGTCCTCTACCGTTCTCACTTGCAACTGTAAGCTCCTTAGTCGATTTATTTTACCTGACCTTACCCACTTAAATTGAGTTCACTGGTAATATAGACGATGGCACCTGTTCTAAGGAATCTTCTTGACCTAATCGGTACTGTCAGTTGTTTTCTCAAGTTTTACGTCATGAACCTACGGTAAAGTTTTTACTGTCCTACTAGAGACAAGCAAAGGTTCCGTTTGTTAAGTTATAGTGTCATTAGGTTCAGATACGGGGTTGGTCATTACGACTTCTTCGACTTCAACTTGTCAAGGTACTTCTGAATGTTCTGGAAGATCTTGATTGTGGGTTTTTTTCTACAGGAAAAGTAATGTCCCCTGACCTTACGTTTTCATCCTTCAGTTCTTTATGGGCCTCATTGTCCTTATAAACCGGAACCTTATGTCTCACTTCGTCCCTTTTCCGATTATCACAAAACGGTTCTCTTACGTGACCAGTATTTGTGAGAGAAGGTTGTTGTGTTCTCTTCTGAGATGTGTACCTGGTCTACCAGTTGTGACTTTAGTCTAACTAATATAATAAACGTCGGTTTCTACCGTTTCGAGATATGTCAGTCGTTTTTGTTCTGTCCCTCGACTGACACCGAGTCTAGTACTTGAGGAATAACGGTTTAAGTCTGAATTGAACTTCTTTCATCTCTTTTGGTGATCTGGTAAGTTCCTACTGAATTTAGTTTAGGGATTACGAATACCTCACCTTCATTTTTTATCTAAATTCACTGATCTAGACTATCTGGATCTCACGTACTATTTGGTACCTACCTCCAAGCACTGTAACATGTCCTCTACCTCATTCTGGTAGAAGTTCTTTTTCTTTACATTAATTCGTTTTACCGAGTGACTCCTCCGGAAAGTTTATCGACACTTTTCTTCTCTTCACTTTTCGTTTCCTCTTTTCCTTTCTATATGAGGAAACTTACGTCTCAAGGTTTCTTATCGTTCCTCTCTATTCTTTCGGAAGGAGTCCCTAACTACGTTTCTTTTTCTCCTTTTGTTGACTTACCCTTTCTGATCTCTGGAGAAGTTCTTTTAGTCTTTACGGTTCCTTTATAAAGTGTGTTTCTATCCGAGTTATTTACTGTCTTTACCATACCAGGATTGTTTTCGTCTTCTATAATTCTTCTCCACCGGTCTTATGTGTCTTCTTGACATGTTTTTTCTTGAAGTGTTACGTCTATAAGTACTACTACACTAGTGAGTGGATCTCAGTCTGTAGGACATTACACTTCAGTTCACCCGGAATCCTTCGTAGTGATGCTTGTTTCGATCACCTCCACTACCTTAAGGTCCACTCGATTAAGTTTAGGATTTTCTACTACGTCACTTTCACGACGTGAGTCATACGGACGGTTTAATCTTTTGAGTCGTCACCGGTGTCCTGACCTTTTCCAGTCAAAAGTAAGGTTAGGGATTCTTTCCGTTAGGTTTTCTTACGAGTTTGATGGTGTGTTAAAGTGAGTAGAGTGTACGATCGTTTCATTACGACTTTTAAGAGGTTCGGTCCGAAGTCGTCATACACTTGATACTTGAAGATCTACAAGTTCGACCTAAATCTTTTCCGTCTCCTTGGTCTCTAGTTTAACGGTTATAGGCGACCTAGTAGTTTTTTGGTTCTCTCAAGGTCTTTTTGTAGATAACGACGAAATAACTGATACGGTTTCGGAGACTGACACACCTAGTGTTATTTGACACCTTTTATGAATTTCTCTACCCTTATGGTCTGGTGTACTGGACAAAGAACTCTTTAGACATACATCCAGACCTTCGTTGTCAATCCTGACCTGTACTTTGTTGTCTGACCAAGGTTTATCGATTTCCTCATACAGTTCCGACACATAAGGGGGGACGAATAAATTGAATATACGTCTCATGTAGTACTCTTTACGACCCGACCTACTTCGTGTTCGACCTTAGTTCTAACGGTCGTCTTTATAGTTATTAGAGACTATACGTCTACGTTGGTGGGAATCCCGTCTTTTACGTCTTCTCGATTTCTCGGAGAACTACTTTCACTTTCTCCTCTTTTTCAACCGAATTTCGAGTTGTAAGTCTTTTGATTCTAATACCGTAACCCAGGGTAGTGAAGTACCGTTTATCTACCTCTTTGTCACCTCTGTCACTATCCGAAAACCCCCCGAGGTTTTAGTGACGTCTACCACTGACACCGGTATTTAAATTTTCTGTGAATGAGGAACCCTCTTTTCAATACTGATTGAATCCGTCGTATAATTTTTTGACTCTACAGTGAAACGGTTGTTTCAGTTTAGATATCAAAAAGGTCATCAGTACACATCTACATTCTCAACCTGATCTTTCTTTCGACTCGTGGTCTCTTAACTACGAAAACTTGACACCATAACCTCTTCTGAGAAGTCTCAGGTTCTCTTCTGAGAACTCTCAGACAACCTGACGTTCGTCTAGGTTGGTTAGTTGGGATTTCCTTTAGTCAGGACTTATAAGTAACCTTCCTGACTACAACTTCGACTTTGAGGTTATGAAACCGGTGAACTACACTTCTTGACCGAGTAAACTTTTCTGGGACTACGACCCTTCTAACTTCCGCCCTCCTCTTCCCCTGTTGTCTCCTACTCTACCAACCTACCGCAATGACTTAGTTACTTGAACTCAAACTCATTTGAGACCCTCAA
Organism: Capra ibex; assembly: GCA_006410555.1. NCBI lineage: Eukaryota > Metazoa > Chordata > Mammalia > Artiodactyla > Bovidae > Capra > Capra ibex. Next base: position 19,669,272 of record SJYO01035988.1, on the reverse strand, counting down.
CCACTACCTGGTCCTCCGGACCCCACGACGTCAGGTACCCCAACGTTTCTCAGTCTATGTTGACTCGCTGACTTGACTTGACTGACTTGGATGGTCCCTTAAGAAAATTTAAATAACTCTAAATAAAATACCGAAGTTCATACCAGATAAAATCATTTATAAGAGACATAGAACTTTTATTAGATATAAGATGACCAAACTTACCTATCAAGATATGTTTAATCAATCTAATTCAACTTACTGTTACAGTTAGTTCAGTAGACTTAGAAATGATAAAGAAAAAAGAAAAAAAAACAAGTATACAAGATGGTTAAAACGCTACATACTTTTAAAGGTTTATATTAAAATGTAAATAAATAACGAGGTAGTATAAACATTCGTTTACTACGAAGAGAACGAAATAAAAAAAAATAAAACAAGAAGAAACAAGAAAAATTCCTATAACTATCATAATTTATCGTGTGTACGAATGTGACCAAAAATATAGTTGGTAGTAGAGAAATAAAGATTCGTTGATCCAGAAAGATGTAGAATAAACTTTGTTTTAGGAAGTAAGAAAAGATTTTACCCGTAGGGAGAGTTGGTGTTCGTGGTATTAGGAGGACCTGTGTTTATAAAAGTTCGGTGTTTGTAGAAACTGTACGAAAATATATTTTACGTAGAAGAGCCAAGTTAGTAAATAAATCCCATAACACGACAGACACTACAATAGCCACATCCTGTCGTCAAGTATGACACTTTAGAAGTAATACCATTTGGAGAAGTAACAGATTTTGTCATCGTACTTATAGTAGTCACGAGTAATGTTCCGAGGAGTGACGGTTTTTCGTCTCTAATTCTGAGGTCTGTAAAAGTCTAAGATTTGTTGAACAGAAAAGACGAAGGAAAGAAAATGAGAAAGAGGGAGATAGGAAGAGGTTAAGGAAAAATAAAGGAGGTAAGTCGTTTATGAGTGTGAGATTTTGAGAGACGAGAGTACCTTAATTAGATGAGTCACAGGATTCTTTTATCGCATATAAAAGACAAACTTGGTACACTAGGGTGGAGAGGCACTTTCAAGGTGTCCTAGCTAAAAATCGGGTCGAAAGTCTATATCTAAAAAAACAGAAGTTTCTGTATCTAAAGAGAAAGACTGGTATAATAGATACACGGATTTATGTGACTCTTCGTCACCCAAATTTTCCTTTTTTATATCTTTGATGACGACGGAGATAATTAATACTCTCTTACCAGTTATTAGATTGAAAATTCACTACCTTTATCATTTGCTTTTCAGTCGAACGGAGAGTGACATTGTCAGAAGTACTATCGTGACCATCTTTCCTATCAGAAAAAGAGAATTTTTGTTATTACTTAATATTACTTATGTATTTATTTATCTTGAAGGGTGGTACGTCTTAGGTATACTTTTCACCCTCGAGTGGTTTCGTATTTATCTTCTTTTCCAAGTCAAACAGACATCTACGGGTGTGTTTTTCCTTCTTTTCTAAACTTCGGTGTCATTACTACCCCACCAAGTCATCTTAGTTCACACTTCAAACGTCATCCATCTTGGTTCCGAACTCTAATTTTTTTTTTTTTTTTTTCTGATCAGTCTTTATCTATAAAATTTTATATTATATTTGATAACTACTTTAACCATCCTTTCTATTTTCTGTGTATCATTATCTTATTTTCTTTTATAGTTATGATTTTTATATCTATTTTTACGAATTTTATTTAGTCTTATTAATGGGTACAGTTTAAATTCACAAATTATAACGGATAAATTTGTTTCTCATTTTGTAAAGAATGTCAAGTCAAGTCCGTGAGTCAACACAGGCTGAGAAACGCTGGGGTACTTAGCGTCGTGCGGTCCGGAGGGACAGGTAGTGGTTGAGGGCCTCAAGTGAGTCTGAGTGCAGGTAGCTCAGACACTACGGTAGGTCGGTAGAGTAGGAGTCAGCAGGGGAAGAGGAGGACGGGGGTTAGGGAGGGTCGTAGTTTCAGAAAAGGTTACTCAGTTGAGAAGCGTACTTCACTGGTTTCATGACCTCAAAGTCGAAATCGTAGTAAGGAAGGGTTTTTTAGGGTCCCAACTATAGGAAGTCTTACCTGACCAACCTAGAGGAACGTCAGGTTCCCTGAGATTTTGTAAAGAAATTTTTAGGGAATAAGTAATAATCAAATATATATTCTCGTAATATCTCCATAACGATAGTTATTTTATTTGAGTGATAAACTAGTAACATAATTACATGTTATGTCAAACTAAGTATAAGTGATTCAGACATAGGTGTAATATATGTCTCTTTCTCCTCGACGTCTTACGCACAGATTACACACAGATTTCTTCCTGCTCGTGTCACGTAAAACCCAATACAAGTGTAAGTGTCAGAATACATTATTAACGTAAAATTACAAAAATTAGAAGAAAAGGGTTGGTATAAAGGTTGAGGTACTCCGTACCCGGGAGAGAAGTATACACATAGTGTATATCATAGATCGTATACACGCACATACAACTAAGTCAACACACACTGAGAAACACTGGGGTACCTGATATCGGACGGTCCAAGGAGACAGGTACCGTAAGAGGTCCGTTCTTATGGTCACGACCTACGGTAAGGGAAGAGGTCCCCTAGAAGGGTTGGGTCCCTTTGACCGTAGAGAAAACATGGAACGTAACTGTCCGTCTAAGAAATGCTGATCGCGGTGGACCCTTCGGGTCATAGATCATACCATATATAATTTATTTCTCAACACTTAAGTAAGACACCAACAATCAGAATCGACATCTACCAGTAAGTACAGAAAGGGTAACTGAGGTCGGAAACCCTCACGGTTCATAAAAATTTTAATATAGAAACCTAATCTCTGATATTATCTTTTTTAAGGAAATCATCTTTCCTTTGATTAAGTTTTCTAACTAGTGAAAGTCCCTTTCATATGACTACTATTTCTTCACTATTCTACATACTCGTTAGATGGGATAAAGTTTTTTTTTAAGGTGTACAGACAACCACAATTGATTGATGACACCTAAATCTATTAGTGATGTCTGTTGTGAGTGGTATATCATGGATGAATCTTTTTTTGGACATCTGTCATACTGACTTTACATCAATTATGGAAGATATTTACAATAAAAATATAGACACACTTCATTTCATAAGATCAAATATGTCACAATTAATCATCCCTTAAAGTTAATTGAAAGATGAACAATATTACAGTTTCAATGTGTTGGATTTTCCAGAGACTATCGAAAGATTTCTTGAATATTTTCTATGTTTATTCAAAATATCTTTGTCATTTTAGGGTTCGTATATAACCCTTACTATTCCGTTTATTGACCTTTGGTACAACGAGTCAGCGGATTAGCACAGGTCGAGAAACGCGGGGGTACTCGTCGTGACGCCGAAGGGACCACAGAGTTTGACATTTCTGAGACGGACGTTACGTCCTCTAGACCAAAACTAGGGACCTAGACCTTCTAGGAGATGGGTGACCGATGGGTGAGATCAAGAGAACGACCTCTTAAGGTACCTCTCTCCTCGGACCACCCGATGTCAGGTACCCCAGTGTCTCCCAGTCTGAACTGACTCACTGATTGACCTTTTATATGACTCATGATAACTTGTACTTGAGATCGTTCCTTGGCTAAAACCTCCGGTAGCATATAGTATGGATTTTGTCTTGATATAACTACATTGGTAATATGTCTCCATAGAATCAAATGATCTCGACGTCTTATCTTATGGTATCTAACTCATTGAATTTGTTATCTTTATATAAAAGAGTCAGGACCCTCGATCTCTAGATTTGAGTTCCACAGTAACCCAAACCGAAGAAGACTCCGAAGAGAAGAACCGACATCTCCCGACAGAAGAGTGAGACATTGTCTCTGGAATATATCTGGACTCCTTTTTATATCCTTCATTGTTCTGGAGTCCGAATCGTACTGATCCGAGACATGGAGGAGTCTTCCTGGATCACGATGGGTGCCCTAAGGGACACGGAGTCACACCGTATGTGTCCTTGTACTAAGGACAGACTGTTTTCCACGGAACTGTATCGACTATATCAGAGACTCCTGTCCTTGTTCACAATTGTGCCGTCGTTAAAGTACGCAATTCTTGATCTGTTCTCTGTCCACAGACTCCCTCCGGCCCGGCCACCTCCCTGGCTCTCCCCGGTCCGTCCGACGCGCTCGCGGCTCCACACCGGAAGGGCTGAGCTGTACGACGGGACCTGGGGGGCCGCCACCCCGCGCCCGCTTCTCGTCCGCGGGTCCCTTGCTGCGGGTTTTAATCTTTTTTTTTTTTCTTGATCTGTTCTATTACTCAAAGTCGTTTACAGTCTATTTTACTCACTAGTCTTCAGGAGTAGGGAATCGTGGTATCTTTGAGGGTCTTTAATTGACCTTGTGGTCCCCTTTCGACTCTCTTGGGTCTTCACTGACTCAAAATTAATAACTGTAATTCCAAGTTTTATTTGTACTATATCTTCCTTTGTCAATTAAAAAATTATGGACTCAAATACTGATGGAATTACTCTTGTTTATAAAGAAGGAATAATATAGAGGTCGAGTAAATATAACAATGTTTTCACATCTAATATGACTTCAATAACAACCAAATATTTGTCCTTAACTTAAATTAATTATATACGTATACAAGAATACGTACCTGTAACGTGTCAGTAAAGTTGTGGATGAGAAATTCCAAAGAGTACGACCATTTTATACCGAAGAATGTTTAATTCTCCAAACGTTTGCATAATTGTTAGCACCGATTAATTTTCGGATTGGTTATAAAACAAAAATCATTGGTTTAGTCTTATAGATTGTACATTTTAAAGTGATAAGATAACTCTTTCTTTTTGTGTTAAAACTATAAACTTTACGTTGATAATTGTGAGTTCTTCTTTGGATTATTGTGTTATACGATGAGAGAAGGAGTTATTTCATCAATATTTTTTATTTCATGAACATAGTTGGGAGACTCTAATTCTAGTTGACATCGTTGTGTCTTACCCTCTTAATCTTCTGGAGAATCTTTTGTAGGCCAGTTTATGAAAGTAGTCGTCTATACTCTTAACTCTAAGTCTTTGTAATTTTCTAAACAAACCCAGTTCTTGTGAGAGATCGTCTGGGTGAGAAGTGTGTCTGAGGAAAAAGACGTGTGGAAGAGTTTCACTTTTGTCTTAGTGAAGAAGTTTCAAAAGAATCAGAAGGGTGTTCCCATTAATGTACTAACTGTGACTAAAATTGATAAATTGTGATAAACGTCAACACTTACTCTTTTGGTTCAGTTCTATAACCAAACAACGTTTTCGAATCGAAAGGAGAAAACTTCTTTATAAAAAGATTGACTAATTTTAAAAACTTAAGAATTGAAAATAGATAGTGATTTTTGTGTAAGACGACTGTCTTACCACCTTATCGTATCTAACAAATTCTGTATTATTTGACACATTTTTAGAAGGTGTTATTTCATTTGACTCAAAAAATTTGTAAGGTTATATCAAGGGTTTCATAAGTATTACTTTACTTTTAAGAAACTCTTCACTAAAAAAGGACTTCAATAACGACACTGTTAAGAGATACATAAAATTGTATATAAGTTTTATACAAAAATATTCATTTTATATATAAATTTAGATACAAGTTTTATATTACTTTATATTAAACTCCATTCTCGTTTTATGGTTAAAGTCAATGAACACCATGTTCCAACCTTGTTAAACTTTTGAAACAATACGCAAACGTGGCTAGTAATTTAAGTCTTAAGAGAAACATGATCCATACGACCTTTACTACGATAAAGAAGTTTATAAATGATAAAAGATGGAACTTTTTATGATAATTAGAATAACACGAAACAGTATGTTGGAAATTTTTTCCATAATTATCAAGAACGGTTTTAAGTAGAAAAAGAAGATCAACATGTATTTCCTTAAGTCCCAATCGATGGACGGTATCTATTAGACCTTTGGATAAAAGTTTCTGTCAACATCACTTACTGTCACCATGACAAAAGATGGTTGACTGTGTTTGGAGCTTCACTAAATAAACTGTCTTAATGTGTAAGAGACGTCAGTCTATTATGTCCTGAACCTTATATATTAATGAGAGAAGTTCTTTGAAATCCCCTGTGAAGTGACCACCATCTGACCTACCCTTAGGTGGGCGGTCACGTCCACTGTCCCCGAACTAGGGACTAGCCCCTCCTAAGGTGCACGGTGTTTCGTCGACTGGGATGCGTGGAGTTGATGACTTCAGGCACACGGATCTCCGACGCGAGACGTTGCTCTCTCTCGTGGTCCCTCATCGAGGGTGAGTAGTGTTGATCTCTTTCAGATACGTTTCTGGGTGACGTCGATTTTTATTTATGAAAAAGATTTTTTCTTTGAAATGATTCTATTTCTTGGGTTTGTGGGGGATTGGAAATCGACGTCTTTGAAGTTTTTATTAACTTTTTTTTATATATATATATATTCGACATGTATATAGTCCTTCAGGTTCGTTACATATCTAAATTTGTGAACTGGGAAGGTTGTTATCGGAATCGTAGGTAGTAAGTGTAGAAAGGTAAGTTATACGAAAACAGAAGGAGCAAAAATACAACGAAAAGACAAGTTGGGTTAACTTTTAATAAACCAACTGAAATGAAAGATATCAATAGTGAAACGGATAAAAGTGAGACGTCTTATAAACTGACTATTACAAGAGAGAAAGACCGACGGAGGGTGGTTAAGATATGAGTCGGTGGAAAAGACCCGAGTGGATAGAAGTGAATCCAGTGTTGGAGGGAATGAGGAACAACAATCCCATGTCATGACAGTGTCGACTTTATATCAGTTGTCTCAACAAATATAGGAGATTGAACCCTGAATGATCGGTGTGTAGAATCCGTTCCTACCACCTCTTGAGAGACTTCTACGAGTTTACGATTTGTCGTTTGTACATTATGTTCGACTCTAAGTGTTAATTAAGTCCCTTACAGGTTTTTGTATACTTGAAATTTTGACATAGGCACTAAAGGGAATTCTCTAAAGTTCGTGGTCTAAAAGATTAAGGGTTTTTCTTTACTACTTCCTTTATTTACTTTTCATTTGTAAACTGGACGTATAATTCATTCTTAGACAACAGGGATTCTCGACGGAAATCGTAACTGTACAGTTTTAACAAGTTCTTTCATCGATCAGACAAAAATTTTACAGATTGAAATTTTCAAAAATGATCACTAAAAAAAGGTCTATTTTTTTCACCTCTTCAACAATTATGAATAGTTTCGTTTGTTAGTTTTTAGAGTGAAAAAGTGTGTGTGTGTGTGTGTGTCGGGTATGGTACCGTTTTGCATAAACTTATGTGTCGAGAGGAAACGGATGTTTACGATACTGTCTGGAGACACATAAGAAAAGAAGACCTCGAGACTTCATCGTATTACTTTGAATTTGGAACGAATTTTAACTCGTTGTGTAAAAGTACGACTTACTAAAATAAAATGTAAAGGAGACTATGTTTATCTTTTCTGTAGAGTGTAAATCAAAGGATACGATCTGACGTGGTGTCTATTCGTGTATGAAAATCTTACACAGATATACTATTATTGTTGACACCTTTCGTTTCCTAATCGGGAGATGAACAAAGAAGGATAAAGAAGTGAAAGAAATTTTTGAGTCCGTCAGAGGGAAACTCCGTGGTTCTTTTCAACCTACGAGTTCATCCTTTGAGACCCATTTACATTCCTCAGGAGGCATATGAAGAGGTAAGAGGGAGACTTTAAAAGCTCCGTCGTCTTGAGATCGAGGTGTGTCGTCCGGACTCTTGGTGGTTCGATCTTCCCACGGTACTAGGTGTGAGGAGAGAGGAGGACCAGGTGAGTATAGAATAGAAAGGAAGACTACTCTGTCTTTACTCAAGGTTAGACAAAATTAATAAAGACAAAGATAGTTATCATTGGTCGACCTTTGAGTGAACCAAAGGTGTTAACAGAGTGGAAGGTAGAAAGAAGAATTAGTGATCACCGAAAAAGGGAAACTCTAAAACCAAGGTTTTCATTGAGTTTGGTCTCTTTGGTCTCTTAGAGAGAGTAGACTGTTATAATTTGTCTAGTCAGGAGATTCAAAAGTTCAAACCGAAGGACCGTCCATAAAAACGAAAAACAAAACACAGAATTGATACTTATAATTTCCAGAATTAATTTCTTTAATTACTTTTGTCGTAGAGTCTAGCCTTTGAGGTAAATGTCTCACCCAACAGTCAGGACGTGACTACCCGACACGGGACCGTTACGAGAGTAACATGTGGTAGTGTTTTGACACGACCTTAGAAGGTCCAGGTGGAGTCTCAGAGAGAGAGTGACGACAGACCTGAGGTCCGACTACCATTGGGTCTCAGAAGGACAAAGGTGGAAACAGGTGGATATAAGATAAGGGGTCAGAGACTTAGTAGTAATTTTTAGGTCAGTGAAGAGAGTTGGTTTGGGTGGTGACCGTAGGGTACGGCGAGTCCCGGAAGTCGTAAGAATAACCCAAGATGAAAGAGACGGAGGACTATAGAGATAAATAAGTTCAGGATAATGAGAGATAAGTAAGTTAGGAAAGGACCCTGTGACCTAAGGAATTTACATATAGTATACGATGAAGAATTTGTATATAGTGTTTAAGGAGTAACGGGAAAAAAGGGCGTGTAGGAGAGGTATATGCACAGAGGATACATGAAGGAGGGGAAGGTGAAGGGTAGAAGTAGACGAGGGTAACGGGAAAGGGAGGAAAAGGAGAGTGTCAGAGGAGTCTGTGGGTCAATTCGAGAGGAATGTTGTAAGAGGTAAAGACCCTGTTAATTAGATTGAAAGAGGGGCTGAGGGTTAAGATGGAGGAGCCCTGGAAAGAAATTAATATACGAATATGTGTTATGAACCCAACATATTCCTGAAATAGGGAATAAACTAAAGAGATTAAACTTACGGATGACTTTCGTGGACAAGGTGGTTTGTCGTCTATAATTCTGTAATTCTGAAACACCTCTCCTTCTCCCGGTTTACCCCCCACAACTCTTTTTTTCAATGTCACATCATAAAAAGAGAAAATTTCATAAAATTTACAGTTATAATCATGAACTGAGAATTTCGGTAAATAGGAAGTGTAAGACGATAGTCCTTATCGTGAGAACACACGAATTGTGACCAAAGGGAATCATTGTTGTAACCTCGGAGTCTCTCTACAAAAAGTTGTACACAACGGGTAAAGGAATGATAGAACGATTGTCTACTTCATCACACGGATTTACTGTTCTTCACAGATTTAACTTTGCCTGTGGCGAAGGATCACACCTCTGTCGTACGTGTTACCTTCATAAATCCCTTTTCTATTTAATTACAGGAACAGGTCATTAGGAAAGTCTACTTGCGTCATAAAAGAACACGAGTCATGACAAACGGTCCACACGTCTCATAGGCAAAGGAAAGACGGGTAAAACATACCACGGAGTGCCACTGAGTCATTAAAACGTCATAATGGAGGATAATGAAACTTTGTAAATTCATATGTCTAGTTCTGTATAGTAAGTACTGTAACTTATAGTTTAGAAATACATTTGTTAATTTACCTATGACGACGACGACGACGACGATTCAGTGAAGTCAGCACAGGCTCAGACACACTGGGGTATCTGCCGTCGGGTGGTCCGAGGGGGCAGGGTCCCCAAGAGGTCCGTTCTTGTGACCTCACCCAACGGTAAAGGAAGAGGTCACGTACTTTCACTTTTCACTTTCACTTCAGCGAGTCAGCACAGACTGGGAGTCGCTGGGGTACCTGACGTCGGATGGTCCGAGGAGGTAGGTACCCTAAAAGGTCCTTTCTCATGACCTCACCCCACGGTAATGGAAGAGGATTTACCTATGATTTATCATATTTTATACTTTTTACTTTTATAATTTACTAAATCCATTTTCAAATCGAAATAAATCTATTAAAACTCAACTATACGTAATTAATATCAAGTATGAAAAGATTTTCAATACAACTTTCTTTTTTGAAATTCTTTAGTTTATTTTTATTAAGATTGAAAAATTACAATATAAAAGAACTCATATGTAAAACTATACGAAAATTTAAAACGAGTGCTCATTTTAATACAAAATATAAAGTTAGGAAATTTAGTGGTGACAGTTGTTTTAAATTTAACCCATTTTCAAATAATAATATTAAAGTGATTTTACTGTACATTTGTAACACCTAAATTACATAGTATACATACTTAACTAAGTACAGACAAGTGTAAAATAATTATACTAAGTACGTTAGTGGTTTTCGGGGAGTTTTAGAGCCTCTCTACTTGTTACTATTCATTTAAGTAGATAGAAACTACATGACGGTTCAAAATTAGTATCTTTTCCGTAACGATATGATATTCGGGACTGACGGTTTTGTAGGTCACTCTTCTCCGTAGGTGAAGTTTCTGCTGATAGAGTTCATTTGTGTGACGGTCTGCATGTTGAGGTATCTCTCGGTCCAAAGGAAGGACATGTCTTAGAGGAAACAAAATCTGTAGAACCAACTAAAGTTTACTCTGAAAAAAAAAGAAAAAAAACGTACGAAATTTAAGGTCGAGAATGCAAAATGTAAGTGGTTATTTCTCACTCGGACACTTTTAGATACGGGGGTGAGAGGAAGGGACACGATCGTCTTGGGGTGTGTGTGAAAGAGAGATTAGTCCTGGAGTGACACTCCGGGGTCTAAACGGTACATTAAAGGTTTAGGACATTTATTATTTGAAACTAAAAACGTTTCAGAAGACTACCAATAACACCTTCCCGTAAAACGTTAATATTATACTTGATGTCCCAGTCAGGTTAGTGTCGTAACCGATACGTATCCGACTCTTACCGTCTTTTGTTATTGGAATGTGTATCAAATTTTTAAACTACAATACACTAAGATTGATACACTCACACACACTACCGTCTCTAGACCACCGACACTACCAAATGACCGATTCTGAATACGTTGAGAACTCTGGGGTCCCTGACAGTGGGTGGTCGGAGGAGACAGGTACCCTAAAGGGTCCGTTCTTATGACCTCACCCAACGGTAAAGGAAGAGGTCCCCTAAAAGGTCTGGGTCCCTACCTTGGGCCCAGAGGACGTAACTTCCCTCAGAGGACGTAAAATCCGTCTATGAAATGGTTGATACTCTATACGTCTACTGTGGTGGGAATACCGTCTTTCATTTCTCCTTGATTTTTCGGAGAACTACGTTCACTTTCTCCTCTCACTTTTTCAACTGAATTTCGAGTTGTAAGTCTTTTGCTTCTAGTACCGTAGACCAGGGCAGTGAAGTACCCTTTATCTATCCCTTTGTCACCTTTGTCACAGTCTGAAATAAACCCCCCCGAGGTTTTAGTGACGTCTAACACTAACGTCGGTACTTGAATTTTCTGCGAATGAGGAACCTTCCTTTCAATACTGGTTGGATCTATCGGATAATTTTTCGTCTGTAATGAAACGGTTGTTTCCAGGCGGATCAGTTCCGATATCAAAACGGTCACCAGTACATACTAACACTCTCAACCTGACACTTCTTTCGATTCCTGACTTCTTAACTACGAAAACTTAACACCACAACCTCTTTTGAGAACTCTCAGGGAACCTGACGTTCCTCTAGGTTGGTCAGGTAGGATCTTCTCTAGTCAGGACCCACACGTGACCTTCCTGACTACGATTTCGACTTTGAGGTTATGAAACCGGTGGAGTACACTTCTCAACTGAGTAACCTTCTGAGACTACGACCCTCCCTAAACCCTGTCCTCCTCTTCCCTTGTTGTCTCCTACTCAACCGACCTACCGTAGTGACTGAGCTACCTGTACTCAAACCCACTTGAGACCCTCAACCACTACCCGTCCCTCCGGACCGTACGACGTTAAGTACCCCAGTGTTTCTCAGTCTACACTGACTCGCTGACTTGACTTGACTTGGACGGTTGATTCGGGGGTCCCTTCAAAATTTTAAACTACAATACACTTAGATTCATACACTCACACACACTTCCATCTCTTGATCTTATATAAATTCTGGAACAATCGAACCAAATGTTATAAATGTATAAATTTGTTTACCTTTCCCTCGGAGGTAGCGGGACTAGGTAAGTCTACAATTCCCACTCAAAAGAGGAAGATAGATACATTCTCTTATTATCGTTTACACTGATTTGGATTTCATTATAAATTTTCATATTTCTGTGTGATAAATCTCTCTTTTTTTTTAGTGTATTATCGTGGTAGTGATTCGTTTTTACGGGTAAGACTGGCGAGAAAGAACATTCTCTCCTTACTTCAGTATCTAAATTCCGTTAGAGGGTTTTCCTCTCGTTAGGAATTGGTGTGTGTTTCGTTGTGTTAACACGTCCACGTAACTGATATTGTCCGAATCTTCCACCGTGATCACCATTTCTTGGGTAGACAGTTACGTCCTCTGAATTCTCTGTGTCCAAACTAGGGGCTCAACCCTTCTAGGGGGCCTCTTCCCGTACCATCGGACGTCTTAAGGTGCCTGTCTCCTAAGACCGTCAGATGTCAAGTATCCCAACGTTTCTCGACCTGTGTTGACTTCGTTGAATCGTATGTGTGTGATTGATATTGTCTATTTATTTTATAATCATATCATTGTCATAAATGAAGTTCACAAACGATTACGTTATCACATAGGTCATCTACTTACTGCGAAAGGAGAGAACACGAAATCGTGTGGGTTTCGACCCAATAGGTCTCACCGTAATTTACTGTGGAAATGTGGTTGTTGGACCTTAATTTTATGTTTAGGTAAGAGAGAGAAGGACTGAGAAGTATCTAATGTTTGGACCCGAAAAAGTGTATAGGTTTCGGTTCGACCGGTCTATGATTGACCAAGAGTTGTAGACACAAAGAATGGGGGTAAGAGGTTTAAGTAAATCAGTGTTCCAGCTCAATGATGAAAGATTTTGAGAAAATAAATCTGGAACGTAGTGTCGAAGATATTATTTTAATAGTAATAAAAACAGGCTAGACAGTATTATAAGGGTATAGAGTAGATGACAGACACCAAAACGGAGGGACTTGATAAGTGGTTAATAGGAGGAAAACGACTCATCAGGACGAATCCCGTACCAAGGGCATAGTCGTCGTATCGTAGTGAGTCCTTAAACAATCTGTACATTTAAGAACCCAAGATGGGGTCAGGATGACTCAGTCTTTGAGACCCCCACCTCGGGTCGGTAGACACAGGGTTGCTCGGGAGGTTCACTAATGGTACACACGATTTTAAACTTTTGGTTTCAAAATTTCGCTATAAAATTTTTCCGTTTTGGTTGGTACAGTGAACGGACGAACTTTGAATTAAGGGATGGTATATTTCAGGTTCAAGAGTCCTCCTACATATTACGGGAACAGACAAGATCAAAAAGTCGGGAAGAGAAAGATGAAGGAGGGAGGGTGGGTCACAAAATCAGTAGACTTGTAAGACTTTATAAGATTTACGTGGGACGAAAAATAAGGAAAAGGATCACATGGAGAAGGGTGTGTGTTAAATAGGTGGACCTCCTCAAGATAAGTAGAAAGGTCTAGGTTGAGTTTACAGGGGAAAACATCTTACTAAAGACTCCCGATTAAAGTTATTGAATGAATGTCGGATAAAGTTAAGAAAGTCCGGGTGGATGTATCAAAAGGACTTAATTGTAAAAATCTATAGGTCGAGAATTCTTTCTTTACTTCAGACAAATGACCCACGTGTCTCTGTTTCCATCTCTATTATTACTGTAACGAATAAAGTAGAGGAAACGAGGGTGGGACTAAATTCTCAATCGCTAACAGTGGTAGATACCCTTCTCGACCTCGAGGAACTCCTCCGACCACCGAAGAGGATGTGACGTCCCGGGTGTTCTCAGGTTCACCTCCGGGTATATAGTGTACAGAGTTATAAATTTTCAGTGTTTATTTTGATTCTCCGAGTCACTTTGTACAAGATAGTAACTTAATGGAATTTTTATAATAAAGAAAACTGTTTAGTTTTCATACACCTTTCGTTATTAAAAATCTACGGATTTTAACCGTTTTCGAGTCTGTGATTCAAATTATAAATGTTTGGACTCACAAGACAACCACTCTACCGTTACAAATATAATCGTTATTCTATTTCGTTTATCACGTATTCGAGTATACATATGAGGTATTGTAAATATAAGGAACGGAAATACTTTTATAATATAACATAAGGAAATTAGTTCTAAAAGATGACTAAACACGGAATAACTGTCACTACTAGGTTTTCTAAATTTTATTTTACGTTAAAATTAATTACCGTTTTTACGTTTACATACAATAGTTTCTAAGTCAAGTCAACGAGTCAGTAGAGACTGAGAGACGCTGGGGTACTTAGTGTCGTGCGGTCCGGAGGGACAGGTAGTGGTTGAGGGCCTCAAGTGAGTCTGAGTACAGGTAGCTCAGTCACTACGGTAGGTCGGCAGAGTAGGAGACAGCAGGGGAAGAGGAGGACGGGAGTTAGGGAGGGTCGTAGTTTCAGAAAAGGTTACTCAGTTGAGAAGCGTACTCTACCGGTTTCATGACCTCAAAGTCGAAATCGTAGTAAGGAAGGTTTCTTTAGGGTCCCGACTAGAGGAAGTCTTACCTGACCAACCTAGAGGAACGTCAGGTTCCCTGAGAGTTCTCCGAAGAGGTTGTGGTGTCAAGCTTTCGTAGTTAAGAAGCCACGAGTCGGAAGAAGTGTCAGGTTGAAATTGTAGGTATGTACTGGTGTCCTTTTTGGTATCGGAACTGATCTGCCTGTTCTAATTAAGTTATATTTATGTGTTTTTATTTTAATGAAAACAAAATTTTAAGGAAAATGAATTTTTAAGTTTTAAACGGATAATTTCATTATTTAATTATACGTATATTATGGTTTAAAATTAAAGTATTATAAAGTAATTTAGACTATAAAAGGAAAAAATTTATAAATTCAGAGTAACGAATATATACGGTTATATTTTTTAACTATCGTGCAAAGTAAGTGTAGAAGAGATCAAGATGTGAACATGTTTCTCATTATCCTTACCCCAAATTATTACGTTATACGTAGAATCAGTGGTGCACTTTTATGATACTTTTAAATATACATGAAAGTTTAGGTGATTTCTTTGCACTTATCTTCTTTTTACTACACGTTGAGATGAACGTCTTTACTAAGAATCGATACATTCCTAAAACACGTAAATAGGGGTCTCTTTCTTCGATTTTCGAATAGTAAAGAAAATGTGACAAATTTAGGTGAGGAGTGAGGAAGCATGAGGTCTCGTTCCACAAACAGAGGTTGACTACAGGTATCGTCGAGTTGAACTTGTGAAAGAACCGTAAACTTAAGACAACAGAAAACGAGATTACTACATCTTTCACTACGTCTCTTGAAAAGACCCCAGATTCAGGATGATTCGTACTCCATCTACGAATGTCAATGTCTAACGTAACTCGGTCAAGATTTCTAGTCTATGGTTCACTCACAGACACTATGCACCCCGGGTGATTGTGTACCCCGGGTATTGTGTGTGGGGGAAAAGGAACCACGATTCAAGGAATTAAGGAGTAGGATCGGTCTTGGTCTCCTAATCCCGACTCAAAATTCCATGACAGGATTCCCTTATTATGGTTATGTAGATCCTCAATCTTAAAAATATGTAAACATCATAAAGTAGGTCGAAACCGGGTAGTCTCCCCCTTTTTTTTTTTTTTTTTGGAAAATAGAAGATAAGTGAGGGTAGGGATTTCTGAATATATTTTTCTTCAGAGTTGAAACAGAATCGACAAAAGAGATGACCTCTAACTCTTTTATCTAGAGTAATATAAGGTTCTCTAAATATAAATTACAAAATATAAATTATTTTATACAGGTACAACTCATTTTGTCGTATCAAAACACTAACTCAAGGAACCATCTCAATATAAACTAAGTAATGCAAGTTCGGTTTTTCATCGATGACACGTAGTAGTGATGTACTTGAAAACATAGAGACACCGGCATCTTTACTTCCCTTACACTTTCCCTATGTCTTCAAATGTCCCTTTATAAAAGTATATATTCGTCACACTACCAATTAAAGTATATGGGTGAACCCATCCGATACCACGGGTCAGTAACCAGTTCGTTAACAAAATTACAAGTTAAGTTAAGTCAGTGAGTCAGTACAGACTGAGAAACACTGGGGTACTTAGCGTCGTGCGGTCCGGAGGGACAGGTAGTGGTAGAGGGCCTCAAGTGAGTTTGTACAGGTAACTTAGTCACTACGGTAGGTAGGTAGAGTAGGAGACAGCAGGGGAAGAGGAGGACGGGGGTTAGAGAGGGTCGTAGTCCCAAAAAAGGTCACTCAGTTGAGAAGCGTACTCCACCAGTTTCATGACCTCGAAGTCGAAATCGTAGTAAGGAAGGTTTCTTTAGGGTCCCGACTAGAGGAAATCTTACCTGACCAACCTAGAGGAACATCAGGTTCCCTGAGAGTTTTCAGAAGAGGTTGTGGTGTCAAGTTTTCGTAGTTAAGAAGCCGCGAGTCGGAAGAAGCGTCAGGTTGAGAGTGTAGGTATGTACTGGTGTCCTTTTTGGTATCGGAACTGATCTACCTGGAATCAGTCGTTTCATTACAGAGACGAAAACTTATATGATAGATATGCTAATTGTGAATGTTAGTCAACTAAAATTCATTTCCTCTAATGGGAGTTATTACAACCACCCGGGGTAAGGTAATCAACCATCGGAATTCTCGTTTTTATCCAAAGTCCCTCTTCTTCATTAAGACGGAGTTCTGACTTTACATTCTTACGATTCAAAGGTCGGACGACCTTTGACCTTCCGATCTGGTTAAAATCTAAGTTCTGACGTTGTAATTGAGAACATGCTCAAAGATTGTTCAGACAGGACATGTAAATCTGAACGATCGGGGGTATAGGTGTATTCGTTTAAGGAAGACCTCTTGGGATTGACTATGTTTAACTATAAAGGTAGTAGACTGAAATAAGGTTAGAGGTTTCAATGTATTCGTGGTTCTTTTTTATATATATATCTATGATACATGGAAGAGTGAAATGGAAGGTATGATATAACCTGTTTGTGACAGAAATGTTAAATACCGTAATTATAAAATTATTATCTAAAGTTTTAGACAGAGGACAAGGAATACACGTCCCAGACACAATAAGTAACGTAAAGGGCTCCCCTCTTTAACGGTCAGTGAATAATTTACGAACTATTTACAGATGGTTTATAATCTACTCATTTTCATTACAATGGTTCTAGTCGACCATACACTGTCTCCTATCCTCATTCCCTACCACCTTCTTGTTCTCCTTTCCTTCACCCCTCCCTCTCTGTATTTCTTTACTCTCTCTCTCATTCCTTCTCTCATTCTTCCACTCTTCATCCTCGGAGAGACTCGATTCTGTGATGGACTCTACTATGAGTTGGTCGGAAGGGTTCGAGGGTCGTGTCAGAAGTGACGGAGAGAGTGTCGTTAAAACTATTGACACCGATTCCTTGAACCATAGGTGTTTGTTAACTGAAATTATTCGGTTATCCACTAAAGGCATTTTCTTACGACTACTCAGTTAAACAACTGTCGTCGAGAGCTAAGAGAGTAATGAGTCGGTACCGAAGATGGAAACAGGAATTCTTAGGTCCGACATTAACACTCATGACTTACTCTTCCGTCGCTCTCACACTAAGAAAATTGTCACTTTGAACATTTGTCAAAACACTGTACTACTATATAATGTTTACCCGAAAAGACTATCGAGTCAACCATTTGTTGGGTGGACGTTACGTCCTCTGCGGTCAAGTTAGGGACCCAGGTCTTCTAGACGACGTCTTCCCTATCCGATGGGTGAGGCCATAATAATCCGAAGGGAACACCGAGTCGACCATTTCTTAGACGGACGTTGCACCCTCTGGACCCAAGATAGGGACCTAACCTTTCTAGGGGACCTCTTCTCTTTCTGATGGGCGAGGTCATAAGACCGGACCTCTTAAGGTACCTGACATAAACAGGAATACTTGGGTCCGACGTTAACGCTCATGACTTACTCTTCCGTCGGTCTCACACTAAGAAAATTGGAACTTTGAACATTAGTCGAAATACCGTACTACTATATAATGTTCCTCCTGGTTTTTCAGAAAGGTTCAATACTTATTTTCGTATTCGTGGTTGTTCACCATTCTCGAGAGTGACCGTATCGTGAAATATCAAAGACATTTACAAATAACTTACTTCCCTATATTTTTACGAAAGAGGATATAATTGGACAGGAAAAAACAAGAGTCATGGATAGAAGGCTAATGGATTCCTCTTCAGGATTCTCACTAAGACTTCAGGAGAAAGAGGATATAGTTATGAAAAATTCACAATAGAATAACAGTGTATAACAAATGAATAAAGAAAAGTCACTTTACCGTCGACCTACCTAGAGGGACCACAATCAGAATCTGTAGTGGATAAGGTGTCGTCGTCGTAGTAACACGGAGAAAAGTCTTACGTTTATAATGAAGTAAAAACACAAGTTTTAAAGATTAACCTGTATCACCGCAATTTGGAATGAGTCTCAATGTAAAGTTCCTTTTTTCCGTTTTTTAGTGTAAAATGATTTTTAATCGAACAGATTCTTTACTTAAGGGGTAATATATACTTTGAGACATATCATTATGGACACAAACACACATATCATTAAATTCCAGACGATATTTCTCTTTCCTTTGAAGTGTTCCCACCTTTAAAAGTAAACAAAACAAGTGACTACATGGATGGGGTTCTCGAATATTATCTCGTCCGTTGGATATTTGTAAACAATTTACTTATCCTTTTTAATTTCTGATGATAAATAAGAGAAAGAGAGATTATTGTGTACGTGAAGACTTCATTGTATTTAATTTAGACACACACTACGAGGTAGCCCCTTAAATGTAAAGAAAGATATATGATATATGTCGAAAAGTACTAGATACAACAGTCAGTACGAAAGTATAAATTGTGGAGTCACATAGTCACATAACTACAAGAGGTATTTGTGACATGAGAGTGGATGTGAAGATAGAAAGGATCCGATAATTCATTTCTCTGACCTAAAGGGAGTTAACATTTATACTGTAGGTACAATTCTCTTCACACTGTAGTCTGAGTCCAGGAGTTCGGTTTCCAGTAAGAAAGGTAATGGTTTCCTTAGGTTCAAATAGTTGGGGGTAGAGGGGTTTGTATGTGTGTAGAAATTCATGTGAGACGTGGACATAAGTGGGAGAAGTCTCTGAGAGGTAGGTTTAGACACCAAGACTTTCGTAACTATCGTTGTCACTTGAGGACTCCGGTGAAAAGATCCCGATAGAAGTAAAATTCGGAAATGAGTATCCGTGTTAAAACTTGAACTCTCAACGAGTCAGAACAGGTCGAGAAACGTTGGGGTACCTGACATGTCAGGTACCTTAATAGGTCCGGTCTTATAACCTCACCCATCGGAAAGGGGAGAGGTCCCCTGGAAGGGTTGGGTCTAGAGGGTGTAACGTCCGTCTGAGAAATCGTCTCCTCTTCCCTTCGGTGGTCCCTTCGGGAAACTTGAACTTCCCCTAAAAATTCATAGGTGCCTCCTCACTTCTAGTCTACACGAGACTTTCTTTTCACGTCGACAATTTATCTAGACCAGGACCGTGGTCACAGGGAGAAGTCCAGAATCCCGACACATTAGGGTCGTTCCAGTCGAAGGGAAGACAAACTAGTATTCCACTAAAGACTACAGAAAAGAAGAGATTACAAGATTCAAGAACCTGTGACAGAAACTAAACATGTTGAAAAAGACACAAGACGAGAAGAGATCGTTCTTTTTTATTTCCTTTTCCTTTCGTATCTTTCTTCGGTCAGTTTGTCTGGTAATATAGATAAACCGATATTTTAGTTGACAAAGAAATACTCTTATATTCGATGTACTGTGAACAGAAATCTCCGTGTGTAAGAGAGACTTAAAAAACATTAAAAGAATTTCATAAGTTATGAAAATACTGGTAGTCCTTCTATGGCTATAGTGGTAGTAATGAAGAACAACGTAGTGTGTCGGATTTCTGTGGTTCTAGAACAAGAATCTCATTGTTTTCTACAGAGAAGTTTTTTCGTCGTGTCTCAGATAGTCTTATTTAGAGGACAGACTGTTGTAAACGGTCGGACACTCGAAAACCGAATCGAAGAAACGAGTCTGGGTGACCCTTTTCACAATCGACAAGAAAGATGAGAGTTTACTTTATACACATATATAGAGGTTTCGACGTTTAGAGGTTCGGGGTACACTTGTGAAGTCGAATAGAAACGTCATAGTCATCAGGGCACTGGGTCTTTCTCTAATCTCCTCTTCGTATGAAATACACCCGTTCAACGAAACAGTTCAATTCTGTGTCACTTGTAGACTACAAAGGAGAAAGTCAATTTTTTAATTTTTATTTTTAGGAAACACTCGTCTGACAAAAAATTTGGTTGTTTTAAAAAGTATCAGAATAGTCTTGACAGAGGCGTGACTCCGGGTGGTGACGGAAGTAAGGGGAAAGTCGAGCGTAGAGTAGGGTAGAGTTAAGAGGGGACGACCTGAGCGAGGAGGTGCGAAGATTCCATGACCCGATGACTTACAGTAGACGTACGGATCCCAGTAAAGTCCGAGGACCGATTAGTAGTAACCAAGTGGTTAGTAGGACCTTCCAAACCGATTTTCTACATAATCGTCCTGAACCTTACTTTAACACAAAGTTGATTTAGACTCTAAATGTCACAGTCTTTACTCGGGGTTCAGAGGTACTCGGGAACTCAACGTGACACGATCTTAAGTCGGTATACAACCAAGGCCAAGGTCCGGAAGTATAGAAGGAACTAAGGACGAGACATTGTACGGACTACTGAGAGGAGGATCGTCAAAGAAAGATCTTAACCTCGGGTACAAATTGAACTAGGAAGACAGAACCAAGAATATAAAACATGTCAAAAACGGACTTGTTCTGTTCTAGGGTCTCTACCTCACCCCCTTAGACAAGGGACATAAGGTCTAGAAACTGACCTCCGAGACGACGATTATCTATCCACGGTATTTTGACAAAGTAGAGTTTCCCTTGGGACGATGTGGTAACTACCCCTACATTTCACCTCGTCAGTGACACGTCTTGTCATACCTTTAAGGAGATTTTTTATTTTTATCTCGATGGTATACTAGGTCTTTTGGGTGAGGACCCGTATATAGGTCTCTTTTTGTACCAAGTGTCCCTATACACGTGGGGTCACAAGTAACGTCGTGACAAATGTTCTCGGTTCTGTGTCTTCGTTGTATTTACGGGTAACTGTCTCCTTACTTATTTCTACACCACGGACATATGTATAATGAGTCAGTAATTTTTCTTACTTTAATACGGTAAACATCGTGTACCAACTTAAACCTCCAGTAGTATAATTCACTTCATTCAGTGTGTCTCTGTTTATATACTATAGTAAATATTCGTCTTAGACTTTTTTAATATTTTTACTTCAATCAATGTTTTGTCTGAGTGTCTGAATCTCTTGTTTGAAACCAATGGTTCCTCCCTTCCCGACCCCTCTGCCTATTTAACCTTTAAACCTAACTACACATGTATGACGATATGAATTTTACATAGTAATTGTTCCTAGATGACATACTGTCCCTTGAGACGAGTTATAAGACATTGTTGGGTTTACCCTTTTCTTGAAATTTTTATTACCTATATATATATATTGACTTATATATAGTGATATATATATATATATATATATATATATTTTGACTTAGTCAAACGGTGTATGGACTTTAATTGTCGTAACGATTAGTTGTTAAAAACAAAAACAAGTCAACGTAGGTTTAAAAACGTCGGGGTACCTGACGTCGTACGGTCCGAAGGGACAGGAATGGAGGACCTCAAAAGAATCTGAGTACAGGTACAGGTGACGAGTAGAGAAACAGTGAGAACCAGTCACTCCCGTGGGTGTGACAAGTAGACATGTAGTGACGTCTATGTGGACTTCTCACATATGGGTGACTTTAGATTGACGAGTGTCAGTTAGGAGGAGTGAGGGGTGGGGTACCGGAGTTAGGATTAGTGTGTGTCACAGACTCCTTAGTAGTTGTAAATAGAGTAATTTGGGAAACAGAGACAAATAAAATCCGTGGTGTTCTTCAGGTCCCGGGTTTTCCGATACGTTTAATAGATTAGACTGTCAAAGTTTGGGGAGACGTTGATAAGTGTTTGGAAGGTGGTAGGAGAGACCTTTAGTGATCGTTTATGAAGACTTATAAGGAAAGTTGTAGAACAAGACTATAGACTAAAGGAGAGTTTCTATAGAGGATGTTTCGAGAGTTTACTACCGGATAAAAGAGAAGATTTGGAGAGACTATAACAGGATATCTACCTATTCAATACGGGGGAAGAACCCTGAGGGGTTTCTTAAAAAGGGAGAAGAGGTTTGGGGATTTCGAGGAAACTTAAAACTAGATAGTTTGAGATAACCTTAACGAAGATGGAGAGTAACAGTAAATGACAGTAGTACGAAGGAGATATGTCCCTAACGGTACCCTCTTCCCTGACCTAGACGAAATGAGTGATGACTCAAATGTCGGGAATCTAGTAACGGATTGTGTATTGTCTAGTAATCGTTTATAAAGATTTCACTCATTTACTTATTTTAGGTAGGGTACACGGAAGTAAGGAATGAAACTAGAGGATCCAGTTATAGGAGTACATTTTCAGGGATGAGGTCAGTTGTTTCGAACACTGGTATACGAATACGAGTTTTAGGAGTTTATTGACGGACCTGGTACAGTGAGAAACTGGAGTGTTACTGTGTAAACAGTATAACCGGTGGATAACATAACTTTAGTCGAGGAAGTCATAGATTTAAGAACCAAAGAAAGGACACAACTACGAGATCCACAACGAAAAAAAAAAAAAACAGAGATTCAGTACAGGCTGAGAAACGTTGGGATACCTAATGTCGTACGGTCCGAAAGGACAGGTAGTGGTTATGGTCCTCGAAAGTGTTTAAGTACAGGTAACTCAACCACTATGGTAGGTTGGTAGAGTAGAAAACAGTAGGGGAAGAGGAAGACGGAAGTTAGAAAGGGTTGGAGTCCCAGAAAAGATTACTCAGACAAGAATCGTAGTTCACCGGTTTCATAACCTCAAAGTCGAAGTCGTATTCATGAAGGTTACTTATAAGTCCCAATAAAGGAAATCTTAACTGACCGAACTAGAGGAACGTCAGGTTCCCTGAGAGTTCTCAGAAGAGGTTGTGGTGTCAAATTTTCGTTGTTAAGAAACCAAGAGTCGGAAGAAATTCCAGGTTCAGAGTATAGGTATGTGTTAATTACCTTTTTGGTTTCGGAACTGATATACTTGGAAACAACCGTTTCATTGCAGAGACGAAATATTATCCGACAGACCCAACCAGTATCGAAAAGAGGGTTCTTCGTTCACAGAAAATTAAAGTACCGACGGTATCTTTAGACGTCACTAAAACCTCCGGTTCTTTTGTTTCAAGTAGTGACAAAAACGACAAAAGGGTTGATAGACGGTACTTCACTACCCTGGTCTACGGTACTAAATCAAAGAACTTACCAAAAATTCGGTGGAAAAAGGTGAGAGGAGAAAGTGGAAGTAGTTCTCCGAGAAATCAAAGAGAATCCAAAGACTGTATTCCCACCATAGTGGACGTATAGACTCCAATAACTATAAAGAGGACCGTTAGAATTAAGGTCGAACACGAAGTAGGTCGGGTCGCAAAGAGTACTACATAAGACGTATCTTCAATTTATTCGTCCCACTGTTATATGTCGGAACTACATGAGGAGAAGGTTAAACCTTGGTCAGGTAACAAAGTTCAGGACAAGACTGACAACGAAGAACTGGACTTAAGTGCAAAGAGTCCTCCGTCCATTTCCACCGGACAATAAGGGTAGAGAAGTTCTTATAAGGTGTCAAACAACACTAGGTGAGTCAGTTTCCGAAACCGTATCAGTTACTTCGTCTTCATCTACAAAAAGACCTTGAAAGAACGAGAAACATACTAGGCTGTCTACAACCGGTAAACTGGAGACCAAGGAGATGGAAAAGATTTAGGTCGAACTTGTAGAGGTTCAAGAGTCAAGTGCATGAGAACTTCGGACCGAACCTCTTATAACTGGTAAAGAACTGAGCGTACACTTTACTCACGTTAAGACGTCATCAAACTTGTAAGAAATCGTAACGGAAGGTAACACTAACCTTACTTTTGACCGTAAAAGGTCAGGGCACCGGTGCCGACTCAAAAGGTTTAAACCACCGTACAAGAGTCACAAAACAAGAATCTACAACGAAAAAGGTAGAAAAGCGAGAGAAGAAACCGTCGTCGTAGACTAGGGTACTTTTGTATTCAGACCAAAAATCGATATGAGAAATATGAGAAATAACAAGGTCAGTCAGTAAGGTATGGATATGTACATAGGGTGATTATAAAGTCTGACTTGTACAAATTTGGTTTGAATGGTAAACAAGGAAGAGGACAAAAGGATATAGACTATTACTTTAGTATATGAGGATGAGTGGGTCTAAACTTTAAGATATCAGTAAACTTAAGAAAGAAGAAAGAAAGGGACGAGGGTTAATCGACACATTAGTACAGTGATGATGGGTCTTCAGACGACAATTGAAGTAGAAAGGGGAGACACTAGTGAGGACACCTGTCCGTTGGGACTGTGGGGTAGTGAGAACGACTCACTTTAACCAAAAGGATCTCGTGTATAAACTAAAACAGTGAAGCGAAGAAGTTTTTGGAAGTAATTACCAATGTTATGGACATTTTATGTAGGGTTTAAGAAGTCTTTTCCGGAACTTTTAAACAATGTTAATTAAAAGATCTCTAGAAATAATGAACGGGGGGAGAGAAAAGAAATAAGAAAGTCAATCTCATTTGAGAGATAAGGGTCAAACGACGACGACGACGACGATTCAGTGAAGTCAGCACAGGCTGAGGCACGCTGGGGTATCTACCGTCGGGTGGTCCGAGGGGACAGGGACCCTAAGAGGTCCGTTCTTGTGACCTCACCCAACGGTAAAGGAAGAGGTTACGTACTTTCACTTTTCACTTTCACTTCAGTGAGTCAGGACAAGTTGAGAAACACTAGGGTACCTGTCGTCGGATAGTCCGAGGAGACAGGTACCCTAGAAGGTCCGTTCTCATGACCTCACCCCACGGTAACGGAAGAGGTAAGGGTCACATCCCAATATGTAAAAGAGAGAAAGGTGACTACGAGAACATGAAAACAAAGAAAAAAAGTCAATAGAAAGGAAGAGTGGTGGGATGGGTCACGGAGTAGAGTTTTAGGGTGTTAGGAGATATTTGTCTTCGTTACCATAATGTCAATTGTGACGTTTAATATGGGAACACGTATACGTGTTCGGATTTCGTGAAACAGAATATGGGTGTCCCATACTGACACTTCTCAGTTCCGGTAGTCTTTGTAGGATTTACGGTAATGAGATGTGTCCTGGAGCATGTCGATAGATTGAATGATCAAAAACTATTTTTACTTAGGGTGGCCCCTGATCTTACCACTGGGACTTACACTTATTACCGTACGTACGTCACGGGACGTTACTGATGGTCTTTTGTTGTCATATTCAGTTATCGGACACAACAGAAAATTGACGGGTAACGGTTGTTATCCAAAACGAGAGATATCAGATCTAAGGGTCAAAGTTCCCAGAAGTGAGGATAGTCTACCTTTTGACATTACTCTTGTTCGGCTCTTCTCTTACTATGTCCGTTGTTCGGTTTTTTGGTTCCACAGAATCTTGTCGGATCAGTCCCTTCGTCCTTTGTTTATTAACTTCAATCCCCCCTTTTCTCTTTTCTAAAAGTTTCCGCCTTTGTCAGAGTATTTAGTCTGAACTTTTAAATTAAACTCCCGAAAAGAGGAGGAACAGAGTATAAAAAAGGGAGGACCTCAACACGACGGCCGGACTTGTCTCCTTAACCTTACATTAGTTAGCTACACTTAGACGAAGTAATTACCTAACGATGAGGGACACAAAGGAGATCAGTTCTTACAAAGATTTTCGTAAGTAACGGTCGTGACGACGGGTCAGATCTGTTACCAGGTACCGTCCTTTTGTTTGTGGCTCTATTGAACGTACTTCTCTTGTGTACAAACGATGACTGACTATCTCTTTAATTCCATGAATCAAGGAATTTACAAGACGGATGTTTATACTGAGTACGAAAAATTAGTCAACTGTAAACAGGTTAGTTTGCACCAAAGAGTGTAACTATTTAAAGACCCTAAAACGATGTTCTGTCATCTATCCTTTAAGGGAAGTATTACGTGTTTATTAGGATTTAGAAGATCTTTTGTGTGTACAAAAGATATGGGTGTCGTAGGAATATGGGTGTCGTTTATATGATAATTAGATGTGATTATTTCCCCTTGTCGTCCGATTAGTATCGAGTAAATATGAACCGAAACCTTACACAATACACCAAAAACCGTCTTCTAAATGAAATGATTAATACAGAATGAATTTAATTATTATGTCAATTAAACGTAAGGGAATCATGTGTGGTCAACTGTCACTCTTCGTTATACGATTACTCTCCTTTAGTATAATCTTAAATTTTCGTAGAGACTTTTTAGACACGTAAAGGTGACATGTCTGTAAATCTTATTTTTAGGAGTTGTATGTTCCTTTATTCTCAATTTTAATACACATTTTTAAGGACAGTGGATAACCGATCAAGTGTAACAGTAACAAACAGACATCTCTTGTCTCTCCTCTCGTTTTCTCTTTATAAAGCGTACTCTGATCATTCGGTATTTCAATTTGGACATTAGTTGTTTACACATCCGACGGCTGAAATACGACTCGTGACACGAGTCACAACACTTTCCCAACCTTCTTTATGTCAGATAAAAGACAGAATTCTAGATTTTTAGACTTCCCTCTTTATACTTCTGTAAGTAAGGACTGTGGGAGATCAACTATTGACGGAACAAAGATGTTTACCAGTGAGACAATTGAAGAAGAATATCTGGAACTAACGACTACATCCCCTCTGTTATCGTTGGTTGCCCCAAAGTGGAAAGTTGTCTCAGTTCCGTCCATTCTTTACATAGACTAAAGGGTCATTTACTTCAAATACTCGTGTTGTCTAGAT
This sequence comes from Capra ibex, assembly GCA_006410555.1. NCBI lineage: Eukaryota > Metazoa > Chordata > Mammalia > Artiodactyla > Bovidae > Capra > Capra ibex. Next base: position 19,642,062 of record SJYO01035988.1, on the reverse strand, counting down.
ACATAGGAACTACTTCGAGATATGTCACCTCGAAATTGAAAGAAGAGGGTAAAGTCTTAGTTCTCATTCATTATTGTAGGAGATCGTTGAGCTGTGACCAAATTAGTGTGCCGTATCAATGAGGTGCATACTAGGGAAGGGTCTGTTTGCGTGCGTTTTCCAGTAGGACCGTCTATACTTCTGAGAGTACAGGAAATCGACTTATTTCATAATTTTGAACTATTACGTTACAACTAGATGGAGGAAAACCTCTATTAGTAAGTTTTGACCTATACCCTTCTTTTAGAATGAACAAAATATTAAGTGTTCGTATAGTTAAATTCTCTGACCTTATGTGATCAAAATTAGAGAGAGTGAAAATCATATTCGTGACATAATCTGGGAATGTTCAAGTCGATTCTTTATGGTGACTCGAGGAAGATAATATAAAAGTACTGATCAATCAGGAAACCCGGTTATATATAAATAACAATAGTGATGTCGTATCGTCCTTTTTTTTTGGTCTGTGTCCATCTAAATGTAAAGAAGATTTGAAGAAATACTTGAACCTTTTTAATGAGTTATAGTTTCTTATTTTTATATCTGACTATAGGTGTAATATCACATCGGCATTCTCAATCTGTGTTATATGACATTTATGAAGTCGTTTCACGAAATATAAAAGTCCTTGTCAAGAAAAGAACCTCATCTCAGTGTAAAACTAAGAAAACTCAAAGTCACTGTCTTTATAATCCTGTGTTTGTCTGAACAGTGTCCGAGAAAAGTATCCTATTTTCTTCTCTAATCTTTTTTTCCTATTATTTTAATTTACAGATTCCAGATATTAAGTTATCAAATAATTATGTATTTTTCATATACGATTGAAATTCAAGTTATCTTTATTTATGATACCGCACTAAAACTTTTCAATTAAGTTATCCCTATTTAATTATTTCACGGTCACATCACTCTATTATCAGAGTATAATATAATACGATGAACCCGGTTAGATCCTTATGACGTAAGGTAAGACTCATAGTGTACCTCTCCTTAATAGTTTTTTATTTGATCTCTGATAAGTTCTTCTCATAAAGACTGTCACTTTCTCGTTTTTCATTGGTGACTTCCCTGATATTTAAAATGTTCCCTCTTCTCCCTCACATACCGTATCTCTCGAATAAAGTTTATAAAGTTCCCAGTAGTACCCTTCTTGGGATTCGTTGTCTCATTATGGGTGATTCATCTACTAAAAAAAAATTAAACATATCCACACTTTTTCAGTAGAAAAACCTTTTACGTACCCATACCCTGGGTCTTTTAGGTCATCTTTCAAAGTGAAGGGTAATTCGTCGTTACATTGTGACCTGTAATTTGGAAAGACTCGTGAAAAAAAAGAATTGACATTTAGTACAATTGTCATTCAAACCATATTCGGGATTTACTCCCTTCTATATATTTTCGTGATCGTCTCACGGAACTTGAACTTGTCTACGAACTACTCTTAGAGATAAAGGTTGTCAAGTTACAGTTTCTACAACTTTATAACTTAACGCACAATACCTCTGTTACTAGAAGGGTAGGATCCTTGACGAATTCATTTCCGTTTTATTGGTGAACCTTCTGATACTCTCCTTTCATTTCGAAGTTTCGATCTTAATCGAATAAAAGTCCTAAGGAAGGTTGAATTTTACAATTCTAGAACGGTAAGAGTTGTTTGTTTTTTTAGAAACACTTTTCTAGTCACTGATCGTTGTCTATATGAACGTTCTCATTCGTGTTAAACTGTTTATAAACCTTTTAATAAGAGAGAAGGATGACTCAGTTCCGTATATCACCAGGTAAAATGTAACAAGTTCCCTTGTACTTTAACCATTTATAGTTACGTCTGGTACGACGTAAATTGTTCGTATAGAAAGACAACAACAACAATCTACATATTAGGTCACGGTGTAAAAGTCTTCTGTGAGACTGTTAATATTTTTTTTATTATTGGATAACAATGTACCTGTCTCCTCGGACCGTTCAATGTCGGTTACCTCAGGGTTCTCCCAACCTGTACTGAATCGTTGATTCGTTATTGTTGTCATCCCGAAAATATAGTATAGGACGTGATTTAATTCCCAGATAACAAATGTTTTATTACAATGTACTCTTTTATCTTCTACTAGGACGTATATCTAATATTGTCTCGGTCATCGACAGGTCTTTTAGCTCACAAAAGGAAGGAATGATCATTATCCAAACGTCAAACCGTGACCGATGGTCGTAGTGGTATAGGGGGTTAGAGGGGACATCGATCTTCTCTGGTACTCTAAGTAGACTTCTCTTCCATTCATCTTCGTCACATACTGTGACTATCTGAATTCTGGTCGGGACAGAAGAGGTGTGAGGGAGATGGGAAGGTATATCCGACTGTTTTCATTGGAGTCTATGGTGTACTACTTCTTCCGTTCCGATGTTAGTCGGACTCAGGGACTCACCGACGCATCTCGTCTTCATTCTGATTGGACTTTATAAGTAAGTACTGACTTACACTTTTTCTGAGCACTCTCAGGGAACCTGTCGTTTTAGTTTGGTCAGTCAGGATTTCCTTTGGTTAGACCTTATAAGTGACCTTCCTGACTACGACTTCGAGGTTATGAAACCAGTGGACTACACTTCTCAGCTGAGTGACCTTTTCTGGGACTACGACCCTTTCTAACTCTCGTCTTCCTCTTACGCCACTGTCTCCTACTCTTCCGACCTACCGTAGTGACTGAGTTACCTGTACTCAAACTCGTTTGAGACCCCCTATCACTTCCTGTCCCTTCGGACCACACGACATCAGGGACCCCAACGTTTCTCAGCCTGTACTTAATCGTTGACTTGTTGTTGTTGTTTACACTTTTTTTATGTAAAGATAGATAGAACAAATTCGATGACTCAAAACCTTATAAAAACAAAAACAAAACAAGAATTGTTATTGGATCGTAAACTGGGATTGTCTTGTGACTAATTTTGAGACATCTTTGTATACAAATGTTTTACTGTTCTCCAGAACCCCTTCGTGTTTATCACTGACAAAATCCGTTATAAAATTGTTAAAAATTTTTATAAAAGTTGTCTTAAAGAAACTCTTTAGTTTATAGTACTAGTCAGTTCATAGTTAGTTTGTGTACTATTATAAAGTTTTCGAAGGTAGAAGGAGACTTTAGGTTCTTTCCGGTATATAATTTTTGTCTTCGTTTAATGATCACGTTAAGTGTGTAGACTGTGGATTAACATGTAAATGGTCTTCTTTTAAACCGTAAACTTAAGTCGTAAATTTAGGTGATGACAAGTCGTCGTTAGACTTAGGGACCCAAGTTAATTTTTCCAGTAATGGGAGACCTTGACTTCCACAAGAAAATTAATGTTATAACGATTACTTAACTCTCTCTTCTGTCAAACCGAATGAAGTTAATCGTGTAAATTCAGTTTCGTTCGAGGTCACTTATAACCCACTGAAAGGGTCACCCAGTAACAAAAAAGAACAAAAAGAAAGGGAAAGAGGGAAGAGGGAGGAGGGGAAAGAAAGAAAGAAAGAAATTAAGTAGACCTCCCACCCCCAACTTGTATTGGAACCGTGAATTCAGAGGTCAGAGATAAAATAGACATACAACGACGATCTCGTCAATTCGACTCACGGATGTCACAAAACAAAATGTTTTGAAAGGGTTCCTCTTGATTCTTTTATCAAAATACTCTTTAAAAAGTGAATTGAAAGTCTCCATCTCATTTTGGAATCGGTACAAAGGGGTTCGAAATTATTAATGGGTTAAACAAATAATACCAGATAGTCTGTATAACGCGATATCTTTTCCCCCTTTTTCTTTGTATAAACCGTGAGTTGATGGTTGTTAACAAATAGTTTTAATCAGATGTAATCCTTTCTTCGTAAGTTACTACGGTAAGGTTTGATTTCTTATGTAAGGACATCTCTAGAGACTCGAAAAGATGACCGATCCTGAGTCTACTCAAATTCAAAAGTTCATTCATTCTCTGTCAGAAGAGTTTCACTGAACATTTCGAGTCTTTTAATTGAAAAGATGAACTCGATTATTATTGTTTTTGAGACAAGGGTATAATTTAAATTTATTTCAAGTGGACTCATGTTGTAAACCTTAAATTGAAATCCGTTTTACATACACAAACACATGAGTCGGTACTGGGGTAGCTGACATCGGTGACATCGAGGAGACAGGAACCCTAAAAGGTCCATTCTTATGATCTCACCCAACAGTAAAGGATGAGGTCCCCTAGAAGGACTGGGTCCCTAGTATGGGCGTAGAGAACACAGGGGTCGTGGCCGTCCAACTGAGAAATGGTGACCACGGTGGTCTCGGCTAAGTTTGAGTGGATCCAATAAGAGAAGGAAGGGACACGATGACCTCCCGAATCTCTTCAACAGGTACGTTTTTACAGGGTATCTAAACCCGGTCGATCTGAACGCGTAAATAAGTAAATGAATTGTTTTCGTGACTTATGAAGTGACACTCGAACTTCGACACGTCGATGTCTCTGTTTTTCGATCTTGGGGGGGGGTGGGGGGCGGTTGAAAGATATTTAACAGTAATTCTGGAACAGAATGGTTTCCTCCGTACTATACGGAGATTAATGTCGGCGTGATTCTCTGTACGTAAGTTCCGTAGGAGGAAACTACTTGATAGAAGTCGAAACATGGGACTCGTTCTAGAATAGAGAACATTATATAAAAATAATATAAGTTGATTCTGTATAAAAATTTTATTTGAACTTTTATTTTTTCCTTTTGTTTATAGGAGAGTGAAAGGATTTTATAATTACTTATAATACTTATACAAAGAGAAAAAGGAAAGTGTATAACAAATAGAGAGAAGAAAGAATACACATCAAACTTATATATATAAATACACATATATATATACATATATTTCAAAGTCAATATACCAAGAAGAAGTATAACAAATAGAGANAACGAGCCCCCGGAGAGCCCTAAGGAGAGGGAAGCTGCGGCCCCGGATTCTGGAACACACCTCAGTCACGGCCTAGGACTCCTAAGGAGAGGTCACGACTGTACGTAGAACCCATGAAGACCTCAGAGGGGTCCCCTCAGTCAGGAGCAGAGCTCACCCCCGTACGTG